>CM077162.1:58981645-59442494 GCA_039583875.1 Platanthera guangdongensis | reverse complement strand
GAGTCTTGCTATAAGCCCCCTCGAGATTGGATTCTGATGTAAGGCCACAATGACCACATATCGCGGGGAGTTTAAGCATATGTGTAGTGGGGGCTATCCAACTCTCATGCGGAGGAATACTGGACTTCGTATCCTATCCAGCATCTGACACAGAGTGTGTGTTAGGGAAGCCCCATGTGTGCTCTACTGTGCTATGCAAAGGATACATTACAGTTATGGTTATCTTTGCTTGACAAGCAATGGCGATCAAGCGTAGTCTTGTCTCTTTGATCATCTCACAACTGTGATGGCCGAACACTCTCTGGTGCTATCAATCTGTGCCTTCCTGGGATCCATGACTCCATTGATCAATCCACAGACAAGCAATGCTATAGGCAACTTGGCGCAACTAGTCTCATTGATCAGTGATGCTGTAAGCTGAGGCATGAGATCAGTGTATCTAGCGGTCCTTCTCAGGATTTCCCGTGCTTCTCTTTCTTGTCCTTCTAAAGGATGCGCTGCTAGCCCGCTCTTAGTAGGACTATACTCGTGATGATCTCTCTCAGGCAAGCGATGCATAAGGCCCACGGGTGATCTCCTGTGGAGGCATCCAGTCTTTCTTGGTCATCGCCGAGTATAGACCTCTCTTTTTATCAACTGCCTCTTTACAGGTGAATAGGTTAATCCCACCTACCAAAAGGATTGGTAAACATTCATTCCACTTATGCTCATCTTTTATGCATTGCTTGCTCAAACCTCTATCATATGATCACTCATAAGCTCTTCACTACTCTGAAAAAATGCTAATGACCTCAAACATTGATCAAAGAATCTAATTTTCCTTGATCATCAATCCATGCTATTGGATTCTAGCTCAGATTGGCACAATGCATCAAGCTTTTTCTCTACCAATGTGGCCATTCTATTATATAAACAGTCAACATTCAACCTATTGATCTGGACTTCATGCTAAAGATGTCTCTAATCTAGCAAGATCACTATTCGGGTTTGATCTTCATTCAGTTATTAGCAGAGTTCACTAAGCATTTCCTCTGCTGTATATTAAATCTATCCATATCTTATCAACGGTTAGCACTTGCAAGTTTCTTCACAGGTACTTGCAAGTTTCTTTCATATTATGTCTTTTTTGGACTCCTTTCTTGCAGAGATCAGTAGAAAACTGTAAGTTTCTTCATAGGTACTTGCAAGCTTCTTTATCTTATGTCTGCTTCAACTCCCTTTCTTGCCAGAGATCAGCAGACACTTGCCAAGTGTTCTTCACAGGTACTTGCAAGCTTCTTCATATTATGTGTTCTAACTCCTTTCTTGCAGAGATCCAATTAGACACTTGTTCAATTTCTTCACCAGGTACACTTGCAAGCTTCCTTTCATATTATGTCTACATCTAACATCCTTTCTTGCAGAGATTCTGCAGACACTTGCAAGTTTCTTTCACAGGTACTTGCAAGCTTCCTTTTCATATTATGTCCGCTTTCTAACTACTTTTTTACAGAGATCAGCAGACACTTGCAAGTTTCTTCACAGGTACTTGCAAGTTCTTTCATATTATGTCTGCTTCTAACTCCTTTCTGCAGAGATCAGCAGACACTTGCATGTTTTCTTCACAGGTACTTGCAAGCTTCTTTCATATTATGTCTGCTTCTAACTCCTTTCTTGCAGAGATCAACAGACACTTGCAAGTTTCTTCACAGGTACTTGCAAGCTTCTTTCATATTATGCCTGCTTGTAACTCCTTACTTGTAGAGATCCGCAGACACTTGCAAGTTTTCTTCACAGGTATTTGCAAGCTTCTTTATATTATGCCGCTTCTAACTACTTTCTTGCAGAGATCAGCAGACACTTGCAAGTTTCTTCATAGGTACTTGCAAGCTTCTTTCATATTATGTCTGCTTCTAACTCCTTTCTTGCAGAGATCAACAGACACTTGCAGTTTCTTTACTGGTACTTGCAAACATTTTTCATATTATGTCTTCTTCTAACTCCTTTCTTGCAGAGATCACCAGACACTTGCAAGTTTTTTTCAGGTACTTGCAAGCTTCTTTCATATAATGTCTGCTTCTAACTCCTTACTTGCAGAGATCAGCAGACACTTGCAAGTTTCTTCACAGGTATTTGCAAGCTTCTTTCACGTATCATGTTTGCTTCTAAATTTTATTTTGCAGAGAGCAGCAAACACTTGCAAGTTTCTTCACAGGTACTTGCAAGCTAATTTCACATATCATGTTTGCTTCTAACTCTTATTTTTCAGAGAGAAGCAAAACTTGCATGTTTTTCACAGGTACTTGCAGGCTACTCTCATATACTATGTTTGCTTCTAACTCTTATTTTGCACAGAGCAGCAAACACTTGTAAGTTTCTTCACAGGAACTTTCAACCTACTTTCACATATCATGTTTTCTTCTAACTCTCATTTTGCAGAAACCAGCAAAGACTTGCAAGTTCCTTTAAGGTACTTGCAACTCATTTTTATTTCATGCATACTCCTCACTCTTCCTTTTACAGAAGATGACAAGTGCTTGCAAGACTCCACTAGGTACTTGCAAGTTATTATGCTCCTATGTTTTCCTCTCACTTTCATTTTGCAGAACTCAGCAGAAGACACATCTCTTCATTTTTGCAAAGTCAAACCCAGGTACGCGCAAGGTGTGCCTTCCACATATGTATAAACTAACTTTTTATTTACAGGAAAAAGATAGGTAGCACCAAACTCCTAAGGAAAGGCATCAGGTTCTATTTCTCCATGCCCTCTTCTTTTCCTTTGGGTGGATCACGAGTTTTGTGGGCCTCCTACTTTTTCGAAGTTTTTTCTGAACTTAAAAAAGTGTGGGAATTATGTTTACCCCGAAATCGGCGATCATTCGCAAGGTAGCCAGCTCGCTAGCCATGGCCTGCACCTAGTTCCTCCTGGAGGTCGCTTCCTAGTATGGGCGGATAGGATTTTCTGTCCACTCAGGACGCACGGCTTGGGCGGTCTCAGCGGTCTGGCCGCCCAGGCCGCACGCCTTGTTCCTTTGGTCGGCAGGGGCCGCGGACTGTTTCTTCAGTCCGCCCCTGCAGGACGCGCCCCTTTTCAGCTTAACCGCAGCATGCCTCAACAGGTATCCCCTTTACCGGACTCAAATGTCTATCCGCCTAGACCATTCAAACCGCCAAACCAAAGTGGTAACCTGCCCCCAGGTCGCCAGCCATCTACCTCGGTTTCCACCTCGCCAACATGTGTGGCCTACCTCGTCAGTCTGGCATGTCGTCCATTCCTCGTTATCTAGCAGGTGAGGCAAGCTTCATTCAATAATGGCGGACTCCAGCAGCACAGACAGCCAATTTCGTCAGTCCGCCTAAGGAGCGCGGACACTCCAGCAGCCTCGGCTACCTACGAAGATCATTAGTCACATCCAGTTCACCGCGAGCTGGGGGACTCGAGTTGTAGCAAGCCTTTTAGTCCGCTTATGTTGGTGAACCCCAACAGCTTCTCAGGGGTAGGCCCCTTCTTTCCAGTACAGGCGGACTCAGCTTGTCAACAGGAGCGGACTCGGCAGGCTCGCTCTACAACCCGCCATTCCTCAGCCTCCAGCGCCCGCTTCTCTACAGCTTCAAGGTCAACCTCCCTCAGCCCGCAGTCTTGGTGCAGGTTTGACCTATAGTAGCGTACTTCTCCAGACCGCCAGGCAGCAGAACCTCCTCAAGACAGTCCCAGACCGCGCAACATCCTGCGGTCTCTGCGGACTCAGCGAATATCGCTTAGCTCGCATCCTTAGCACTCGCTCAGTGCAGCAGCGGCAGACTCCGCGGATTATCCTCGCAGTCTGCCACTCAGCCTCCCAATTTGCCAGATAGCAAGACCAGCTCCATAAGCCAGTCCCAGTCCGCACGACCTGTAGCGGACTCTGCGGACTCCTTCCTCTTCTTGCTCAAGTTACCGCTTCACCAGGGGTAACGTCACCGCAAGCCGTTACCTCCTCAGGCCTATAAATAGACCCACATACCTCTCATTTAGGAGGCCTGGATAGTCTCATCGCTCCCGCACTCGAAGACTGTCCACAACGAGTTCAACTCTTCAACCCATGCGGATTCTATTTCTCAGTCCACACCTTTCCCTCTGTTGTTAGTCGCGCGGTCTGCCGACTTAGGTCTCCAGTCGTGCGGTCTCCTATTTTTCCCTTAATCGTGCGGTCTGCCGGCCTCAAAGCTCAGTCCGCATGGCCTCTTCTGGCATTCCTTCCTTGCCGCCAGCTTCCTTTGTACCCCTTTATTTATTTCTTGTAAAGGTGTATAGCAAGATGTACTAACTCAGTATTAATCAAAGGAAAGCTCGTCGCAAGAGTGGCATTTAAGCCATGGCGGGCGAAGCCTGCTATTGCCGCTGCTAGCGGCCCATCTTTCTTCTTCTTAGCTCAGCTTAGCTCCCTGGGCTCCAACCTGCAGCATAACCGTCAGTGTAAGTGTCTGCTCGATAACTCCTGATCAACCCTCTCCATTTCTCTCAGCAAACCTCACCTCTATCCCCACAACCCCTTGGACAAGCGTTTGCTCCACTCTTGAGCACTCAGAAGCTTCCCCTTTACTCGTAACCTTCATCCTGTTCCTCTCCAAGCTTGTGAGACCGAACACCTCCCTTCATGTTAACTAGACGGTGCCGTTTTCACGCATCAACAATCAGAATCATCATAATATCATTATCATCAGAAGAAGAAGAAGATCCCTGAGGATTATCATATAGATCATCAAGTGCCTTCAGAATATCTTGGGAAATTTGTTTTCAGCCTGGGGCTATACTGAAGGTTCTAGAAGAGCTGATTGAGCAATAATGGTTTCAGAAATACTTTCAGGAATTAACTTATTTTCTTCTTCAATATCAGCCATAAGAATTTCATCTAAATCTGGTACAAGACTATCATCCATCTTGTATGTAGGAGGGGAGATAGCTTTTGTTCTGGGGAGGAGACTAACTCAAGAACATTCCCAGTAATATGTTCTTTTATGATCACTTAAGCAGCAAAACTTACCTTTTTTTGCTTAGCAACTGTGGGGCTTATTGGTGAAGTATATGGTAATAGCCATATAAGACTGATGAGAAGAACTAGGGAGAAAATCTCTGTAAACAAAACTGAAAGAATCAAGTAAAGAATCTAGGTTGATTATGGGATTTATAATGTAATCACCAATAGTATTTATTTCTACTGTACCCGTGTCATCCATCTCTGTATGAGAATCAATTAATCATATATATATGTAGGAGGAGCTATTTCTACTGAGTCATCAGTCATCTCAAAATCTACTACTGCTGCTTTTTGCTGCTGTACATGGGGGAACTGGAGCTTCTTCATATAGCATCTCCCCCTGACTGGATTAAGGGGGTCCTGAAGCCAGTCTTCCAGAAGAAGGGACAGAGGATAGAGCAGCAATTCTAGAAGATATAGCAGTCATGGAAGCAGAAAGGGGAGCAATAGAAGTGGCTATGAGTTTTTCAAGAGTGGGGAGAAATAAATGCTAGAAGGACTTTAATTATATCAGAAACATTTAGATATAGAGATTCTGGAGCAGAGGAGGAGTACGGAGTGTGATGTCCACAGTTTGAATACACAGAGAATACACTAGAAAGATCTATATGTGTGTAGTCCGGAGCAGTAGATGGTTTTTGTCAGTCTGGAGGACTGAAGGGATATTAGTTGAAGGAGTTGTAGTGGTAGAATGTTGGACTGAGGTTGTGGTGGGAGGAAATGGTTCCTGAATTGAGGTAGATGGTATTTCAGAGATATTAATTTCAAATATATTAAGTGGAGGAGGTGGAGAATGTGGAGGTGGAGATAGAGGTGGTGTGATATGTTTTGGAGATGGAACTGGTGTTGAACCTGGTGAGAGTTAATGTTGTTGTTGAGGTTGAGGAGTATATGTTGGAGAAGAAGATGGTTGTTGTTGTAGTTGTTGAGGAGGAGGTGAAGAAATGTTGGTGGAAGGAAGGACATCTTCTGGAGGTGGAGGAGTGGCTATCACAGCCCTGGTTCTCTCAGAAGTTGTGGAAGAGGAAGAATCCTTGGATGTCTTGGAGATGGTCCTCTCCCACCTTCCAAATAAGGCACAAGTCAGCCTTTTAGAGGCATTGATGAACACTGTCATGGAGACCAATAGTTTAGGAGCCTTTTCTTGAAGAAAGATTCACAGAATCCTTCCAAAAAACACTTCCTTCTTTGTGTTTTTCTTTTTTATTAAATCGAACAATATCTAACACCATTTTATCTATTTCTTGTTAACCAGAGCACACATCACCAAGAACTGGTGCCTGGTAATATAGTCATGGGCAGTGTGTTTTCCCAGTAGAACTTTGCCTACTATGTTTGCCAAAAACATATATTAGACAGACAGATTCTTTTTCAACATTTTATTGGGGTTTCCTTCTGTGTGACCCATACTCTGCAGCATACTCTCATATTCTTCAATATCCATCTCTATGTCATATTATCCGGTAGATAAATCAAATATTTCAGTAAGAACTGTAGGATACAAAATAACATGAGTGTCGCTGATAGTGCCTATCATCGTGTTTGCATCAGGTGATGTCGCAGAGTAAACCCATTCTCTTATTTCATTGGCTGATATCTGGATACGGGTAGTAGTGAACTGCTTCAGTTTTTGTTCTTCGCATAACTGGAGGATGTCGATGAATATCTGATCAGTATGTGAAAACGAATCAAAATCGACATCAAATCCTTTGTCAAACTTCATTGCATCAAGGTTGTTCGTCGGAATCGCCATTAGTTCGCCTGCAAAAGAAAAACAGAGATCAAGTACAAGGGAACAGAAAGCGCAGGATGGAGCTCGAAGAAAACCAAGATATATGGTATTCAAAATATGAAGCAGCAGACTCCGTCCGACGAAATAAATAAAATTCTTCGATCTCAGTTCGACGAAATATTTTATAGACAAAAGTGTTTATTGATCTAAGTCATAAAAAGTGAAAATATTTCGTCGAGTTCAGGTTGACGAAAATTTTCTAAAGCAATATCGTCGATCTTCGTTCGACGAAAAGAACTTCACACATAGAGAGTTCGTCGATCTCCGTTCGTCGAATTTCTCTAGAACTCTTGTGAGTTCGTCGATCTCCGTTCGACGAATTGAGGCAAATTCTTTGACCGCAGACAGAAATCGAAATTAAGGCCTCTCCATTAATCATACCAAGCTGATTTATAAAGAATAGATGGTTCCTCTCATCCAAGAGTTCGGTGAAGATATCTGCTCTTTGCAAATCATTGTAGATGTAGACAAGCTTAATTTTATTTTTATCTACAAACTCTCTAATGAAATGATGCCTAATATCTATGTGCTTAGTTCTACTGTGATGGACTAGATTTTGTGAAAAAGAGATTGCACTTGAGTTGTCATATAGTAAAGTTGAATTATTTAAGTTGAAGCCATAATCCAGGAGTTGGTTCTGAATCCACAGTATCTGGGAACAACAACTGCCAGCTGCTATGCATTCTTCTTCAGCAGTTGAAGTAGACATAGATGAATGCTTTTTGTAAAACCAAGACACTTGTCTCATACCAAGGAACTGACATGTCCCTGATGTACTTTTTCTGTCTACTCTACATCCAGCAAAGTTAGCATCTGATTGTCCAGTCAACTCAAACTACGACTTAGTTGGATACTAGAGTCCTAGACTAGGAAAACTCTTTATATATCTTAAAATCCTTTTTAAGAAAATAAGTGAGATTCTTTAGGGTTCACTTGGAACCTAGCATAAAGGCATGTAGCAAACATTATATCTGGTCTACTTGTTATAAGATATAGCAGGGACACAATAATGACCCTATATAATTTCTGATCAACAGGTTTCCCATGTTCATCAGAGTCAATTACAACATTTGTAGGCATAGGTTTTTTCTTGGCTGAAGCATCTGACATACCAAACTTTTTGTTTAGCTCTTTAGTATACTTAGATTGGGATATAAAAATGCCATCAGGTAGCTGCTTCACTTGGAGACCAAGGAAGTAGGAGAGCTCACCCATGCTACTCATTTCAAACATTGAATGCATGAGGTCAGAGAACCTCTTGCATAGTTTGGAATCTGTAGACCCAAAAATAATGTTATATACATAGATTTGTACGAATAAGATTTGATCCTTATGGTGTCTAGTGAATAATGTCCTATCTACATTGCCCCTAGAAAACTTATATTCTAGAAGAAAGCTAGCTAGGGCTTCATACCAGGCTCTTGGAGCTTGCTTTAAACCATAGAGAGCTTTATGCAATTTAAAGACATAAGAGGGATGAGTTGGAGAGATAAAACCTCGAGGTTGTTCTACATAAACCTATTCTTTAAGTTCACCATTCAAAAATGCACTCTTGACATCCATTTGGTAAACCTTGAACTTTTTGTAGGCAGCATATGCAAGGAAGATTCTGATTGCTTCCAGTCTTGTAACAGGTGCAAATGTCTGGTCATAGTCAATCCCTTCCTCTTGCCTATAGCCTTGAGTAATCAGCCTTGCCTTGTTCCTTATTATTATACCTTGGGCATCTATTTTGTTCCTAAATACCAATTTATTTCCAATGACTGTGTAGTCTTTTGGTCTTGAAACTAAATCCCAAACTCTGCATCTCTCAAATTAGTTGAGCTCCTCTTGTATTGCAACAATCCAGTGGGGATCTTGCTCTGCATCTTTAATGGATTGGGGCTCAATTTGAGATATGAAGCAGACATGCATCAAGTCTTGGTTGAGTTAATTCCTAGTCTGCACACAAACTGAAATGTCTCCAAACACTTGAGATACAGGGTTATCCCTAAGTGTGACAAATTCAATAGGTGGAGTTGGTTGAGCAACAGCTTGGGGAATAAATTCCACTTGTGGAATTAATGTAGTTGTTGTTGGTTCTTCACTGCTTTCACTGTCTTCATCTTCATTATCTTCAGCAATTTATGGAGAAGGATGGCTAACAACCACATTGGTGAGGGTTAGTTCATTTAACTTCTCACACAAATTTGGTTACTGCAAAGATTTACTGCTAAAAATTTCTTTCTCCTTGTAAAATATGTTAGTTTTATCAAATGAAATATGTACAGATTCTTCAATTTTCATGGTAGATTTATTAAATACCCTATAAGCCTTGCTTACTTGGGAGTATCCAAGAAAAATTCCCATTTTAGCCTTGGCTTCAATTTTCTAATGTGTTTTTTATTGTTGTTGTGAATGTAACATAACCAACCAAAAATTTTAAAATAGTCTACTTTAGGTTTCTTCCCTTTAAGTAGCTCATAAGGAGTCTTATTCTTAAGTTTGTGTATAAGACTTCTATTTAGTACATAATTTGATGTGCTCACAGCCTCTGCCCAAAAGGATAGGGGCAAATGAGAATCTGCAAGTAATGTGCATGCAGATTCAATCACGGTTCTATTCTTCCTTTAAAACAACCCATTTTGTTGAGGTGTTCTAGGAGCTGAGAAGCAGTGCCTGATACATTCCTTCTCACAGAACTCTTGCATAAGAAGATACTCAAACTCAGTACCATGATCACTTCTAATCAATGCAACTAGAGTAGAGTACTCAATCTGTATGTTCTTGAGAAAATCTGTAAGAACCTTGAAGTTATCAGACTTAGATCTCAGAAAGAATACCCAAGTGAATCTAGAGAAGTCATCTACAATAACTAAAGTATAAGATTTTCATCCTAGACTTTGTACTGCAATAAGGCCAAAAAGGTCCATATGTAGTAAGTATAATATTTTAGGTGAGTCAATTTTATTTACAGATTTGAAACTATTTTTAGCTTGATTGCCTAATTGACAAGCCCTGCAAAGGCTTTCCTTCTTGTAAGGGCAAGAAGGCAATCCTCTAACAAGATTGTCCTTAGATAGTTTGGCAATATTTTTCAAATTTATATGACCTAATCTCCTATGCCAAAGGTCATTATTATTGCTAGTTTTATTAAATAAACAAATTTCATATTTAGCTGACTCGAAATTAACTATTTAAATGTTTCCTACTCTAGTGCCAATCAAAACTACATGGTTATCTAAAGAAGTAATGATACATGTGGTTTTATTAAAGGATACCTGAAATCTTTCATCACATAACTAACTTATGGAGATAAGGTTATGCTTCAATCCATTTACATATGCAACCTTCCTGAAGGTGGCAGCTCCAACCTTGACTTTCCATAGCCTTCAGTCTGGCCACAATTGGAGTCACCAAATATTACTTTTGGTCCTAATTTTGACTTGAAGTTGATTAGGTTGTCCTTGTTTCCAGTCATGTGTTTAGAACTACCACTATCCAGATACCATTATTGCTCTGTGGTGGGATAGTCTTTCACCTACAAAGAAACAGATTAGCTATTCTTGACCCAAGTTACCTTGGGTCCTTCTTTCTTCACATAACTAAAACTAGAAATATAAGAATATTCAGGTTGACATTTATAACCTATAGGATGATATCTCCTAGGTGGAATAATCCATTGATTAAATTGATTATAGGAAGATCTAGGTTGATTATGAGTTTTAGGAAAATTAAAATTTCTGTTAAGATGAACTTCGTTCGACTAATTCAGGTACGTTCGTCGATCTGAGTTCGACGAATGGGGATGAGTTCGTCGAACTCCATTCAGAGAATGAAAGTAGTCATTCTCTGGGCCCCAAAATCGTCAATCTCTGGTCGACGAACCATATTGGTTTCGTCGATCGTAGTTCAATGAATAATTATTATAGAAATCTGCGTTCGGAGTTCGTCGACTGGAGTTCGATGAACTGTACACATTTCATCAACCGGAGTTCGACGAAATCTGTTGAACATTGTTGTAGTTAGGATTCTTTTAATTCTATTTCCTTTTCTTATTTTTTGGTTTTGATTCAGTCTGTTTAACATTATTTTCTATCTTTTCTTTTTCCTTTTTCAGACACAAATTTTATAGGTGTAGTTAAGATGTTCTTCTGAATTAGTGGGGGTTGGCTTGATGCACCTAAGCCCAGCTTTCCATTCAACCTGGCATTTACTATTCTTGTGATGTCCATCAACTTGATGCTTCTCCCATTTAGGGATTCTTCAAGTTTCCTAGCCTCACCTAATTCAAATTTTAATGATATTATCTGTTCTTGAGGTAGAGTTAATTCATTTTTTAACCTAACAGTTTCAGAGACAAGGTTTTCATGATCAGTTAATTTTTCCCTAAGTATTTAAATTTCTTTTTCAGAGTTTATTAAATCTATACACATGAATTTAAATTTAGTTTTAAAATTATTAGAATTGTAATCAAAAGATGATAATACATGATCTGCTTCTGATTCAGAATCTTCATTGTCTGACTCTTCTGCTTGTTCCTCAGCATCTGATGAGCTGCAAGAGGCATTGATAGCCATAATGCAAAATTCCCTTGCCTTAGCTTCTTCTTCCTCTTCACTAGAGCTAGATGATGAAGATTCTTCTTCAGTATCACTCTAGGTCTCAGCTAGAAACCCCTTCTCTTTTCTCTTGTGCTTGCTGGAAGAAGGCATGCTGTAGTGATGCATCTTGGAGTCCTTTTCTCTTCTCTTTTCCTTCCTTTGATTTTCAGGATAATCTGAAATGAAGTGTCCTGGTTTCCTGCACCCAAAGCAAACAATTTCCTTAGCAGGTGTCTTGTCATACCTGGGTTTGTCATCATGCCTGGATGACTTTCTCCTGAAGTCCTTTCTTGCCATTTTGTAGAATCTCTTGGCTAAGAGACTCAGGAGTTCTTCATTTGATGTATGAGCTTCAGTTTCTTCTGCAGCTTTAAAGGCTATGTTCTGCTCCTTGATGATGTAGGAGTCTTCTGTTCAGTAGCTTCTTTAGACTTGATCAACTGCTCATAAGATTTGACCTTTCCCAGGAGAGATTCTGTGGAAATCTCATTCAAGCTTTTGGCCTCCTTAATTGGCCATATCCTGGAATCCCATGAGCTAGGGAAGCACATGAGGATCTTGTCATTCACCTCGGTGAGAGAGATGTCTTTGTACAAGGTCATCAGCTCACTAATAATTGAACTTAATCTGTTGTACATATCACAAACAGATTCTGGTTCTTCCTTCTTAAAGTTCTCATACTGGGAGATGAGAGTTGATCTTCTATCTTTCCTCTCATTAGCTGAACCAGCAACCATCTGGTTTAGAGAGTTCCAGATTGCTTTTGCAGATGTGCATTCAGCCACCTTTTGGAATATGTCATCTGACATAGTCTTAGCCAATATATTCAGGACCTTTGCATCTACAATCTTTGCCTTTTTCTGAGCATCTGTCCACTCAGGTGGTGGAACAACATGTGTATTTGAAATTGAAGTAGATGCTGTAGCAGTTGTTGGTCGAGGAGGACCTGTCGAAATAGAATTATATATGTCCCCATCAATAGAATTCATATATAGCCTGATTCTTACCTTCCAGATTGCAAATTTATTCAAATTACAGACTGGAGGTCTAGTGCTTGTATAATCTTTGTTCTGTGTCATGCTGTGAAATAATCAAAACTAGGAGAAATGAAGATAAGATCTAACAAAGGATATTTTGGTTCAAGTGTTAGATTATACAATCAAAGGAACACCCCTTTGATATCAATTGAAAGATAGGGGTTAGATCTGATTACTCTAGAGGGGGGGGGGGGGTAGGTGAATAGAGTATGTTAAAACGTTTGGCTGTTTTCTTTTAAATATTATCAGAGTAAATAAAATAAGTGATATCAGTAGTAGTAAAAGAAAGAAAAGATAATCTAATCTAATCTACTACAGCACAGCAAACTAGTCTATCACAGCCACAACAAGAGCCACAAGAAAAAGGGCAACCAGACAACACAAGAATTTTTATAGTGGTTCCCCAACCTGGGTACATCCATTCTTCTACCACCCTGGTAGGAATCCACTTACAGGTTTTTGATAAGGTGACTACCACCTTTGAGCTTTTGATCAGGTGCCCAAAAACCAAAATAAACTTTTGAAGGGAGTTAATAAACCCTTTATACAGGAGGGGGAGAGAGATTTGATGATGTCTTCTCTTTCTCAAACAACTGAGAAGACTTAGTGGATTGTTGTTGTCAAGACTCCTTCAGAATCACTTGGAGCCTTGCACAGGGTGTAGGTCTTCAGCCTTGACTTGAGATGATCCAGGAACTTTTGACTGATTCAGAGATTGTTGTCCTAGAAAGTTCCTGGAGTTGAAGTTGAAGAAGACTCTTGATAGTGATTGTTGTTCTTCTTCTTCTTCAGCAAGATCAAGGAGAAAACAAGGTGTTTTCTGCACTGAGAATGTCTAAGTGTTGCTCTGTATTCTCTGTCTATTCTTTGTATTGTGTTCTCTTCTGGACGTCTGAAAGAGAAAAAAATCTCTTTTATATTCTACATTTGAATTCTCCTTTGAATTTTGAATTCTCTACATTAATTGTTGACTGCCTGGAGTACGAAAATTGGCTGGAGAATATTTTCTTTAATGAGTTTCCCCAACTGTCCCAATTAATTATGCAAGCAATTATCCTGATGAAGAACATAATCAATGCTGCCAGCAACGACCATATTTAGAGAATATAAGCATTAATTACTTCAGGAAATCACTGCTAAATAATATGGACTAAATGACAAAAAATAAGGAAAATTCTAAGTCTGGAACTACAACAGAAATCATCGACCATAGAACAGATTTTGTCGACCTGAGATCCAAGTTTGTCGAGCTTAGAAATCCTATTCGTCGACCTGAGAAAACTTGTTCGACGACCTGAGATCCAAGTTCGTCGACCTGAGCACAATGAACTGCATTCTTTGAATAACTTGCCACTTCTGCACTCCAAGTTCGTCGAACTGATAATCTATCTTCGTCGAGCTGAGTTTAGAGAAAATATCCTAGAAAGAATGTTTTGAAGTTGAAATCTAGACTTCGTTGTCCGAAGCTCGAATATTGCCGAACTCAACTCAGAGAATTAACTCTGAGTTCGTCGAGCGTAGCACGACTATCATCGAGCTGAGTTCGACGAACATCGAACCCATATACTAATCTTGAATTTCTTCTAAGTCTTGAGTCAATCTGAGGTCTTCTGCTAGCTGGTCCATGTAAGGTTGAACATAATAACTTAGCCTAGAATCTAGGACTCAAAACATATGACCCTGGCTATACATTGTGGGTCAGACATCCTAATTAGTGAACCTAGCCCAAATCCAACTTGGGATCCAACATTGCCTTCAGAAGATTCATGAGGAGTATTATATATATCATCAATCTCCTTCAAGGCTTCCTTAAAAATTTGCTTTTTAGCTTGAGGAAGTACTTGAGATTCTGAAACATCTGGTACAACAATACTTTCAGAAACTATTTGATTCCCTTCCTCTATATCTATAAATATGATATCCTCCAGGTTTGGTATAGGGCTTTCATCCATTTTGTAAGTTGGAGGTGAGATAGCCTTGGGAGCTGATTGTGTGAGTGGCTCAATGACTGCAAAACTTATCTTTAGTTGCCTAACAACCTCAGGGTTTATAGGGGAAGTATAGCAAACTGTAGCCAAAGAATTCTCTAGACAAACTTTTGGTAAGCAATTTATATAAACAGAATCAAATGAATTCAATAAACTGAATAAATCTACTGCGGGATTGACAAAGCAATCACCAACAGTCAAAATTTCTGGAAGATCTGCTGGCTCATCTATACAACTCATATCAATCTCAACTTCCTCAACTGTTGTATACATATATACATCTGCATCTGCTGTCATATCCAACTATACATTTGATGTTGCTACTGCTACTGTTGGAGGAGAGAGCACTAGAACTTCTTCATTGGATATCTCCCCTTACCAGGTTTCAGAGGGTCCTGAAGCCAGGCCCCCATTAGAAGAAGGGACAGTGGGGGCAACAATAATGAGAGCAGAGAGAGAGGAAATGGAATTAGCAAGAGGTTGAATAGCCTCTTCTATGAGATTTCTGAGGAGAGGAGTGATGAGCTTCAAGAGAGTTGAGATGGAAGAGGAATCCAATTGTACAAACTCAGAGGGTGTCTGAGTGGATATAGACGGATGGATGGAATAGGATGAAGAGAAAGGTGTGGTGTCAGTCATAAGTTCATCTATGGATGATGATGTGTGGATGGGAGATGATGATAAAATATCAAAAGATGGAATGGATAGAAGGTTGATGAGTGGTATGTCAATAAGGTGTTGTGGCAATGGGGATGAAGGGGGTGAGTTGTGCTCTGGAGATTGAATTGGTGTTGGGTGATGCACTAGAGAGACAGGTGGTGTTGAAGCATGAATCTGTGATGTGGATGGTTGTGGGTGGGGAGTAGATGAATGAATTTGAACTTGTGGAGGAGTAGGTTGTTCTTGGGATGGAGGAGAGGGAATCTGGATGGAGGGAATGTTATATTCTAGAGGTGGGGGATTAGTTGTAACAGCTCTTGTATCCTCAAAAGATTCTGGGAGAGGTTGAAGCCTTAGATGGCTTAGAGATGTTCCTCTCTCATCTTCCAAACAAGACACAAGTTAACCTTTTGGAAGCATTTATGAATATGGTCTAGGAGACTAGCGATTCAGAAGCTTTTTCCTGAAGGAAAATTTCTAGAATTCTACCAAAGCAAACTTCCTTCTTACTATTCTTCTTTCTTATCAAGTCAAACAAAATCCTTGCCTAATTCACTATTTCTTATTCACTACAGCTCACATTACCAGAAACTGGTGCCTGGTAATGTTGTCATGGGCAGTATGCTTGCATAGCAAGACATTTCCCACAACATCGGCTAAAAACTTATATTCAGCAGATAAGTTTTTCTTTAACAACTTATTAAGGTTCTCACCAGTATGACACATTTTAGTCAACATGTCATCATAATCAACACTATCAATCTCAATATCTTCATCACCATTAACTAAACAAAAAACTTCAGTTAGAACTGCGGGAGTAAGAGAAACCGGATTGCCAGAGATTGTGCCTGTCATTGAGTCGGCGTCTGGAGAGTAGAAGTAAACACCCATTCTCTAATCTAAGTCGCGGCTATCTTTATCTTGGTAGTCATGAATTTCTTTAACTATTATTCCTCAAACAACTACTGTATGTCGATGAATATCTGATCAGAATGTTGAAAGGATTCAAAGTCGATATCAAATCCTGTGTCAATTTTCATTCTGGAAAGAGAACTCAATGGAATTGCCCTTCTTTCCTGCAAAAATGAAAACAGAGATCAAGTGCAAAGGGAACAAAAAGTGCGGGATGTAGTTCAAAGAAAACCTAGTTATATAGTTTTCAGAATATGAAGCGGCAACTCCGTCCTGCGAAATAAATAAAATTCTTCAATCTGAGTTCGACGAAATATTTTATTGACAAAATTGTTCGTCGATCTTAGTATGAAGAAGGAAAAAGTTTTTGTTGTTCTCAGGTCAACGAAAATTTTTTGAAGCTGTATCGTCCATCTCTGTTTGACGAATAATACTTCACACAAAGATTTCGTTGATCTCTGGTCGACGAATTTTCTAAAGAACGTTTCTCAGTTCGTCGATCTCCGTTCGACGAACTGTGACAAATTCTTCAACCTCAGACAGAAAGTTAAATTAATGCTTCTCCACTTATTATACCTAGCTGATACCGAAAGGACAAATGCTTCTTTTTATCCAAAGGATTGGTGAAGATGCCTGCCTTTTGTAAATCAGTAGAGACAAAGGTAAGATAAATTTTCTTTTTGTGTACACACTCCCTAATGAAATGATGCCTTACATCCATATGCTTAGTTCTACTATGATGCACTGAGTTCTGTGCAATTGAACTTTCACTAGTATTATCACAAAGTAGAGTTGAATTATTTAAGTTGACACCATAATCTAGGAGTTGGTTCTGAATTCACAGCATCTGTGAACAACAACTGCCAGCTGCTATATATTCTGCTTCTGCTGTTGAATAAGATGCAGATGTTTGCTTCTTACAAAACCAGGACACTAGCCTATCACCAAGGAACTGATATGTCCCTGATATGCTCTTTCTGTCCACTCTACATCCAGCAAGTCAGCATCTGAGTATCCAGTCAACTCAAATCCTGACTCAGTTGGATACCAGAGTCCTAAATATGGGCAACTCTTTATATATCTCAAAATTCTTTTTAGGAAAATAAGCTAAGATTCTTTAGGGTTCACCTGGAACCTAGCACAAAGACATGTAACAAATATTATGTATGGTCTACTTGCTGTGAGATACAACAGGGAACCAATAATGGCCTTATATAGTTTCTGATCAATAGGTTTCCCTTGTTCATTAGAGTCAATCACAGCATTAGAAGCTATAGGTGTTCTCTTAGCTGAGTGATCAGCCATCCCAAACCTTTTTATTAGTTCCTTTGCATATTTGGATTGGGATAAGAAGATGCCATCAAGTGTCTGCTTCACTTGGAGACCAAGGAAGTAGGAGAGTTCACCTATACTACTCATTTCAAACTTGGAATGTATAAGGTCAGAAAACCTTTCACATAGTTTGGAATCAGTAGAACTAAAGATAATGTCATCTACATATATTTGTACCATCAAGATTTTATCATGATGATGCTTTATGAACAAAGTCCTATCTACAATGCCTCTAGAAACGTTACGCTCTAAGAGAAAGCTATCTAAGGTTTCGTACCAAGCTCATGGAGCTATCTTTAGACCATAGAGAGCCTTATGCAATTTAGAAACATAAGAGGGATGAGATGGAGAGATAAAACCTGGTGGTTGTTCCATATAAATCTCTTCTTTAAGTTCACCATTAAGGAGTGCACTCTTGACATCTATTTGGTATATTGTGAACTTCTTTTAGTTTACATAAGCTAGGAATATTCTGATAGCTTCATCCTTACAACAGGGGCAAATGTCTGATCATAATCAATTCCTTCCTCTTGTCTATAGTCATGTGCTATTAGCCTTGCCTTGTTCTTGATGATAAGACCTTAAGCATCTAGTTTGTTTTAAAATACCCATTTAGTTCCAATGTCTAGATAGTATTTGGGTCTTGGAACTAATCACAAACTTTACATCTCTCAAACTGGTTGAGCTCCTCTAGCATTGCAATAATCCAGTGTGCATCTTGCTCAACATCTTTTATGGATTGGGGCTCAGTTTGAGATATGAAGCAGGCATGCATCATGTCCTGGTGGATTAGATGCCTTGTCTGCACAACCACTGATATATCTCCAATAACTTGAGATATAGAGTGATCTCTAAGTGTGACTAATTCAGTAAGAGGAGTTGGTTTAGCAACAGCTTGGGGAATTAATTCCTCTTGTAGAATTATGGTAGCTGTTGTTGGCTCTTCACTGTGTTCAATGACATCATCTTCACTGTCTTCAATAATATGTGGAGAAGGATGTGCAACAACCTCATTGGTAAGGGTCAACTCATCCAACTTCTCACACAGATGTGGTTCCTGCAAAGTCTCACTGGTAGAAGAAATCTTCTCCTTGTAAAACATGTTAGTTTCATCAAAATAAATGTGAATAGATTCTTCTATTTTCATAGTTGATTTATTATAAACCCTATAAGCCTTGCTGATTTGGGAATATCTCAGAAAAATTCCTATTCCAGCTTTGGCTTCAAACTTTCTAATGTATCTCTTATCATTATTATGAATGTAGCAAATGCAACCAAAAATTCTAAAATAATCTACTTTAGGTTTCTTCCCTTTGAGTAGTTCATAGGGGGACTTGCCCTTAAGCTTGTGAATCAAACTTCTGTTCAGTACATAGTTTGTTGTGCTTACAGCCTCTGCCCAAAAGGATAGGGACAAGTAAGCATCCACAAGTAATGTGCCTGCAGCTTCAATTAGTGTCCTGTTTTTCCTTTCAGCTACCTCATTTTGTTGAGGAGTTCTATGAGCAGAGAAGTAATGCCTTATAACTTCCTTTTCATAGAATTCTTGCATGAGAAGAGACTCAAACTCAGTACCATGATCACTTTTGATCAATGCAACTGGAGTAGAATACTCAATCCTTATACTCTTAAGAAAGTCTGTAAGAACCTTAAAGTTATCAGACTTGTTTCTCAAGAAGAACACCCAAGTGAATCTAAAGAAGTCATCAACAATCACTAAGGTATAATACTTCCCTCCTAGGCTTTGTAAAACAATGGGTCCAAAGAGATCTATATGGAGAAAATACAGAATCCTAGGTGAATCACTCTTATTAAGGGACTTAAAGCTATTTTTTGTTTGTCTGCCTAATTGACAAGACCTGCAAAGGCTTTTCTTCTTGTAGGGGAAAGAGGGCAATCCTCTAATAAGGTTTTCCCTAGAGAGTTTAGCAATGTTTTTCAAGTTGACATGTCCTAATCTCCTATGCCAAAGCTCATTATTATTGCATGTTTGATTAAATAGACATATTTCAGTTTTAGCAGATTTAAAGTTAACTACATAGATGTTTCTGTAACGCCCCGAAACTCAAATGAGCGACGGGGGACGTTTTGGGCCAGTTTTGGGTTCTGGCTGCAGGCACACGGCCTGGGACACGGGCGTGTCCCAGGGCGTGTCAAGCTTGTGTTGACACTCAACCGGGAAGTCGACATTTTGATCTCGACATTATGTCGAGACTGGGCACATGGCCTGCGTCACGGGCGTGTCGCAGGGCGTATCGACCCGTATCGACACTTAGCCCGCAAAGTCGACACTCTGAGTTCGATGAAGTGTCGAGACATGGCACACAGCCTGCGACACAGGCATGTCGCAGGGCGTGTCGACCCGTGTTGACACTCGTCCCGGGGAGTCGACGAACTTTGCTCGACGATGTATTGAGATAAGGCACATGGCCTAGGACACAGGCATGTCCAAGGCCGTGTCATCAGGTCGACGATCTTCGCTCGATGAAGTGTCGAGTGTCGAGACCGTGTACACGGCCTGGGGCCCAGGCGTGTTGAGGTGACACGGGCAAGGACACGGGCGTGTCCTGGAACCCGTACAGTGCTCGGGTTGTTTTCGGGGAAAAATGATGGGGGTACACGGCCGGCCACATGGCCGTGTCAGGTGGAACATGGGCGTGACAGCTCGAACACGGACGTGTTCGATACCCGTGTGTTGTTCCAGGCGAGCCGATTTTGACGGCGAATGAGGCACACGGCCCTGGACACGGGCGTGTGCCAGGCCGTGTGCGGTCCAGATTGGGCATTTCAGTCCCGAATCAAAGTCGTTCATTTCTTTAATTGATGATCCAACGGCTGGGGGTTGTTCTTGAAGGGATATACCCGGGATTGGACTTAGAAACCCTCACTTTTCATGAGTGGATATCTTTCTAAAACCTTAGAGAGAGAGAGGAGAGCCAAGGAAGGAAGAAGGAGCTAGATCCGGCCATTGGAGGAGTTTCGAAGCTCCAAATCGCGAGCCGACTCCGGATCCACGGAGGCAAAGCTAGTGCGGTGCTTTTCATCCGCTTATTTTTCCATGGCGCCAAAGAAGAACGCAAGGGTAACGATTCTCTTCTTGAGCATGAGTAGCTCTCCTTCTTTGCATAGGAAGCCCGCTCTCGCGAGTTTGCAGAGAGTTGGATGCGTTCCTTCCGGTAGATATGTGAAGTCCCCATTGTATAGAGTCCGTAAGCGAGAACGGACATAGGCATGATATGTGAAGCCTACCCGGACATGTTGGTATGGATCGGTGATGTTGCATTGTATAATGTCGGAGAAGACCCCGTGCTATTGGTTGTTTTTCGGGTTTTCTACACGGTAGATTGCAACAGGGAGCCTTGGGGATTAACCCAAAGGTGCACCCGGAAAACTGGGCGGATACGTGATCTTGCCAACTTGGTGGCATGAGAGCCAACTTGAACATAACCGGGTTATGTGAATTGTGATGGAAATGGGACTCGGTGGAAGTTTGACCCGCGCAAATGGCTTAAATTTTCGTTGCGATGTGAGCACGGGTTAGATGGAACCGTACCCGTTCTATGTCATTTGGTTAAAGAGACCTAAGCGTACGTGGCACTTGCCATTGGCATAGATTAGGGTCTGTTGGGTATTGTATCCACAACGTACCTGATTTGAAGAAGCCCCTGAACAAGATAAGGTAAATAGGCAATGTTTTTGACAAAATAGTTCAAGTTGTGCTTGGAGTTTTTCCACGCTAAGTGCACACCAATGTCAGGGTGTAGTAGGTCAATATACACGGGTCTGCATGACGTAATCCCTCGTTGAGCAGATCAGTGTGTTGGCCTACGTGTACTCTCTCTATTGGAGTGTACTTAATTTCAAGTACAGGGCTGTGTTAAGGCAAGAGCAGACAAGGAGAAAGGATGGGTCAAGGAGCAGCTCTTGGATGGAAAGATGAAAAATCATCTAAGTAAGAATCGACGAGAATGACCAAGTGATTCTCGCCGATTCGGCGAGAATCACTAGTGATTCTCGCCGATTCGACGAGAATCACTGGCTGATTCTCGCCGGCTAAATCAGAGTGCAATCAAGTCAGATTCGGCGAGAATCACTTTGTGATTCTCGACGGATCGACGAGAATCACTTTGTGATTCTTGACGGATCGTCGAGAATCACTTTGTGATTCTCACCGAATCGTCAAGAATCACCCTTGATTCTCGATGATTCGACGATAATCACAGGTGATTCTCGCCGATTTTGACTTGGGCATTTTTCTGGAACTCCCTGAACCGGATTCTGCCGCTGGCACTATTTTGAACCGGATTTTGGGTTTCTACTTGTGGGACCCACAACGGTCATATTGAAAGTGTCTACAGTATATATACGGGTATTTTTTGAACAGTTGATACAGAAAGAAGCCGAGCGACGATCTTGACCTAAAATCGCGAAACTGCTCCGCCGCCGCCGTCGCCGCTCGCGCTAGTTGGTCGCCGCTCTTGATCGAGATTTCTTCGTGATCTTCAGGCGACAGAAGCTTAGCCAAGCTTAGAGTCTCACGCGTCTATCCAGAGATCCCTTGTCTCTCGATTTGTTGATCTGGAAAAACTTCCCCGTCCGAATCGATCGAGACGATCGATCCTAGAGTGACCGTTGGTTGACCTAGCTAGCTTCGCTACGAAGTTTGGATCTCCAAAGTACAGCAGCCGCACATAGTTGTCGCCGCCGATCCCGTGAACCTAGCCGCCGCCCATCTTGCCGCCGCCGGTTCCGGGGAGATTCTCTCCAAGAGAGATCTAGGGTTGTGGACTCTTCGTGGACTTCAAGAACACGTCGTCAATGAAGAGGGACACCGTAGTCTCCAAACGTAGTTTGTATTTCTTGTACATTCTATTTTATTTTTGTTGTAAAGGAACGTTGGTTCCTAGTTGTAAGGGTTGGGTGCAACCCGGTTTGTAGGAGTGTTGACTCCTACGTGTGGAAGGGTTCCTTCCGATAGTGCAAGGATTAGATTTCAATCCTGTTGGAGAAGTGACCGAGTCGTCCCTGGTTGGGAGATAGGTCGAAGGGGGAAAGTGGATGTACCCAAATCGGGGAACCACTATAAGTAGCTTGTGTACTCTGTTGTGCTGTGTTGTTTTATTTTCGTGTGCAGGAACAATTTAAATTCCGCAAAAATGCTGCACGTCACCTATTCCCCCCCCCCCCCATAGGTGAAGATAGTTGACACTAGGTGGACTTTCAGGGTCTTCTGCGGTCAATGGCTTAAATTGTCATGACCTAGGCCAGGAAGACAAAATGCTCATAGGTTTGGCCGTCAAAGTGGAGGTGGTGAGTCCGGAATGTCTATGGCTTTAATTGACGTGACATCGACCGGTTCACCGAGAATGTGCCCTGAGAGCACGGGGCGTGTGGCCGTGCGAGCCAACGTCTGTGATGAAATGAATATTGTTATATATTGCTCGCTTATGCTAATGAAATGCAGGGAAGGAGCATCGCTGCCCCGAGTTGGGGGCGGGATCGTTATAATTTGTTCAGCATTGTTGACCGTTGCCTTGTTTTGCCACCGTGCGGTGGTTTGTTGCTTGCAGGTGCTGCTGGACCAAGCGGTTAATAGCGGGCTAAAGCCCAAGTGCGAAGCCGGCCCTCGAAGGCCTAATTGTAAGTTTTTACTGTTTTATTCATGTATGACCGGCCTGCGTGCCGTGGTTTGTAAATCATGTAATATCAAGTGAAACATTTTGTAAGGCCTTAAGGCTTGTGTTTGTATTTGTATAACATTCCTATTTTGGATTAGTGGACATTCATGCTTTAGTGCTGGGTTCTTTATTGCAACTTTTATAAAACTGCTTCCGCTAGAATGCTCTGTGTAGGACGTTATGATTGGTTGGGTGGTTTCCATGAGTAACCACCAGGTCTGTCTGTGGCATACGGCGTCGGGCCCCGGCCGGACCTACTGCTATATGCTATACGACGGATAGGGGGTGTTACAATTTGGTATCAGACTACTGGTTTTGGTCATGATTAAGATGAATTCGTAGACGAATTCTTTTTAAGGGGTGGTGAGCACATTGTGTGCATCATCGTTATAACGGTAAAAGAACCCATGAATGTCCACTTAGGAATGCAAATACACGTGTTTGAGGAATCTGCGTGTTCCTATAATTGCTGTTTGCAATTTTATTTGGTCGCTTAACGGTGTTTTGTACCACTATAGGTGACCAGAAGTGGTGTTGGGCCATCGGAACGCCGAGTTTCTGAGGCTAGCAGTGCAATGGATGTTGCTCCTGCAACACCTCTATCGGCTGAGAAGTTACGATTGGTGGCCGAAGCGGTGTTGTCCATGATAAATGCGTAGCCTACAAGGCAAACGCAGCAGCCCGCTCCTGTGATGGAGCAGGAACCTCTTCAAGAGTCTGAGCTGGGGAGAGTGGAGCAAGTGGTTATGGAACCGGTGGTGCCAAGGAGGGCAACCGACAGACAGCTTAAGAATGTAATGAGCTTTAACCCTCCGGTATTCTTGGGGTTGGGAACCCCATCTCAGGCTGAAGACTGGCTTTCCAAGGTGAAGAGAGTCATGATAGCAATGGAGACGGAGGAGTGTCAAATGACCACCATTGCTACGTTCCTTTTGGACGGTGAAGCGAGATTATGGTGGGAAGGTTTGGAGCTGCATCATTTGAGAGGTAGACAACTTACAGACGTCCCGATGGAAGAGTTCTCGGGATTGTTCTTAGCAAGATACTTCCCTTCTACTCAGAGGATTTCGATTGAGAACGAATTTCTGAAGTTGGTTCAGGGTGAGAAGAGCGTGGATGAATATCTCCATGAGTTCACTCGTTTGAGTCGATATGCTAGCTCCACCATCGTGGATGAGGAGCGCAAGACTAATCGCTTCTATAAAGGCTTGAGAGATGAGTTAAGATTACTACTTTCGGGGCCGATGACGCAGGGTTTCTTAACCTTGGTCAATACTGCTCGGTCATTAGAGAAGGACATGAAGAATGTACAAGCAAAGAAAAGCTTGGGTGATAGGAAATATGAATTCAAAGTGCCGACTACTTCAAAGTCCGGCTATCGGAGGTCTTTCAAGAAGCATAGGACTTCGGGTCCAGCTCCTTCTAGTGCTTCTGGGGCGACTACGGGTCGGACCACGGGTGCGTGTTTTACTTGTGGAAAGACGGGACATTTTGCCCGTGACTATTGGAGCGGATGTCCTAAGTCCGAGAGAAGGTCGGGAGAGACTTATGAAGAGAAGGGCAAGGCGGTGGAGTTGACCGCATCCCACTATGCTCCGGCCCAACCAAGGGTGTATAATCTTGGCCAACAGGAGGCCATCAAACAAGATGATGTGGTGACATGTACGGTTTAATTTATAGCAAGTCAATTTCCATAAATACTTGTTATGCACATGTTACCTTACCCCTGCCTGTTTAGGATTTGTATTGATTTGTGAAAATCCGGCACGAGCACTCTTCGATACGGGAGCTTCACACTCCTTGTCCGAAGGATTTATATCACGCATCGGAGTCCCTTCTTCGATGGCGAAGGATAAGTTGGATTTGTTGTTGCCCAATGGGTGTTCGATGCGAGCGGATAGGATCTGTGAGGTTAAGATTCATATTGGGAATCAGGAGTTCGACCTGCAGGCGTCTTTACTTCTGTTGGTGGAGTTCGACGTCATATTTGGCATGCACTGGCTCTCGGAGCAGCCCCATATAGATTGCGGTAGCAAGGAAGTCAAGCTGGGAGCAAGTCGTGAAACGACTTTTACGGGCTTAAAGGGGTCGAGCAAGACATTGATGTCTGCTCTTCAGGTGGTGAAGGCGGTTCGTGCCGGTGCAGAACTGTTCTTTACACTAGTGGAGGTGGCAAAGCCGAAGCCCGCGTTGGATTGTATTTCAGTGGTATCAGAATACCCTGATGTGTTCCCCGCAGATCTTCCTGAAGCCCCGCCTTAACGGGAGATAGATTTTACGATTGAGCTAGTGCCAGGTGCAAAGCCTGTGTCAAGATCTCCTTATCGGCTAGCGCCTAAGGAAATGGCGGAGCTGAAAGTTCAACTACAAGAGTTTTTGGAGCAAGGGTATGTTCACCCGAGTTCTTCGCCTTGGAGCGCACCGGTCCTCTTTGTTAAGAAGAAGGACGGAAGCTTGAGGCTATGTATTGATTATTGGGAGCTCAACAAGTTGACGGAGAAGAACAAGTACCCAATTCCCCGGATTGATGATCTTTTTGATCAGTTGGTAGGGTCGACGGTGTACTCGAAGTTAGATCTCAAGGCTGGGTACTATCAGCTGCGAATAAGGGAGAATGATATCCCAAAGACAGCGTTTAGTACGAGATACGGGAATTATGAGTTTACGGTCATGCCGTTTGGGCTGACTAATGCGCCGTCAGTGTTCATGGATTTGATGAACAAGACTTTCAGGGAGTACTTGGACCATTTTGTGATCATCTTCATCGACGATATTTTGGTGTACTCGCAAAGTGAGGGAGATCACTTCAAGCATCTTCACTTGGTTCTGGAGACGCTAAGGAGAAATCAGTTGTATGCCAAGTTATCGAAGTGCGAGTTTTGGCTATCCTTAGTGGCGTTCCTCGGGCATATATTGAGTGGAGAGGGTATTGCTATGGATCCGGCGAAGATTGTTACGATATGGGAGTGGGCAGAGCTTGCTACGGTAGCGGAAGTCCGGAGCTTTTTGGGGCTTGCCGGCTATTATAGGCGCTTCATAGAGGACTTCACGCGGATAGCGTTACCTCTCACTACTTTGATGACGAAGGAGCATAAGTTCGTTTGGACGCCGGCGTGCGCGCGAGCTTTTGAGGAGTTGAAGTGTCGGTTGACCACGACGCCTGTGCTGAGTTCGCCATGTGGGACCGAAGGCTATGAGATTTACAGCAATGCTTAGGGCAGCGGTTTGGATTGTGTGCTACTGCAACACGGAAGTGTAATAGCTTATGGCTCGAGACAGCTAAAAGTGCATGAAAGGAACTATCCGGTCCATGACTTGGAGTTAGCGGCCGTGATTTTTGCCTTGAAGCTGTGGAGAAACTATTTGTACGGTGTGAATATTGATATCTACACCGATCACAAGAGCCTGAAGTATCTAATTGATCAGATAGATCTGAATATGCGGCAGCGTAGATGGATGGAGTTCCTGGGGGACTATACATTCAAGATCCACTACGTGCCTAGTAAAGGGAATGCAGTTGCGGACGCGTTGAGTTGCCGAGCCCGAGCTCAAGCCAATTGGCTATCAGTGCATGATGAGCGGTTGGTGCGGGAGTTGGAGGCATTCGAGATTGTTTGTGTGGACAGGCAATCAAGTGATGAAGCAGTTCTGAATTGGACTGAAGTCCAATATGACCTGGCTGATCGTATTCGGCAGGCTTTGGATATGGATGCTCATATGAAGCAGTCCATGGTAGAGGCTCTGGATGGGTCAAATTCCCAATTCGTCGTGGAGGACGGATTACTTTCGAAGGACGGTCGTCTGTGCGACCCAAGTGTGGGTAATTTGCGGGTGGAGTTGTTGTACGAGGCACACCATATCAAGTACTCGATTCACCCGGGGAGCACGAAGATGTACCATGATGTGAAGAAACTGTTTTGGTGGCTGGGTTTGAAGAAAGTTGTGGCGCTATACGTAGCGAAGTGCCAAACTTGCGCCTTGGTGAAGGCGGAGTGCCAAAAGCCGGGAGGATTTCTTAAGTCCTTGCCTATTCCGGAGTGGAAATTTGACGACAACTCTATGGACTTTGTGCATAGTTTGCCAAGGTCGCAAAAGGGGAACGACGCTATTTGGGTGGTCGTGGATCGGTTAACGAAGGTGTCGCATTTCGTTCCGCATAGGAAGGATGATCCGGTGGAGAAGTTGGCAAAGCTCTATGTGGATAACATAGTACGGCTTCATGGTGTGCCCCGCAACATCGTGAGTGACCGAGATGGGCGGTTCACGTCCAATGATTGGAGGCTTGTGCAGTAAATGTTGGGAACAAAGCGAAAATTCAGCACAGCCTTCCATCCGCAAACGGATGGGCAAACCGAGAGGGTCAATAGAACCATGGAAGACATGCTCCGCATTTGTCTCTTGGATTTTGGAAAGCAGTGGGAAGACCACCTGTATTTGGTGGAGTTCGCTTACAACAATAGCTACCAAGCGAGTATTCAGATGGCGCCCTTCGAGGCCCTATATGGTAGAAAATGTCGCACGCCGTTGTCTTGGTTAGAAACGGGTGAGTCAAAGTTGTATAAGCGATCGGAAGTGGAGGATGCTACTTCTTTGGTGAGAACCATTCAGGAGAGGTTGCTTATCGCTCAGGACCGGCAAGCGAAGTACTATAATGCCAAGCAAAGGAACGTGGAGTTCGCTGTGGGCGACTATGTATACTTAAAGATCAAGCCGTTCAAGGGTGTCTCGCGGGTGCGGCGATTGAAAAAGCTAAGCCCGAGGTACCTTGGGCCGTTTGAGGTTCTGGAGCGAGTTGGTGAAGCGGCCTATCGGTTGAAGCTTTCAGTGGAGCTTAGTGGTTTACATGATGTATTCCATATTTCAGTGCTTCGGAAGGCATTGCAAGAGCCTACGCAAGTGATCGCGATCGATCAAGTGCCGGTGGATAGTGGGTTGACGAAAAAGGTCAAGCCCGTGCGGATTGAGAACTCGGAGGTCAAGCGGCTACGCAATAAAGAGATCAGGATGGTCAAGGTCCGGTGGGACAATTGCGGTCGTGAGGAGCTCTCTTGGGAGCGAGAGCAGACTATGCTTGACGAGTATCCGGAGTTGTTCCGCTCAGGTACAAATTTTGGTTTTGTACATGTCTTTCCTTTATATAATTTCATGGACGAAATTCTTTTAAGATGGGGAGAGTTGTAACACCCCGAAACTCAAAGGAGCGACGGGGGACGTTTTGGGCTAGTTTTGGGTTCTGGCTGCAGGCACATGGCCTGGGACCCGGGCATGTCCCAGGGCGTGTCAAGCTTGTGTCGACACTTAGCCGGGAAGTCGACATTTTGATCTCGACATTGTGTCGAGACTGGGCACACGGCCTGCGACACGGGCGTGTCGTAGGGTATGTCGACCCGTGTCGACACTTAGCCCGCAAAGTCGACACTCTGAGTTCGACGAAGTGTCGAGACATGGCACACGGCCTGCGACACGGGCGTGTCGCAGGGCGTGTTGACCCGTGTCGATACTCGTCCCGGGGAGTCGACGAACTTTGCTCGACAATGTGTCGAGACAAGGCACACGGCCTAGGACACGGGCGTGTCCAAGGCCGTGTCATTAGGTCGACGATCTTCGCTAGACGAAGTGTCGAGTGTCGAGACAATGTACACGGCCAGGGGCCCAGGCATGTTGAGGTGACACGGGCAAGGACACGGGCGTGTCCTAGAACCCGTGCAGTGCTCGGGTTGTTTTCGGGGAAAAATGATGGGGGTACACGGCCGGCCACATGGCCGTGTCAGGTGGAACACGGGCGTGTCAGGTCGAACACGGGCATGTTCGATACCCGTGTGTTGTTCCAGGCGAGCTGATTTTGACGGCGAATGAGGGACACGGCCCTGGACACGGGCGTGTGCCAGGCCGTGTACGGTCCAGATTGGGCATTTCAGTCCCGAATCAAAGCCGTTCATTTCTTTAATTGATGATCTAACGACTGCGGGTTGTTCCTGAAGGGATATACCCGGGATTGGACTTAGAAACCCTCACTTTTCATGAGTGGATATCTTTCTAAAACCTTAGAGAGAGAGGAGAGCCAAGGAAGGAAGAAGGAGCTAGATCCGGCCATTGGAGGAGTTTCGAAGCTCCAAATCGTGAGCTGACTCCGGATCCACGGAGGCAAATCTAGTGCGGTGCTTTTCATCCGCTTATTTTTCCATGGCGCCAAAGAAGAACGCAAGGGTAACGATTCTCTTCTTGAGCATGAGTAGCTCTCCTTCTTTGCATAGGAAGCCTGCTCTCGCGAGTTTGCGGAGAGTTGGAGGCGTTCCTTCGGGTAGATATGTGAAGTCCCTGTTGTATATAGTCCGTAAGCGAGAACGGACATAGGCATGATGTGTGAAGCCTACCCGGACATGTTGGTCTGGATCGGTGATGTTGCATTGCATAATGCCGGAGAAGACTCCGTGCTATTGGTTGTTTTTCGGGTTTTCTACACGGTAGATTGCAACAGGGAGCCTTGGGGATTAACCCAAAGGTGCACCCGGAAAACTGGGCGGATACGTGATCTTGCCAACTTGGTGGCCTGAGAGCCAACTTGAACATAACCGGGTTATGTGAATTGTGATGGAAATGGGACTCGGTGGAAGTTTGACCCGCGCAAATGGCTTAAATTGCCGTTGTGATGTGAGCACTTGTTAGATGGAACCGTACCCGTTCTATGTCGTTCGGTTAAAGAGACCTAAGGGTACGTGGCACTTGCCGTTGGCATAGATTAGGGTCTTCGACGGTAAATGGCTTAAATTGTCGTGACCCAGGCCAGGAAGACAAAATGCTCATAGGTTTGGCCGTCAAAGTGGCGGTGGTGAGTCCGGAATTTCTATGGCTTTAATTGACGTGACATAGATCGGTTCACCGAGAATGTGCCCTGAGAGCACGGGGCGTGTGGCCATGCGAGCCAACGCCTGTGATGAAATGAATATTGTTATATATTGCTCGCTTATGCTAATGAAATGCAGGGAAGGAGCATCGCCGCCCCGAGTTGGGGGCGGGATCGTTATAATTCGGTCAGCATTGCTGACCGTTGCCTTATTTTGCCACCGTGCGGTGGTTTGTTGCTTGCATGTGCTGCTGGACCAAGCGGTCAATAGCGGGCTAAAGCCCAAGTGCGAAGCCGGCCCTCGAAGGCCTAATTGGAAGTGTTTAATGTTTTATTCATGTATGACCGGCCTGTGTGCCGTGGTTTGTAAATCATGTAATATCAAGTGAAACATTTTGTAAGGCCTTAAGGCTTGTGTTGGTATTTGTATAACATTCCTATTTTGGATTAGTGGACATTCATGCTTTAGTGCTGGGTTCTTTATTACAACTTTTATAAAACTGCTTCCGCTAGAATGCCCTGTGTAGGATGTTATGATTGGTTGGATGGTTTCCATGAGTAACCACCCGGTCTGTCTGTGGCATACGGCGTCGGGCCCCGGCCGGACCTACTGCTATATGCTTACGACGGATATGGGGTGTTACAGTTTCCCACTCTAGTTCGTGTTAATACAACTTGGTTATCTACTGAACTAAAAATACAGGAAGTTTTATTAAATGATACCTGAAACCTTTCATCACATAATTTCCTTATGGATATCAGGTTGTGCTTCAGTCCACTTACATATGCTCCCTTCCTGAAGGTTACAACTCCAATTTTGACCTTCCCATAGCCTTCAGTTTGGCCATAGTTAGACTCACCAAATATTACTTTTGGTCCTCGCTTAGACTTGTAGTTAATTAAATTATCCTTGCTTCCTGTCATATGCTTTGAACAGCCACTATCTAGATACCACTGTTGCCGTGTGGTGAGATAGTCTTCACCTGCAATGAAATAGATTAGCTATTCTTGACCGAGGTTACCTTGGGTCCTTGTTTATTTACATAATTAAAATTGGAGATATAAGAGTATTCAGGTTGATTTTTATAACCTAGGAGATGGTATCTTCTTGGTGGAACTATCCACTGGGTGAATGGATTAACATATTCTCTTGGTTGATTGAATGATCTGTAGGAATTAAGATTTCCATTATTTTGAACTGGGGTCAATGAATTCTGGTAAGTTCGTCGAGCTGAGGTCGATTAATTGGGATGAGTTCGTCGAACTCCGCTCAGAGAATGGAAGTAATCATTCTCTATGCCCCAATATCTTCGATCTCCATTCAACGAACCATACTAGTTTCGTCGATTGTAGTTCAATGAATAATTATAATAAAGGTTTACGTTCGGACTTCGTCGACTTAATTTCAAAGAACTGTACAAATTTCATTGATTTGAGTTCGACGAAATCTGCTGAACATTGTTATAGTTATACTTCTTCTTGTTCTTTCCGTTTTTCTTATTTTTCTGTTTAAATTATATTAGCTTAATATCATCTACTTTCTCTTTACCTTTTTCAGAAACAAATTTAATTGGAGTTGTTAGTTTGTTTTTTTGAATTAATGGGGGTTGGCTTGATGAAGCACCTAAGCCCAGCTTGTCATTAAGTCTGGCATTCACTGTGCTTGTGATGTCCATTAACTTGATGCTTCTCCCATTTAGGGATTATTCAAGTTACCTTGCCTCAGCCAATTCAGTTCTTAAGGAAATGATTTGTTCATTTGCTAAAGTTAATTCATCTTTCATTTTAATGTTTTTAGAAATGAGATTACCTTGTTCAGTAAGTATTTCTCTAAGTGTTTTAATTTCCTTCTCAGATTTTATTATATCAATACATAATGATTTAAATTCAGTTCTAAAATTATTTGAATTGAAATCAAAAGAGGACAGTACCTGATCTACCTCAGATTCAGATGGTTCTTAATTGTCTGACTGCTCAGCTTTTGATAGGCTGCCAGATGCATCAATAGCCATCAAGCAAATCTCCTTTGCTTTAGCCTCTTCTTCATCTTCACTAGAGCAGGAAGATGAGGATTCATCTTCAGTTTTACTCCAGGTTTTAGCAACAAAGCTTTTATCCTTCCTTTTATGCTTACTGGAGTTGGGCTTGCTATAGTGCTGCTTCCTGACCTCCTTTTCTCTTATTCTCTCCTTCTTTTGGTTCTATGGACACTTTGATATGAAGTGTCCTGGCTTCCTACAATCAAAGCAGACAATTTCTTTAGTCGGGGTTTTATGATACCTTGGCTTGTCATCTTGTCTAGATGACTTCCTTCTGAAATCCTTCTTGGCCATCTTGTAGAATCTCTTGGCTAAGAGACTCAGAAGTTCGTCACTAGCTGATGGAGCTTCTATTTCTTTTGAAGCTTTGAATGATATGTTTTGCTCCTTTCTAGCTGATGAGGGAGTCTTCTGCTCAGCAGCTTCTCTAGTCTTCATTAACTATTCATAGGACTTGAGCTTTCCTCGTAGAGATTTAGTGGAGATATCATTCAGACTTCTAGCCTCCTTGATTGGCCAGATTCTGGAATCCCATGATCTGTGGAAGCTCATGAGGATTTTATCATTGACCTCAGTGAGTGTTATGTCCTTATCCAGGGTTTTCAGCTCATTGATGATTGAGCTGAGTCTATTGTACATGTCACTCAATGACTCAAACTCTTCTTTATTGAAGTTCTCATATTGAAAGATGAGATTTGATCTTCTGTCTTTCCTCTCATCTACAAGTCCAGCAACCATCTGTTTTAGAGAATCCCAGATAGCATTAGCTGAGGTGCACTCTGCCATCATGGCCTTCTTTTGTGCATCTGTCCACTCAGGTGGTGGAATAACATGAGTGCTGGAAGTTGCAGTAGATGTAGCCAGTGGAGCTAGTGGTCCTGTCAAAATAAAATGTAAAATATCTTCATCAATAGAGTTCATATATAATTTAATTTTTTCCTTCCAGATAGCAAACTTTTTTAGATTGCAAACTTGAGGTCTGGTGCTTGCATAATCCTTATTCTGTGCCATAAAATGAAAAAACCAAAATAACTAAGGAAAAAGAAATCAGATCTATCAAGGATCTGTTCGTTCAAGTGCTAGCTTGTACAACCTAGTATAGCAACCTCTGATATCAATTGAAAGATAGGGGATAGATCTAATATACTCTAGAGGGGGGGGGGGGGTTGAATAGAGTGATTTAAAACTTTTTGGCTAAAAAACAATTTATATGAGAAATAAGTGATAATAGAAGTAGTATAAAAATAGATGGAAACTAAGATAAACTACACTATCACAACACATCAAAACAAAGAGAAAATGAACAACCAGACAACACAAGAATTTTATCGTGGTTCCCCAAACTGGGTACATCCACTCTTTTACCACCCTGGTAGGAATCTACTCTCAGGTTTTTGATCAGGTGACTACCACCACAAGATCTATTTATAGGGAGATCTCAAAATCCTTTAGGCTTTTGATCAGGTGCCCAAAAACAAACAATAAACTTTTGAAGGGAGTTAATAAACCCTTTGTATAGGAGGTTGAGAGAGTTGATGGTGTCTTATATTTTCTCTATTCAACAGAGAAGATTCAGTGGATTGTTATTGTCAAAGCTCCTTCTAAAATGTTGAGATATCCAGAAAGCCTGGAGCCTTACCCAGGGTGTAGGTCTTCAGCCTTGTGTTGTTGAAATCCAGGAACTTGTAGACAGATCTAGAGTTGTTGCCCTTGAGGATTCCAGGAGTAGAAGTTAAATAAGACTCTTGATATATATTGATGTTATTCTTCAGTCTTCTGTTTTTTCTTGCTTGCTTGTATCACATACATACATATATTCTTGTCTGAAGGAAAATTCCCTTATATATTCTTCTGTCAAATTCTCCTTTTTAATTTTGAATTCCTAGCATTAATTGTTGACTAATCCAATAGAATGAAATGACTGGAATATATTCTTGAATGAGTTTCCCCAACTGTCCCATTAAAAAAGCAAGCAATTAACTCTAATGAAATCCATAGTTAATGTTGACAAGAACGACTATATTCTTGAGAATATAAGCATTAATTACTCAGAGAATTACTGTTAAATAATATAAGAAATTGGGGATAGAAATAAGGAAAACTTATCAATCTTACTCGGGACTGAAATCGTCGGCCTACGGTTAGAATTCATCGACTGGAGTTCCAAGTTCGTCAAGCTGAGAAATCTTGTTTGTCGACCTGAGCTCAACGAACTACAAATTGGAAATATCTTGCCAATTTTGCGCTCTAATTTCGTCGTGTAGAGAATTTGTCTTCGTCGTCCTGAGTTCAGAGAAAATAAACTGGAAAGAATCTATCAAATCTGAACTCCAGATTTCGTCGAGCAGAGATTCTGTCTTGAGGAAGAAATCATCAACCTGAGCTCGAATAACGTCGAGCTCAACCCAGAGAAAGATTTCTGAGTTCATCGATCTGCGATCGACGATCGTCGAACTGAGTTTGAAGAACTTCAAACTAGTAATCTAAACTCAGAATTCTACTACATCTTGAGTCTAGAGAAGTCCCCTGCAGGCTGGTCCATGAAGATTGACAATAATGACTAGCCTAAACTATAGGACTAACAGACTTGACCCTAGCTATACGAAGTGGGTCAAACATCCTAATTGGTGAACCTGTCCCAAATGCAAACTAGGGATCCAATACAAGGTCCTGTGGAGGAGTCATGGATAGGAAGAGTACACCTGGGTGCCACAACACTTGATGTTGCAGAGGTACCCGGATCTCTTCGAATCAGGTATAACTTAAAATTCCTAGAGATGTTACATACTTTTACTTTCGTAGAAACCCTGTAGGCCTAACCTTAAATTCGGGGATGAAATTTTTATTTGTATGTATTGGAATTTGTAACATCCCTCAAACTTCTAGACACCAAAGAGTTGTTTTGTGATGACTAGGTCATGACAAAACCCTAAGAAGCCCAAGAAGACAAAATGAACTTAGGCATGAAGAAGAAAACTACCTTGGGTAAAAAATTGTAATTTTCAATCACCCACCATAGGGCTAGACTTTGGAGCTTCAACTTGACTGCATGACTCCACAATAACACTTCTAACTCTTTAAGAGGACCCTTGGGTCACCAAGGACCCATTGGGGTCAACCCAAAGAGGCTAAGTTGACCAAAGTCAACCATCGCCCTAAAATGGTCAAAGCGCCCTATAAAAGGGTCAAGTGACCTCCAAGGTGCCAAGCCAACCATACCCAGCCTTTCCTAGACCTTAGAGTAGGCTAATGAGTCACTAAGGATCCATTGGGGTCAACCCAAAAGGCCAATTTGACCTAAGTCAACTCAACCTAGGTTTAGGGCAAACTAGATCAAGTTGGCCTAACCTAGCCCAATCCACTTGGGCTAAGCCCAACTTAAGTTGCCAATTAGTTTGAGAGGCAGGAAATTACCTAAAGTGTCATCCAATTGCTGGGCTTGCTGACTAGGAGAGAAAAGCTCCATTCTCCCCTTTAATGGGAGGAGAGAGAAAGTGAGAAAGAGAGGCCATTCATGGCCAAGGGCCCTCTATTCACTCCCCTCTTGCTAGATTCATCCTCTTAGATTAATTAGGAGAAGATCAAAGGCTTTTCCCAGCCACCAGGGGAGGAGTTCAGTGGAAATCCAGTTGGCCGAAAACCACCTTTTAAGGCCATTAATGGCAATTGATGCCTGACCCTTCCCCTCCCCTGGTTGGATCTCTTAAAAGCATCCCCAGACCCAGGGCAGTTGTTTCCACTATCCCATTGAAGGAGCCGAGCCCTTTGGTATTGCAGTTGCAGAGCACCCGAAAGCTCAAATTCCGACAATGGCGGCACGGCGATTGGACTGACTCCAGCTCTCCCAAAAGGTCCTTTCTCTCTCTCTCCTTCTTAAGTGGATAGATCCACTTCTAACGATTGCTTATTCGAGTCCAAACGGCTATGGATCAGGCTGGCCAAGGGGCTCAATTTCTAGTTTTAAATTCCAATCACCACTCACTTTTTTGGCCACCTCCGGCTGGCCAACCACCGCGAATCGCCAGCAACCTCCTCAAAGAAGGTGGTGGTGGCGGTGGCTGGCCGGGAAGAGGCGCGGGTGGCCGGGAAATTAAGGCTAAACATCGCCCAGGACGGGCCAATCATGGTAGTTGGCGAGCTGGGGAAGATGACCGAATCCCATCAGTTATGCTTTAAGATTCATGCCGCCATCTTTATGAGTTTAAGATTAGAATAATTACATTTATTTGATTTTTGTCATAGTTGTTATTGTTTTTTAGATTAATTATAAAAAATACTTAGAGCGTCCTGATGGAAAAATGACCAACATGGAATTTGTAGCCCTTGAAGTCGGGAGTATTTTAAAATTATTTCAACTAATTTGGGTCAGTAGTCTTACGATAGAACTCAAAATAGAGCAGCATATACATAGGGATAATCAGATATTAAATTGAGTGCCCCCACTGAACAACTTATCTAAATGACTTGAAATTTTGAATGAGAGTCACACCTACCTATACTTATAACATATCCAAAAATGGGAATTTTTGGAAAAACGTTTCCTATAGTTTTTGTAATAATTTAATAAACCACGTAAGGATTAATTAAGGGGTCTATGGACATCAAAATCAACCAAAATTGTGGTGGATGGTCCTTAGGGTTCATATATGTCCCTGGTAAAAATATCAACCCATTTTTAATTGATTTGAGTAGGTATGGATGTGGCCAATGTTTGTCCCATAAGGATAAATTAGGTCAAAAGTACACTAGGTAGAGTGGGTGACCATTCCTCACCCAATTGTGGTAAAACTTTGGCAATTGACTTATAGTCACTTATAACCCCCACACCAGTGGCTTTGAGTGGTTTGGGGTGGATATGCCCACAAAACCTAGTACAACCCTAGGGTTTCTCTTTGACACATCTGATAGTTAAGCCCATTGTAGAAAATTTGGACCTACAACCATGCAGGCAGCGCATGGTGCGGACACCTGTGGTGGGAATCTTTAAACCACTCCCAAGTCTCAAATAGAGACTTAGAATCATTCTGCACAAACGAAGAATTGTCTGTCTGCAACTTTGCAGTTTTGGTGGGCGTAAAATACTTCGTTAATAACCGCTCTGCAAGCTCGTCCTAGGTGGTGATACATCCTCGTGGGATGGAAGTCAACCACGCCTTAGCTTTGGATCTTACGGAAAAAGGCGCAAATGAATGGCATCATCAGTGACGCCATTAATCTCAAAAGTATCGCAGATTTCCAAAAAAATAGACAAATGAAAGTTCGGGTCCTAATCCGGCTATCCATCAAACTGCACGACATTTTGGATCATTTGTATAACCCTCGATTTTATTTCAAAATTATTGTTTTCCACCATCGGGCGAACAATACTGGACCCAGTATCATCCAAATTCGACCAGGCGTAATAATATATTATACGCTCGGCAGCTGTGTTCGGCTTAGAGTTCACCATAACAACGGCAGAGGGTTCTCTGACGGATTCTTCGGGATCCAAATAGGGTTTTTGGCGTTGAGAACGATTACGCGAAAGTGAGCGTTCGATCTCAGGATCGAAATCCAAATTTTCAGACTCCGAAGGTTATGCACGAGCTATACAACCTAAAATATAAACTAAATATTTAACTCTTTTTTTGGTTTTTTAAGTATATTTTTTAAGTTTTTTTTAAGTTTTTAGAAAAATAGGTAAAAGTAATAAACCCCATAATTCGAAATAACAACTCGAAGGGTTCCCCGACAACAGTGCAAAAAACTTGATATGCACGAAGCCTGGCTCTGAATTATCTAGCGAGCATGATGAGTCCGGATTTCGCGAGGCGATTATAGGCAAGTGCACCTATCGCAAGTAATACAGGATATTCGGGGGAACATCGAGATCTTAAATTTCTCGGGAACGGGTTGATTATCTCTACTCCTCCCAGAAGACTATTATCTTAACGAAAAATTTAAGTTGTTATATTTAACTAATTAAAGCAGTTAATAAGAAAGTTCTAAAAATAGATTGAAAAAGATCAATAAAGAAATAACACTCGGTATCGAATTACGTTAGGAATAAAATAGATTTATATAATTAGAGATACTAGATTTCAATTCAATTGAAGGGGAAACTTGGTCGTGGGGGTTCCAAAAGAATGAGCTCACCTATCTCTAGGACTATAGCTCACCTGAACATTAAGAATATTCGACTAGTCTCTCGTCCGACGAAGCATTCCTCTTAATGCCTGCTTTAAGCTAAGAACCCCACTATTGGGGGGGGGACCCAATCCGGAAGAATTCCGTGCCTCCTCTCTCGAGGTTTTGTGGGAAGCTCTCTTTACCCAAGATTGATCAGTCCATACGCACGACCACTCGGCTAGCTAGCGTATGGATAACAGAAATAGAGCCCACATATTGATATGTGGTTCTACGTGTCGTATACCCTGGGTGAACCTTAAGTTCTTAATTAAAAAGAAAAACAAGACCTTTAATTATTTAAAAACATTTTTATGTCCCAAAGCTCTTCGATAACTATTAGCCACTCGTCGGAATGGGGACATCTTATGAGTTTGGTTATGCGTGAGTTCTAAACTTAAATGCTGAAGGGTTACAAAAAAGATAAGAAGAAATCGAATAATCTAACATTAGAAATAGAAAAGCTACTAAAAAGGAGATAAATGAACACACTCAGCCAAACTCATAATAAAGGAAAAAAAGCTAAGTTACAAAAAAGGAAAATTGCATATTTGAAATTACTAGTCCTACTCAAACGAGTTGGGGAGAAATGACAAGTCCTACTCAAATGAGTAGGCAGGAAATTTAAGCGGTAAATTGCAAGTCGTACTCAAACGAGTAGGCGGGAAATGTTAAGTCCTACTCAAACAAGCAGGCGGGAAATTAAAGCAAAAAATGACAAGTCTAACTCAAACGAGTAGGTGAGAAATGACAAGTACTACTTAAACAAGTAGGCGGGAAATTAAAGCAAGAAAAAGCTAACTCATACAATCACACACACAATCAAAAAGGAGAAAATCAAAGTGATTGAAAAATTAAAACGATTATGTTTTTATAGTTAGAATTTGCTGGAAATGCATAAAAAGTAGAATTAAAAATTATTGGAGCAAAAGAATTTTTAAATAAATGTGAAAATCAAAGGGTTTGAAAAATTGAAATAACATCTAATCCATTCTTATAAATTTGTAAAATGTTTAAAAAGTGGAAGAAAGTGAAAAAGATGCAAAAGTTTTTCAAGCTAAAAAGGAAACTTTAAGTTAACGAGAAATAAAAACCACTTTAAAACAATTTTTTACAAATCCATAAGGATGAATAAAAAAGCAGAGAATGCCTAACCACTAAATCTAAACCAATCTAAGAGATAAGAAAAGAAAAACTATAATAACCACTAGAAAGTTTGAAGAAATCTAAAACTAAGCTAAGAAAGTTGATAATTTGAAAGCATAAAAACTATAAAGAGAACTCATACACACACATTCATATTAAAAAAGGAAAACAAAGCTACATAAGATTGCTAAAAGACAGGCACTCAGAGGCATTCTAGTACAATATAAGGATGGAAAACTAATGTATTTTATTAAGTAGAAAGTATAATTACAAAAGCTAAAACAAACACAGAGGAGGGGGGGATTATCCTTGCATAAAACAAAAAGACCTCATAACAGCATCCAAATGGCAAAATGGATCAAAAACTTTTAAACCCTTGGTTCTTACAGAAACGTTCTATTAATAGACAAAAAAGGAAAGAGATGACATGCTGGTGTGTAGGGGTAGCCTAAATTATGATGACTGGCCGTGTTCTGGAAGTAGCGTGTACGAGACAAATCATGGTCACCTTCACATGAAGCATCGAGCATCGATAGACAGCGTCGAGCGGAGTTCAACGAATGTCGAATGGCGATCAACAAACCGAAATCAGATTGAGTTTGACAAATGTCTAGTGGTTAGCTGGCGTCGAGTTGAGTTTGACGAACGTCGAGCGTCGAGTTTTGATCGTGGAGTCCAGTTCGACGAACGTCGTTGGCGTTGAATGTTGATCGACGAATCAGCTGGCGAAGCGCCGAGTCAAAGTGTCGAGCTGAGATCGACGAACATCGATTGGCTGGTGTTACACGGCCTTTTCTTTGCAGGAAGCAGATTTTTTCAAGAATCAAAGTAACACACCTTAGTCACGGGCGTGACCAAATTGTTAAAGGCATGTACTATTGAATTTTAGCGACTTTTTCTGCAAAATTACAAAAAACAAAATAAACTTCAGTTAGAAGAGTATTTACAAGAATAAACAATTTATTTAAGAAAAACAACTAAAAACTACAAAAAATTACCTAAAACTACTTATATAAAGTACTGAAAAAATATGAATATTTACAACTCATCAAATATCCCCATACTTAAGCTTTTGCTATTGTAGAGCAAAAGTTTGAGGTGAACTTATAAGGAATTAAAAGAAATCCTAAATTTATGTAACGCTTGAATTAATTGAAAGAGAGATCAAAAAAAATATCAAAGATCAAAATAAACATCAGTGGTATAAGAGTTAAGTCCTAAATCATGAAAATGTTTTAAATAGAGGAAAATGTTTGGCCAAAAAGACTTTTGAAGTAACCAAATAGCAAGCAAAAGTTGTAATGGTTAGCTAACAAAAATAGATTGGAATTATATAAACTTTAGCTTAAGAGTTTAAAGGAAATAATGAGATTTTAAAATTATGCTCTCAAAAAAATTTTATATTAATCCTAGAATCAATGAATATGACAAAGGGGATTGTTTTGGTTTATGAAGAGGGCTTTGGTTTTTAGAGGCGAGGTATATTTTTTCTTAAACCACTAATACAAATTTTTTGAATGATGATGTTTAGGAAAATGAAATCTTATTTTCCATGACATGTAATTTTTGAATAACTTCATATAAGTCAATGTATATGTATAGGAGTAATGAATTTTATCCTCTTACTCCGTAACATATAATATTTTCAAATATTGGATGTCTATGTTTAAGGAATAAAATCTTATTCCCATTGACATAGGTTTTTAAGGATAAAAATTTTAACATGCCAAGTAAGACATGGTAAATATGGGGAGATGGGTTTTTTCTCAAAAATAAAACTAGATGTTAATAAAAAAAATTTTGATAGCAACTTTATAAATTGAACGTTCTTGTGTTTCTAAAAGCTTGAAGTAAAATTTATAGAAGTCTATAGTTCTTTTTCTAACATAATACATGTTGGGTACATTGGTCAAATGTACCTGATTTGAAGAAGCCTCACCTAACTCAATGATATACATCATAGTGTATTTGATGTTTGTTTGAGTTACTTGTGCAGGTTAGGAATACACTGGACTGAAGCTAAAAATTTCTAAGTCCATGTGTCGACACCCAGAGGGAAAGTGTCGACACTTGAGAAAGCTTGTGTCGACACCCAGACAAGCAGTGTCGACACTTGGAGTCATTGTGTCGACACCTGAGAAGAAGAGTCGACACCAGACAGAAAGTGTCGACACTTGGAGCTGTGTCGACACTCAGTGAAGAAGTATGCAGAAAAGCTGTGTCGACACTTAGCAGAAGTGTCGACACCTAGAAGAGCTATGTCTACACCAGAAAGTGTCGACACTTGGAGCTGTGTCGACACTCAGCAAAAGTCTGCAGAGTCTAAGTAAAAGTGTCGACACTCAACACAATGTGTCGACACTATGCTGAAGAGTCAGTATTTGAAGTAAGTGTCGACACTCAACACAATGTGTCGACACTATGCTGAAGAGTCAGTATTTGAAGAAAGTGTCGACACTCAGCACAATGTGTCGACACACAACCAGGAGAGTCAACACTTGAAGAAAGTGTCGACACTCAGCACAATGTGTCGACACTTAATTGAAGACTCTATACTTGAAGAAAGTGTCGACACAAGGAGCTGTGTCGACACTTAGCAAAGAACAGAAAAGTTACAAAATATTCTAAGTACAAGTGTCTACACTAAAAGAATGTGTCGACACTCAGCTGAAGAAACAAAAGTCAAGACTTGTGTCGACACCAAGAAGCAGTGTCGACACTTGACAGTTTCAACACATGAAGATGTGTCGACACAAAGAACATGTGTCGACACTTAGAAGAATACAGTTAAAGAATGAAGAACAAGACTTGTGTCGACACTCAATTTCAGTGTCGACACATGCAGAAGAATCTGTGTCGAGACATATAAGGAATTGTGTCGACACCTTGTAGACTTGTGTCGACACTTACACAACATGTGTCGACACTTGGCCTATAAGTGTCGACACTTAAGAACAGAAAGTCTCGACACTATCTGACAGTTAGGAAATTTCAAGAAGTGACTGGTTGACATGACAGCTGCCGATCCAGCCGGTCTACAGCAACTGTCAGAGAAATCAGAAGTCTGTTATGAACCGGATCAGCCGGTTACCATGAAGGAAGCCTATAAATAGGCACCCATTGTTTACAGAAATAGTGTGTGAAGGATTGTTGTTGTTACAACTTGTGAGAATATTCAAAGTGGTTGATCAGATTAAATCAAGAAGTAATACACAGAGGATCAACACAAGAAGATCTGTCAGTCCAACTACAGATCTAAGAAGTTGGAGAGAGAGAGCTCCAATCAAGAATTCAGTCTTTGGAACTAAGGCTGAGAAGAAGGATTCAGAAACATCTGGATCTCAAGAAGCAGAGGTCAAGGAACAACTGCAGAAGATTCAGACTAATTCAGTTCTAACTCAAGAAGCTTTGAAGGAAGCTAAGTCAGTTTGGATCTAACTGAGTTCTTCCAAGAACTCTTCAAGAAACTCTCAACTCCTCTCTTATTTTCTGAGTTGTAGAGTTAGCAATTGTATTTCTATTTTAACTTGTAGGATCCATTGGATCTGAGAGAATTGTAAGCCTATATTATAAAGGCTGAGGGTAGGGCTTGATTGCCTGAGTGTAGGAGTTGAAGAACTCTGAGTGTAGGCCTTAATTGGCTGAGTGTAAGCCTTGATTGGCTGAGTGTAGGCCTGGGTGGCTGAGTGTAGGCCTTTTGGCTGAGTGTAAGGCTTTGGGCCTGAGGTAAGAACCTAGTTGGGTTCTGAGTTAGTGGAGAAGTTTGGCCGAATCTAGTACACTGCTAGATAGGCGAAGGGGGAAAGTGGATGTACCCAAAGATTGGGGAACCACTATAAATTAGTGTGTCTTCCTGTGCTGTGCTGTGCTGTGGAATTACTGTTTATATGCTGTAATTGCTGTTAGCTGTAGAATTCTGTGAAATAGCTGTTGTACTGCCAAACAAAACTCAAAAAGGATTAGGTCACCTATTCACCCCCCCCCCCTCTAGGTGTTTAGGTACCATATCTTTCAAGTGGTATCAAAGCGAGGTTACTCAAAAAGGACTAACTGTCTGAGGAGATCCAGTTTGGCAGATTTAGGATAAGTCAGAACACAGTTTCAAGAAAATCAAGAAACATGGGTTCTTCAGAGAATCACAAGGAATTGGGTTCAATGAAACTGCCCATATGCAGAAAGGAGATTTTTGGAATCTGGAAAGAAAGGGTAAGGCTGTTCATGGAGGCCTCTAACCCTAGGATCTACATCACAGTCAAAGAAGGGCCTTATGTGCCCATGAAGATTTCAGTCTTGGATGCTACACAGAGAACTCCAAAGGATTTTTCTGAGATGACCAAGGATGAGATTGTCCTAGCTACAATGGATAAAAGGGCACAGAACATCATAGTTAGTGCAATTGATGATGCCACCTTCCAGAACCTTATTCACTGTAAAACAGCAAAAGAAATGTGGGATACCCTCATTGTCTACATGGAAGGTTCTGAAGAAGTAAGACAAGATAGGAAGTCCTTGCTTAATCAAGAATATGAGAGCTTTAGGCAAGGAAGAGGAGATAGCATCAATGAATGCTACAAGAAGTTTTATAGAATTGTTAATGAACTCATGTCCTATGGAAGAGAGTTCTCTAACTATGAATTGAATGATAAATTCTTAAGGTCCCTAACCAAAGACTGGGACACCAAGATCTGTGCCATCAGAGAAATGGCAAAGTTGGGAGAAATTCCTCCTCCCACACTGTTTGGCAAGTTGTTATCTTATGAGATGCAATTGTCAGTAAGAAAAGAGGAGGAAAAGTCAACAAGGACTGAACACAGGGAAAGGACTGTTGCCTTTAAGTCAGAAGTACCTAGAAAGAACAGGACTAAGTCATCAACTCCTCCTCCAGAGGTAGTTGAATCAGAATCTGATGAGTCTGTTAGCACTAAATCTACAAGCAGTGAAAGTGATGAAAATTTTGCTGCATTCACCAGACATTTTCAGAAATTCCTTAAGAAGAAACAGTGGAGGTCCAGACCTTCATATTCCAAAGGGAAAGAAGTCCAGTATCAGGAGAAGAAGCCTTCAAAGAAGGACAAGAAAAAGACAAAGACTAGTAAGGCAACTGGGTCTAAGATTGTGTGTTACTGCTGCAATAGACAGGGTCATGTTATTGCAGATTGTCCTGAAAGAAGGAAAGAATCCAGTGACAAAAAGAAGACTCACTTCAAAGGAAAGAAGGAGAAGTCCTTTGTTGCAAAGAATGAGAAGACTCTTTCAGACATTTCTTCTTCAGACACTGAGACAGATGCTGAAGCCTATATATGGCTATTTGCTGAAGAAGAAGAAGAGTTTATGCAGATCATGGAATCAATCTATGAACAAGAAGAGGTTCAGTGCCAAGGACTGATGGCATTGACTGAAAGTACCAAAATCCTGGAGCAGCCAGGACCTAGTCAGGTACAAAGTCTAACCTTAAGTTCAGATTCCAGTTCTAGTTCAGAGTCAGAATCATCTTCATCAAGTGATGGAAGTGTTTCTGAATCTGAGGGAGATATTCATCAGCTCTTAGATGAATACCAAGTACTGTTGCAAGCCTATAAGAAAAGCAAGATCCTAGCCAAAAGTCAGGCAAAGGAGATTGCTGATCTCAAGGCAGCTGCAACAGATTTTGAAAAACAGTATGATCAAAAACTGAATGAAGTAGCCAGGCTGAAACACATTACAGTGATTCAGATGGGTACTATTACATTTAAGAATGATCAAATTAAGAGACTGGAGATCAATCTCCAGAAGGAAAAAGAACTTGCTGCCAGGTTTTCAAAACCTAAATCAGTATTACCATTAATTGATGAATTTGTTCATCAAAAAGGCAAAGCTGGACTAGGTTTTGTTAGACCTGCAGGGACTGTACAGTCCAAGTTCAAGTCCAAGGGTAAAGCCCCAACATTCAACAAGCCTGCTGTAGTCAAGACAGCAAAGGTTGTATCTAAGCAAAGGTACAACAAGTTTGAATGCTGGTGCTGTGGCAAGGTTGGCCACTTTGCCTTGGATTGTTGGCACAATGCCAGTGCCAAGTTGAGTAGCAAGTTACCTGATGGAAAGCCAGTAGGTAGCTATGTCAAGTTGCAAACTAACAATCACCAAGGACCCAAGTTTACTTTGGGTTCTAAGGTTCATTAATTTGTTTTGCAGGTGAATCCAAGTGGCCATACCCCAACATGGTACTTGGATAGTGGATGTTCCAGACATATGACTGGAACAAGGGGACTACTGAAGGACTACATTCCAATCAAAAATGGTCCTAAAGTGACCTTTGGTGGTTCTGAAAAAGGAATCATCAAAGGGTTTGGTAACATCTCTTCAAACCTTGTTACCATTACTCAAGTGGCTTATGTTAAAGGGTTGAAACACAACCTCATTAGTATAAGTCAGTTAAGTGATGTAGGGTATGACATCTCATTTGTTAAAAATGGTTGTCATATCAAGAGGTCAAGTGATCAAGAGATCATTTTGACAGGATATAGAAAGAGAAATGTCTATTGTTTAGACATTATGATTGAGAACAATGGTTCTCCTGTCTGTCTTGTAGCTAATGAGACAATCTCTCATTGTGTCAAGTGGCACAAGAGGCTAGCTCATCTTAACTACAAGACTATTAGCAAACTCTTTAGCAAAGAGTTAGTGAGGAATGGTCCTCAAGTTAAGTGTGTCAAAGATGGCATTTGCTCAGCTTGTCAAAAGGGCAAGCAGACTAAATCCACCTTTAGAAGCTTAGACAACAAAGATGCTGTGAGGTGTTTATACCTCTTGCATATGGATCTATTTGGTCCAATGCCAGTTCACAGCTTAGGTAGGAAGGTCTATACCTTTGTAGTTGTTGATGACTACTCAAGGTTTTCCTGGGTGTTCTTCTTAAAGCAGAAATCTGAAACACCTAGTGTCTTCTATAGTTTTGTTAAGCAAATTCAGAATGAATTGAACTGTACAGTGGTCAAAATTAGAAGTGACCATGGTACTGAGTTTCAGTCTGAAAGCATGACAAAGCTGTGTGAAGACTATGGGATATTTCAAGAATTCTCTTCACCTAGAACACCTCAGCAAAATGGCATTGCTGAAAGGAAAAATAGGACCTTGATAGAGGCTGGTAGAACCCTATTAAGTGATTCATCACTGCCAGAATATTTCTGGGCTGAAGCAGTTAACACTGCATGCCATGTGATAAATAGGGCTACCATCACTAAAAGGTTAAATAAGACCCCCTATGAAGTAGTGAAAGGCAGGAAACCAAATCTGTCCTATTTTAGGATCTTTGGTTGTAAATGCTTCATACTTAACAATGGGAAGTCTTACTTAACTAAGTTTGCTGCCAAGTCCCAAGAGGGAGTGTTTGTTGGGTACAGCAATAATAGTAAGGCTTATAGAGTCTACAACTTGACTACACAAGTTGTAGAGGAATCTGTGCATGTAGTTTTTGATGAAACACAACTAATTAACAATGAGTTGTCTAGTAGTGTGTGCAGCCCCACAGGTCTTACTAAGAAGATGGACAAGCTAACCATAGAAGATGTACCTGCTGCAAGACAGCAAGTTGAAGAAGATGGCTTATGTCCAGGGGGAGAACTACATGTACCAGAAACTGAAGAAGTACAAGGAACTCAGCATGATGAAGATGATGTAGAAGTTCAACCAGAAGTAAGGATGCCTCCAGCCAACAGGCATCTAAGAGATCATCCAGTAGAGCTGATCATTGGAGATCCAAGACAAGGTGTTCAGACAAGGAGCAGAAATCAGAATGCTGTAGTATATTCAAGTTTTCTGTCTCAAATAGAACCAAAGAAATTTGAAGAAGCTATACAAGATCCACAGTGGACTGAAGCAATGCAGGAGGAGCTTAATCAGTTCAAAAGGTGCAAGGTTTGGGATCTGGTTCCTAAGCCTAAAGATCACAATGTGATAGGAACAAAGTGGATCTACAGGAACAAGTTAGATGAACAAGGTGTCATCATTAAGAATAAGGCAAGACTGGTTGCAAAAGGATATAGGCAAGAAGAAGGTATTGATTTTGATCAAACCTTTGCTCCAGTAGCCAGACTGGAAGCCATAAGGATGTTCTTGGCCTATGCAACCTACCAAGGATTCAAAGTATACCAAATGGATGTGAAGTCAGCATTCCTTAATGGTAATTTAAAAGAAGAAGTATATGTGGAGCAGCCTTCAGGTTTTGTTGATCCTACTCTTCCACATCATGTCTATAGACTTAGGAAAGCATTGTATGGGTTAAAGCAAGCTCCTAGAGCTTGGTATGAAACCCTATCTAGTTTCCTCATTGAGAACAAGTTCACAAGGGGGAAAATAGATAAGACTCTATTCCTTAGGGAATCTAGAGGCAAAGTAATACTTGTCCAAATATATGTAGATGACATTATATTTGGGTCTACTGAAAGTAGCCTTTGCAAAAAGTTTGCAAAGCTTATGCAAAGTCAATTTGAGATGAGTAGTATGGGAGAACTGAAGTTTTTCTTGGGTCTCCAAGTTAAACAGACTGAAAATGGTTTATCCATATGTCAGTCCAAGTTCACCCTAGAACTCATAAGGAAATATGGTATGGATTCCTCCAGTACCATGAAGACTCCTATGGGGTCAAGTATGTCTCTAAGCAAGGATGATGCAGGGAAACCTGTAGATGAAACCTTGTATAGAGGGATAGTTGGCTCCCTACTATACTTGACTGCAAGTAGGCCTGACATTATGTATGCTACATGTGTTTGTGCCAGGTATCAAGCCTGCCCTAAAGAGTCTCACTTGACTGCAGTCAAGAGAATCTTGAGATATCTAAAGGGCACACCTTATCTAGGCCTCTGGTACCCTAGGAATGGAGATTTTGATCTAACAGGCTATTCAGATGCAGACTTTGCAGGATGCAAAGAAGATAGAAAGAGCACAACTGGATCCTGTCAATTCCTAGGTGGAAGACTCATTTCATGGAGCAGTAAGAAGCAAACCAGTGTGGCTATTTCCACAGCTGAGTCAGAATATGTAGCTGCAGGAAGTTGCTGTGCTCAACTTCTGTGGATTCAACATCAGCTAGAAGACTATGGATTTCAGGTAAGTAGAACTCCACTTTACTGTGATTCTACAAGTGCTATTTCAATAGCTAATAATCCTGTATCACATAGTAGAACTAAACATATTGAGATTAAATATCACTTTCTTAGAGAGCATGTAGAAAGAAATGATATTGCACTTGAATATGTTAGAACTGATAATCAGATAGCTGATATGTTCACTAAGCCCTTAGAAGAAGCTAAGTTCAATAGGTTCAAAATTGAACTAGGTATGATAAACTTAGACTAAGTTTACAGAACTAAAAATTGGCTAAGTAAAAAGGTGTCGACACATAGACAAGTCTATGTCGACACAGAATAGTAAGTGTCGACACTTCAGGAAAATGGTGTCGACACATCTAGGAAGTTGGTGTCGACACTTCAGAATGTTAGTGTCGACACATGTCGAGTAGGTGTCGACACATCCAATGTAGTGTCGACACTTAAGTTTTACTCAGAATTTTCTAAGTAAAGTCTCGACTACATGTCGAGTATAGTGGTGTCGACACTTAGCCAAGTGTCGACACATAAAGTCTGTTGACTAAACTTGTGTCGACACATGTGTGTCGAGACATTATAAGTCAGTGTCGACACTTATTGACAGTGTCGACACATCTTTAGAAATTCATCCCGCCTGTTCGTCTTCAAACAAGAAAGGTATAAATAGGGTTCTGTTTGTGTTTGTCGACACGCTTTCAGAGTTTCGAGACCAAACTACTGTGTCGACATTTCTCTTCTCTAAAGACTAATTCTCAAAACCCTAATGGCTCCCAAGCTGGAAGAAAACGTTAACGAAGGCTATGAACTGGTGCGTTGCGCATTCGACGACGGCGAACAAGAAATCAAATCGGTGATAACCCTAGTCACCGATTCAGGATTAGAGTTCTTGGTTTCAGAACCAACCAAAATTTGGAAGAAGGAAGTTATTGAATTCCTTACTGGAGCGTCTGTAGATGACTCAGGCTACAGAATTAAGTCAAGGGTGCATGGCACCAAGGTCAAGATTTCACCCAAGTCCTTGAGAAAGGTACTTCAGCTACCTAAAGTTCAAGAAGAAGAGGAAGTGACCACATCTAAGACCAGAGAAGCACTTACCTGGTGTGGTCTTGATCCTAAGATGAAAATAGGATCAGTTTTCAACAGGAAGGGAATGAATAATCAAGGCAAATTCCTGTCTGAAGTTGTAGGCAAAGTTATACTAAGCAAACCAGGAGGACATGACAGGGTGTCAGCCTATATGTTCAGTACTATGACCAGAATCATCTTCAACCTCAAAACAGACTGGTCTATGATTGTATTTGAGAAAGTGAAGGAAAGTCTGAAGAAGCCCAATCTGGGCAGGATACTAAGTCTCTACCTGGCTGGATCAATTCCAGAGGTAATGAGCACTGCTGCTGGAACTAAAATCAATCACATGAGGAGAATGGATTCAAGGATATTCTCTAGATGGGAAAGAGTGCTGTCCAAAGAAGTTCCAACCCCAGAAAAGCAAGTTTCAAAGAAAGACTCTCCTCCCAGGAAAAAGAGGAAGACTGCTGCTGTGACTCAGGAGTCTTCCAGCAGCTCAGGCAGTGAAGAACATGTGGTTTTCACTCCTGATAATCATGAGGATGAGGCTGCAGAGAAGTCACCTGCTCCTCAAGAGCCAGCTGACATCCAGGGGGAGCCTCCAGCTGTAGAACAACCCTCTACACTAGAGAGTGAGCAAGCTACTCTCATTATCCAAGAGGTACTTTCTGACCTCAATACTTTAGATTTTTCTATAATAGATTCTGATTTGTCTGATATTTATCAGCAAACACAGCAAGCAAACCAAGCACCAGATGTTGTTCTCCAAGACACATCTGCTGTAGTTAATGTACCCAGTACATCTCCTGCTCAGTCACCCCCAGAATATACAATGGAAGATCTATTTCTGAATTTAGATCAAGAGGACTTTGACATGGACAAGACTGCTACTGAAGAGAAGGATGCTGCTGTTGAGGGGAGAATCTTGAAGTTCAGGAAGAGCCTATAAGGCTAGATACTGAGAAGGCACTAGATGTGCAAGCTGAAAACCCTCAAGCCCTAAGGATAGGGTAAATATAGCAAGTACTTCAGAGTCTGAGGATGATGAAGCTGAGCAAGATAAGAAGAAGAAGTTCTTTGTCTTCAAAAGAAGGAGTCAGAGCTATAAGAAAGCTCTACAAACTGTTGCTCAACACTCACTAGTCCAACAAGCTCCATCAACAGATTACAGTAGCTTAATGGTAGCAATGCAAGTTAAGCTGGATGAGCAAAGGAGGGCTATAGAGACATATATTGATGAAGGCCACAAGTCCCTACAATTTGATCTAGCTCAAGATATCAAATCAATAAGGTTTGAAATGAATTTGAATAAGAAGGAAATGACTGACTGCTTCCACAAGGGTGGTAATGCAGTGGTCTATTTGGCAACTCACCAGGAGAAAATCAAGTCTCAAGTAGATGATATAGCACAGAAACAAGGCTATGTGCTGGAAAATCAATTGAGAATGAATGATAATCTGACAGCTTCTCACAATGCAATAGTCACTGAACTGAAGAGTAAGTCTGCTGAACCTTCAACATCATCTGCTGCTGCCAAAGCTGAATTTGATAAAGTCTTTCAGGAAGAAATTGCTGCTGTCAAGACTGCAATCAAGGATTCACAGAAGGTCATTTCTGAACAACTTACAAAGCTAAGACCTTTCTTTAAAGAGGGAATCAGGTACTTGGACAGCCAAATCAGATTCCAAAAGGATGATGTGCGAGATCATGTAGAACAAGAAGTCATAAAGGGGGAGAGGGTGTTAGTCAAAGCTAGCTCTGACCATGCCAAATGGATTTCTAATTCCATCAGAGCTACACTGGGCTATCCTCCCCTGTGTGATGATGACAATGTAGCTGAATCTGGTATTCAAAGTGCATATCTTGGAGGAGAGCAACAGGAAGTAGCTCAGGTGATCTATCCACCTCCAGATTTTGACATGGTTCATGCTGATGTAAGCACAATGTATAGTCCAACTGCTGGTAAGCCTAATATTGTTCTGGAAAAGGTTGTTCAACCTATTACAGCTGCTATGCAAGAGGCTATGGACAAAGAGGAAGAGACAAGGCTGTCAAAGAAGAAGTTCAGGGAACTGGCTGAGCAAAAACCAGATTTTGAACAGTGGAGCCCTACTTCTAGGAATATCATTCTCACAGCCTGGAAAGCAGCCAAGGACAATGCACATGAGAGGAATAAATGGTTCTCAGAAGCAGAATGGAGGAAGCATGAAATCAGGCAGGAAGCCATTGTCCAATATAGAAGGAAGGCTAAGTTAAGAAAGCTACCTCCTACAGCTGTGGAGCCTAGCAAGTACTTTCCTAAGCCCTATCATTACTTTGAGAGGCAAAAAATCAAGGCTGAAGAACAGAAGAAGAAGGACTCCAAAGGGAAGAAGACTGCTGAAGCTGAGCCTGCTGCTGCTGCTGCTGCTGTAAAGGCCAAAGTGCAAGCTGGAAAAGGCATAGTCATAAAAGAACCAGAGCAGAATTAGACTAAGCTTAGACTGAAGAATGTTGTAATCTGTTACATCTAAACATTATTGTAAATCTTTGAAAATATATTGCAAACAATGTATGAACAATTTTTGATAAATATATATTTCATGATTGTTCAGTAGAATGTGTCTAATTCTTGTTTGTTCTGTAATGCTGTATGAGTATACATGTGTGCTTTATTACATGTTTAAGTTTAACTCTGTTGACATATACCTGTTTTACATCATTTTATAATTTTTAATTATGAGTGGTGTATATCATTGACTAAGGGTTATGACTTCTCCAAATAGGGGGAGATTGTTGGGTACATTGGTCAAATGTACCTGATTTGAAGAAGACTCACCTAACTCAATGATATACATCATAGTGTATTTGATGTTTGTTTGAGTTACTTGTGCAGGTTAGGAATACACTGGACTGAAGCTAAAAATTTCTAAGTCCATGTGTCGACACCCAGAGGGAAAGTGTCGACACTTGAGAAAGCTTGTGTCGACACCCAGACAAGCAGTGTCGACACTTGGAGTCATTGTGTCGACACCTGAGAAGAAGATTCGACACCAGACAGAAAGTGTCGACACTTGGAGCTGTGTCGACACTCAGTGAAGAAGTATGCAGAAAAGCTGTGTCGACACTTAGCAGAAGTGTCGACACCTAGAAGAGCTGTGTCTACACCAGAAAGTGTCGACACTTGGAGCTGTGTCGACACTCAGCAAAAGTCTGCAGAGTCTAAGTAAAAGTGTCGACACTCAACACAATGTGTCGACACTATGCTGAAGAGTCAGTATTTGAAGTAAGTGTCGACACTCAACACAATGTGTCGACACTATGCTGAAGAGTCGGTATTTGAAGAAAGTGTCGACACTCAGCACAATGTGTCGACACACAACCAGGAGAGTCAACACTTGAAGAAAGTGTCGACACTCAGCACAATGTGTCGACACTTAATTGAAGACTCTACACTTGAAGAAAGTGTCGACACAAGGAGCTGTGTCGACACTTAGCAAAGAACAGAAAAGTTACAAAATATTCTAAGTACAAGTGTCTACACTAAAAGAATGTGTCGACACTCAGCTGAAGAAACAAAAGTCAAGACTTGTGTCGACACCAAGAAGCAGTGTCGACACTTGACAGTTTCAACACATGAAGATGTGTCGACACAAAGAACATGTGTCGACACTTAGAAGAATACAGTTAAAGAATGAAGAACAAGACTTGTGTCGACACTCAATTTCAGTGTCGACACATGCAGAAGAATCTGTGTCGAGACATACAAGGAATTGTGTCGACACCTTGTAGACTTGTGTCGACACTTACACAACATGTGTCGACACTTGGCCTATAAGTGTCGACACTTAAGAACAGAAAGTCTCGACACTATCTGACAGTTAGGAAATTTCAAGAAGTGACTGGTTGACATGACAGCTGCCGATCCAGCCGGTCTACAGCAACTGTCAGAGAAATCAGAAGTCTGTTATGAACCGGATCAGCCGGTTACCATGAAGGAAGCCTATAAATAGGCACCCATTGTTTACAGAAATAGTGTGTGAAGGATTGTTGTTGTTACAACTTGTGAGAATATTCAAAGTGGTTGATCAGATTAAATCAAGAAGTAATACACAGAGGATCAACACAAGAAGATCTGTCAGTCCAACTGCAGATCTAAGAAGTTGGAGAGAGAGAGCTCCAATCAAGAATTCAGTCTTTGGAACTAAGGCTGAGAAGAAGGATTCAGAAACATCTGGATCTCAAGAAGCAGAGGTCAAGGAACAACTGCAGAAGATTCAGACTAATTCAGTTCTAACTCAAGAAGCTTTGAAGGAAGCTAAGTCAGTTTGGATCTAACTGAGTTCTTCCAAGAACTCTTCAAGAAACTCTCAACTCCTCTCTTATTTTCTGAGTTATAGAGTAAGCAATTGTATTTCTATTTTAACTTGTAGGATCCATTGGATCTGAGAGAATTGTAAGCCTATATTATAAAGGCTGAGGGTAGGGCTTGATTGCCTGAGTGTAGGAGTTGAAGAACTCTGAGTGTAGGCCTTAATTGGCTGAGTGTAAGCCTTGATTGGCTGAGTGTAGGCCTGGGTGGCTGAGTGTAGGCCTTTTGGCTGAGTGTAAGGCTTTGGGCCTGAGGTAAGAACCTAGTTGGGTTCTGAGTTAGTGGAGAAGTTTGGCCGAATCTAGTACACTGCTAGATAGGCGAAGGGGGAAAGTGGATGTACCCAAAGATTGGGGAACCACTATAAACTAGTGTGTCTTCTGTGCTGTGCTGTGCTGTGGAATTACTGTTTATATGCTGTAATTGCTGTTAGCTGTAGAATTCTGTGAAATAGCTGTTGTGCTGCCAAACAAAACTCAAAAAGGATTAGGTCACCTATTCACCCCCCCCCCCCCTCTAGGTGTTTAGGTACCATATCTTTCAATACACATGCCACAATTTTAGATAAATTAGAAGTAGTGTCTAAAACAAGTCCTCTATCTTAAGAACAAAACATAAAAAAATCTTTAAAACTTAACCCTGGATATTTAAATCTATCAATATCTAATTAATAAACGAATAGTAAAAAAAAGAATTAAAGAAATTTGCTTATAAATTAACTTGTAACTATATTTTTGGAGAGCAAAAAAAGGTTAAGAATGGAATATTTGATTTATTTGTTTCATAAAAAGATTTTTTTGGGATTTTTTTTAGAGTTTTCATTTTTTGGTTTTTTTAATTTATTATCTTTTTTTGTGTGTTTTTTGTTTAACTTTTTAATATACACATACTAAAAGTGCAAAAAAGATATATTTTTTGAACAAAAATTTTTTGTTTTCTAAAGTTTTTTGTATTTTTAAGATTTTTAAGCAAATATTTATAAGAGAAAAAAAGAGAATATTTATTTACAAAGAGTAGGAAGAAAGGAAGAGGGGGAAAAGAAACGAATATTTACAAAAATATTTACAAAGAATATTTACAAAGTAAAACTAAATATTTTTGGAATTTTTGTTTTATAATTTTTTTTGAAGTTTTTGATGATAAAAACAAAAATTATTTTTGAAGTTTTTATTTTTTAATTTTTGTTTATTTTTGTTTTGTTTTCGTATTTTTTTTATTTTTTTAGGAGTGCGGAAAATAGAGGTGCAGAAAATAAAGCACAGAAATACCCGCATATTTAAGTCCAACATTGTCCCCAATGTTGCAACGTAAATATGCGGAACAAAAAAAGAAATAAAATGCAATATTTACAAATAAATGAAAGAGGGAGGGCAGAAGCTTCCCTGAAAGGAGGTCGAACCCTACATTATTAAGAACAAAACAACAAAGAAAACGTAAAGAAATAGCGAAAAAGATAAACATGGGGTGCCTCCTAGGAGAGCTTTGTTTATAGTCATCTAGTTTGACTATTTTGGCGGGTTTATATGTCGAGGAGGATTATGGTTTCGATATTACTGCCCACAGGATCGCCCGCTAGATATAATTTTAAGCGATGACCGTTAACTTTAAACGACCATTTTTCCGGGTGGGAGATGAGTATGGTCCCACAATGCCAAACCTCTTCAACTTTGAAGGGGCCGGACCATCGTGATTTTAGTTTTCCTGGAAAAAGCCTAAGACGTGAATTATAAAGAAGGACAAGATCGCCCGCAGAAAAGGTTTTTTGGGGCTTGATTTTTCGATCATGATAAAACTTAGAATGCTCCTTATAGAACTTATTGCACTCGTAAGCATTTGCACGCCAATCATCGAGCTCATGTAGTTGCAGTTTTCTATTTTGAACGGCTAAGTTAGCGTAGAGATTTAAGAATTTTAAAGCCAAAAGAGCGCGATGTTCTTGTTCTACGGGGAGATGGAACGCTTTGCCATAGATTAATCGATATGGCATACAACCAATTGCGGTTTTGTATGTCGTATGATACGCCCACAATGCATCGTCGAGTTTGACAGACCAATCTTTCCTATTATGTGAAACGGTTTTCCCTAAGATACGCTCAATCTCTCAATTTACTACCTCAACATAGCCACTAGTTTGCGGGTGATAGGGGGTGGCAAGTTTGTGCGTGACTCCGTATTTAGCTAACATCTTAGCCATTTGGGTGTTACAGAAATGCATTCCCCTAACGCTCACAATAACATGAGGTATGCCGAAGCGAGAAAATAGGTTTTTAAGAAAGGTAATGATGACTCGCGCATCGTTGGTGGGGAGAGCTTGTGCTTCCGCCCATCTTGATACGTAGTCGACCGCTACTAAAATATAATTACTTTTAAAAGACAGAGGTAGGGGCCAACAAAATCGATGGCCCACAAAACGAAGATTTTGCACTGTAAAAATAAATTTTGGGGCATCTCGTCGCGACGAGAGATGTTACCCGACCGCTAGAAGCTATCGCAGGAGCGCACAAAATTGTGAGCGTCTTTAAATAGAGTAGGCCAAAAGAAGCCGGACTATAGCACTTTCTGCGTGGTCCTGTTAGCTCTATAATGCCCACCAGCCAGACCCTCGTGGCAGTGCCTATGTATTTGCATGCACCATACCCACGACGCATCTTCGGACCACTTGGTCCGTGCAGATATGAAAAAGAAAAGGGTCCTCCCAAAAGAAATATTTCAAGTAAGAAAAGAATTTCTTCTTTGGCTGGCTCAAAAAGTCTTTTGTGAGCACTCGCGCAACTAAATAATTTGCAAAATCTGTGAACTAAGGTGGGGAAGATGAAATAGTACTTATGGCAAGGAGGTGTTCCTCGGTGAATCAGTTATTTATGTCAGATTCGACGAGTGCTTCCACACTAGGATTTTCTAAGCGGTAGAGGCGATCAACGGCTAAATTTTTCGCTCCCCTCTTATCCCGGATCTCCAAAAAAACTCCTGCAGGAGGAGAATCCATCGAAGAATGCGGGGCTTGGCGTCCGTTTTTGCTAACAAATATTTTTGGGCGGAGTGGACGGTAAATACGATAACTTTAGATAGCGCTATATATAAGCGAAACTTATCAAATGCAAAAACGACAGCTAAAAGTTCCTTTTCCATTGTCGTATAGTTTCCTTGTGCGGAAGTGAGCGTCCTGCTAGAGTAATAAATTGGATGAAAATATTTGTTTATACGTTGGCCAAAAATGGCACCTACGGCAATATCACTAGCATCGCACATAATCTCGAACAGAAGGGTCCAATTGGGTGCCACTAAAATGGGTGAATTGATAAGTTTTGTTTTATAAAATTAAAAGTGGCCTCACATTCGCTACTAAAGATAAAATTTGATTCCTTTTCCAAGAGGCGAGTAAGAGGCTTTGTTATTTTTGAAAAATCTTGAATGAAATGTCTATAAAATCCAACGCGGCTAAGAAACTCCTAATAGATTTACTGTTAGAAGGCGGGGCAAGTTTTTCGATAATTTCAACTTTGGCCTTATCGACCACCATCCCCTTAGGAGAAATCTTATGGCCGAGAACCAAACCTTCTTGAACCATAAATTTACACTTTTCCCAATTTAAAATAAGATGCTTGTCCTCGCATCGCTGAAGGACACGAACTAAATTGCGAAGACAAGACAGGAAAGAGCTTCCGAAACTAGAGAAGTCATTGATAAAGACTTTCATAATGTCTCCTACCAGCTCGCCAAAGATCGCCAGCATATATCTTCGGAATGTTGCTGGTGCATTGCAGAGGCCAATTGACATTCTTCAGTATGCAAAGGTGTCAAACGTGCAGGTAGAAGTTGTTTTATCTTGGTCATAACAGTAAATGGGAATTTGGAAAAACTCTGACCAGTCATCAAGAAAACAAAAGTATGGATGACCGGATAAACCCTCCAGAATTTTGTCTAAGAATGGCAGTGGGAAATGGTCCTTACGTGTGGCATCATTTAGTTTTCTATAATCGATGCACACCCGCCAACCCGTAATAGTACGAGTTGGGACCAGTTTATTATGCTCATTTTCCACTACGGTAAGACCGCCCTTTTTGGGCACGACATGAATGGGACTAACCCATGCACTATCTGATATAGGATAAATAGTCCCCGCATCTAATAATTTTATAATTTCGGCCTTAACGACGTCTTTCATGTTTGGGTTAAGATGTCGCTGCGGCTGAATAGCTTTGCGGCAATTATCGTTAAAGAAAAATCTTATGGGTGCAGAAAGAGAGGTTAATCCCTTTTAAATCAGAAGTTTGTCACACAATTACATGGCAATGTTTAAGCAAAACTTCCAATAAATCGAAAGTCTCTGAATCGCTTATATGCGAAGAAATGATAACGGGAAGGGTATCATATTTTCCCAAAAAGGCGTATTTGAGTGATTCGAGTATGGGTTTGAGCTTTATGTAGGTCATTTCTTCTAACGTGGTTTTAATTTTAATGACTTTCGATCCAAAAAGTTCGAAAGACAAATTTGTAGAGTTATGCTCTTGGCAGTTAAGTTTTTGAGCGCAAAAATATGGTCATTTAAAAGCATAGATTCAAAAACAGGGGAAAAACAATCTCCGAAATAGGTATCTAAATTATTACAAAAGTCATCGCTCGATGACGAGTCTCCTGTGGAGGGATTAATAGAGAAAGTAACTTCATCATCTCCTACTCGAAGGAGGAGATGACTGTTACTCACATCAATTAATGTGCGGGAGGTGACGAGAAAAGGGCGACCGAGTATAAATGGTACGTCGACGTCCTCCTCAATGTCTAAGATGACGAATTCTAGCGGAAAGATAAACTTATCAACTCGGACAAGAACGTCCTCCACTACCCCGAAAGGAAACTTAACCGAACGATCCTCTAGTTCGATTCTCATTTTAGTAGGGGCCGGAGGGCCCAAACCTAAATTTTGAAAGAGCGAGAAAGTCATCATATTAATGCTCGTGCCTAAATCTGCTTGAGCGTATTTTACTAATATATTTCCAAAAAGGCATGGGATGGAGAACCGTCCCTGGTCATTTCTTTTTAGGGGCAATTTATTTGTAAGAGCCGATGAACAGTCTGCATTGAGAGAAATATGCAAAATATTTTCTAATTTTTGTTTATTTGAAAGAAGTTCTTTCAAATATTTCACATACTTAAACATCTGCGAGATCTCCTCGCAGAATGGAATATTAATATGAATTTGTTTTAATAATAAAATAATTTTTGTGTACTCCACGTCCTTATGCTCACTATCTAACTTATGTGGATACGACAAGGGTATTTTAAAAATAATTTTATCATTTAAAATTGGTAAAGGCGGCGTAATTGAAAAAGGGGGAAGAGGGGTCGGAGGAGAAATATGTACCCGAGAATCGATCCGTTTTGGATCGACCACCTCCTTTCTGCTACAGAGGGTTATATCATTGATATTTCTCCTGCGGATTGGGCTCCGTGTTCCCCGGCGCATATTGACAAGTCTTCTTCAGCGAGTTTTGTCGAGTATCCAGTATGATACTCGCCGAATATGAAGATGATATTCGCCGAAAATGCCTTAGACAAAATATCAGAAAAGTCGACATAAGGCTCATCATACCCGGCGCGTATCGACCGAGATACTCGTCGAATTCAGCGAGTATCGCATGGGATACTCATCGAATTCGGCGAGTATCGCTAGTGATACTCGATGAATTAGGCGAGTATCACCAGAGATGCTCAGCGAATTTGTCTTGGTGAATTATTTTCTTTTCTATGAATTTTCCCTAAGTATATACGACGAATTCAACGGGTATCGGGAAGCATACAAGAAAAATTATGCAAGTATCAAGGGGAAACTCGATGAATTCGACGTGTATGACTCACCATACTCGCCAAATTTTACTTAGGAAAAATCCTTTATTTCTGATTACTGCTCTTTGGCCTTCCTTGAACCTTCTCATGTACTTGGGATAAAAGTACATCCCATAGAGAGATTACACATGAGTCAACATGACGGCCTACACAATGAGGGATTATATTGTGTACTCCTATGTTTAATGACCCACTGTAAACTGATATTGTTGTGTACTTAGCAACATAGACCTATAAGTACATAACTTTAAAATTTTTGGGTTCATTGCCCTCAATGTCCTAGATTTGAGTGAAGTCAATCTTGTCAACGATATATATAAAAATGTATTGGATGTCCTAGTAGCAATGATGGGATAGATAGCCTAAGTGGTTAAGTCAGGTAAACCCTTACCTAAGATGTGTAAAGGATAAAAATATATCTAAGTCCCAGGCATTCAATGAAGGTCATTCACTCAACGCCAGATGACTTATAACATTGAGTGAAGCCTATACAATCAAAGTCATGAATGGGCAAACTGAGAAAGTGGCTAAGTCCACAGGCATTGAGCGAAGTAAACTCACTCAATGCCACACATCAAAAGGCTGTGAGACAGGCTAATGCATTCAAAGCCTAAGAAGAAATGGACAGAAAAGTGGCTATGTCATCAGGAGTTGAGTGAAGATCATTCACTCAACGCCATAGCTCCATAATCATTGAGTATAGCATAGTCAGTCAACGCCACAAGAAAACTGTGAACATTTACCAAGTCCACGAGCGTTGAGAGAGGCAAGCTCAGTCAACGCTATGTGATATTACTTTGACTAAACTCTCAAAGGAAGTGTTCTTCTTAATGCAAAAATTTGGCTAAGTCCAAATAAGTTGACTGCTTTCACTCTTCGTCGTGCTGAGATCATAGTTCGTCGAACTGAGCTCTAAGTTCATCGAACTAGGTTTTGGCTGATTCGTCGAGCCGAGCTCAGCATTCGTCGAACTATGTTCTAAGTTTGTCGAACTGAGCTTTTACTTATTCGTGGAGCTGAGCTCTGAGTTCGTAGAACTATGTTCTGAGTTCATCGAACTCAAACTTAATTCTGAAGTAGAAATGCCTAAGGTAAAAAGCATTGAGTGATGCACGCTCACTCAACACTCTCAATGCCTAAACTACAGAATATGGCTAAGGTACAAGGCATCGAGTGAGGTGTACTCATTCGTCGAGTGAGGTGTACTCACTCAATGCTCTCAATGCCATGCATACAGAAATGACTATAGAAAGGGTTAAGAAAAAAAGCGTTGAGTGAGCATTACTCATTCAACATTGTCAACGCCTAGATAGACAGAATTGTCTAAGTACTTTGGCATTGAGTGAAGCTCATTCACTCAACGCCTATTCTACCGATGATTGATTTTTGACTAAGTCCTCAGGTGCTGATGTCAGTAAGTCAAAAGTCAACCTTATTAAAATTGTTAGCGGCAAAGCTACAGTACATGACAAAAGGCACCGCATTCTTACTTTATGATAGTTAGGCATTAAAGTAATGATGCAACTGGATGCAGCAAGTGGGCTCCACTAAGTTCAAAAGATCCATTGAACGACGAGCTATAAAAAGAAGTGTGTGGGGCAAGATAAAGACAACTTTTCTAGGGTTGCAAAAAGAAATGAGGTGGTTGGACATCATCGTCTTCTCCGACGAACTTGAAAGAGCAGTCTAGCAGAGAAAGCCAAAGGGCAGAAAAAGATAGCTGAAGTTTCTTCCACTTCAGCAGGATAGTTATGGGCAGAACAAGATAGCTAATTCTTCTAATTCGGTAAGAGTGAAGATAGCTATTAAAGAGGACTCATTACTTCAACAGCATGTAGCTGAGCAAATCTATTCAGCAAATAAGTTAGCTGCCATAAAAGACTCTTTTCTTCAACATCAAGTGGGCTGGACTGAAATCTGCCCAACATAGTAAGATAGACTCATATATTAATCTCTATGTAAGTTACTTAATCATTTCATTTAAATTACCATGTAGGATTCAGTGTGAACTGAATCTGAGTGTAGGCCTAAGTAATTAGGCTGAGTGCTTGTTCTATTTAGATCTGAGTAGTAGGAACACATGATGTTCTGTGGTAGGTCTTTGGTGAATCACTGAGCTTTAGGATCCATGTGTGGATCTGAGTAGTAGAGCTTTGTGCCTGAGGTAGGTGACTGTAAAGTAACTTACTTGTAGGTGATTAATTAATCACTGAGCTATAGGTGCCTGGAAGGACACTGAGGTAGGTACCTACTGGGTACTGAGCTGTAGGAGTGCTGCAACACTCTGAGAGTGGGGATGTGTGCCTAAAACTATAGGGCTGAGAAACCTGAGCTGTAGGCCTTTGTGTTTGGCTTAGGTAGGTGGCTTGAGGGTCACTGATTATAGTAGCACTGTAGAGCTCTAAGGTAGGAACCTGTTAGTTCTGAGATTGGTGTCCTGAAAAGTATACTGCATGTAGGAACTTGCTAATGTTCTGAGTGTAAGGCTGAGGGCCTGAGGTGTAATCTCTAAGGAGTATATTTAGAGGAGTTTGGCCTTGTCTAACAAGTGTTAGAAAGGTGGGAGGGATAGTGGATGTACACGTAATTTGGGGAACCACTATAAATCCTTGTGTTCTTGTTTGTGTGTCTGCTTTCCTTTTATTAATTACAGGAAAAAAGGACAAGCTCTAGATCACCCTAAGCTGAAAGCTAAAAGAAAGTGTTGTAGATTAAATAACGGGCGGTCTGGCATTCTTACTCTGGAGGGTTGTAGTCCGGGCGGTCTGTCGGTTTCTCTCCTGCGGTTTGGTTGCTGACCTGTTGCTGTTGGTGCTCTGGCGGTTTGTCAATCAGTCCCTGGTGACTTGGAGGTCGGGCGACCTGGCGGTCTATCATGGCGGCTTGGTGTCTTTCTCTTATAGTTGTCAGGCGGTTTGCCCATTCATCAAACAACACGGCTTGGTGACTTGTATTTATGTTAAACCGCTTGTACATGATATTTTTTATTCCCACATTTTTATTTTTAATCTCTCCCATCTCCTACATTCTATAAAAGGGAGGCTATACCATGTAATTGATACCTTTTTTGGAATACAAAAATTTATGTTTGTCCAATTTCCAGACTTCCCTTTTCTGTTCGCACATGGTATCAGAGGACGCGATCTTATCCTCCTTATTCAGTGCCTTTCTCTGACCGTGTGCCTTCATCTCTTTCTTGCTTTCTGTTCTTGCGGCTTATTCTCCTTTGTCGCTGCTCTTTGTTTGCGCGACCTTCTTCTTCTCACTCTCTCTCCGCAGAGTGTTTTCGCGGCTTCTTGGTCTTCTGTTCACGCATCCTGCTCTCTTTCTGCTTGACTTCTCCCTTTTCTCTGCTGCAGATTCTTCTTCTGTCCGATGCGGTCTTCTCTCCCGCACGGCCTTTTATCTGCCCCGACCTCCTTCTTTCCGCACGGCCTTTCTCTCTTCCTCTACCTGCGCGGCTTCTTCAATGGCCCTTTCCAGCTCTACTACCACCATTGCTACTCCTGTGACAACTCCACCTCCTCCTCCCATTCCTTCCAGAAATCTTGGCACCGTATCCAAGATTGTTGGTTCCAGCTACCTGGATTGGAGCGTCTCTTTCACCTTTCTCCTCCGCTCACAATACAAATGCCACCACCTTATCGATGACCCTTGTCCCACCACTTTTGCTGAATTTGATGACTGGGATGCTAGCGATGCGCTTGTCCGCACTTGGCTCGCTAACAGTCTTTCCGATGAATGTCTTCCTATCATCTGTCATGATGAGATGGTCAAGAAGGCTTGGCTTCATCTTGCTGCTCTGTACTCCATGGGGGCACAGACATCCCACATTTAGACTTTGTATGTGGATCTCTTTGCCCGTCCTTCTATGTATCCTATTATCGCTTATCAACAAGTTCAAGCTCTTGGTGCTGAGATCCTTCAACATCTCCCCTTCTCTGCAGATCTCACCGAACAGCACAAGCCCTTTCAAGAACTACTTGTTGTGTGTTACCTCCTCCGGCTTCCTGATTCCTACGACATGATCCGCCAACAAATCTTGGTGAAGCGGACTCTCCCAACTTGGATACAATGGCTACACGCATTATAACGGTTACCTCTCTTCTTCAGTGTCTGCTTCTGTCTTCTCCTCCTCTAGAACAATATGCTCACCAGACTCAACAGAGCGGCTATGGTAGTCGCAACCATCATTCCGATGGTCGGAGTTCTTTCCGCTACCTATGCTCTCACAGTGGCCGCACTGCGCATCTTGTGGATCGATGTTGGCTGAAACATCCATATCTTCGCCCTTTTGGTGACTCTTCCACCTCTGCTTTCAAGCCATCCACTTCGATGGTCACTTCCTCAGGTAGTGCTGATGTGGTTACTCAAGGTAAATGGCTCATCGACTCTGGTGCAGCTAATCACATGACTGGCAATTCGCAATGTTTTTCTCTCCTTGAAACACATGATCGGTTGCCTCCGGTCCTTATTGCAGACGGATCTCCCTCCCCGGTTCATGGGACGAGAGTGGTTCATGTCACTCCATCTCTTTGCGTATCCGACACTCTCTATGCGCCCAAGTTTCCATGCAACTTGTTGTCAGTTACATCTTTGTGCAAGCAACTTCAATGCTCTGTTACATTTACTTTCACTTCTTTCTCTTTTCAAGATCCGAGCTCCCAACAGACGATTGCTACTGGGACTGAGAGCGGCGGCCTCTACTTACTCGATAATGTTTCTGCTCTCTCTGCCTTCTCCTCTTCTTCTACAGATCTCCTACAATGCATCTCCGCCTTGGGCATCCACCTCCACGACTTCTTCATCAGCTGCTACCTCACCTTCCTCCGCACAGTTCTCCTCTCAACTGCGATGCCTGCCAGCTTGACAAGCATCACCGTTCCTCCTTCCCGCTAAAGCAAGGTCGTGGTTCTACCCGTCCGTTTGATCTTGTTCACTGTGACATTTGGGGCCCTGCTCCTACCCTCACCATTGCTCGGGGTAGATCTTATTTTGCTACTTTCATTGATGATTTCTCACAATATACTTGGGTGTATCTCTTACGAGAATGCTTTGAACTTTTTGATGTTTGGCAATCATTTTATCATTTAATAAATACTCAGTTTGATATTTCTATTAAAGTATTACGCTCTGATAATGCCAAAGAGTACATTAGTCAAGCTTTTTCCTCATTTTGTATGCAACATGGAACTATTCATCAAACAAGTTGCGTTTACAGCTCCCAACAAAATGGGGTGGCGGAACATAAAAACCATCACCTCCTTGATATTGCTCGAACCTTACTTTCGTAAATGCATGTCCCTTGCTCCTACTGGGGCTATGCTGTTCTCATTTCTTGCTACCTCATCAATCGTATTCCCTCCACTGTTCTCCGTGGTCAGACGCCTTTCTCCATTCTCTATCTAGGAAAGGATCCCTTTACTCTTCCTCTACATATCTTTGGTTGCACGGCCTTTGTGCATGCTCCCTCTGCCACCTGCGACAAACTCTCCCATTACTCTACCAAATGTGTCTTTCTGGGCTACTCTATCACTCAGAAAGGCTACTATTGTTTTGACCCCATTCTTCACAAATAGTTTGTCTCCGTGGACGTTACCTTCTTCGAGAATGCTCCATATTTCTCTAACGACGCCTCTTCTCTTCCTGTTGAACCTAGTCTTCCTCCTTATCTTCCCTCCAGCCCATCCCCTCCTACTAAGGTTTTTCCTCCTACACCATATCCATCCTCTTTTCCTCCCTCTCCACCTCCGCAATCTCCCTCCTCTTCTTCGCCACCGTCGCTCTCTCCTCTCGGGCCAGCTCTCTCCTCCATGGATGCTCCGGATAATGAGGCACCTGCTTACCTGGACCTTCCCATTTCCCTTCGCAAAGGGGTTCGGGCTTATACCAAGCATCCGCTTGCTGCAGTTGTTTCCTATGAACGTCTGACACCTGCTCGCAGGGACTTTGTGCTGGCTATCTCTTCCACTTCCACCCCCTGTTCCTATTAGGAGGCCCTTGACATTCTACATTGGAAGGCTTCCATGGATGAAGAGATTGCTACTCTCACTGAACGGGATACCTGGACCCTGGTTCCTCCTCCTGTTGGCACAGATGTTGTTGGCTGTTGCTGGCTTTTTGTGGTGAAATTCCTCCCCGATGGCAGTGTGGATCGTTACAAGGCTCGGGTTGTCGCCAAGGGCTTTACCCAGACTTATGGCATTGATTACTTTGACACCTTCTCTCCAGTTGCTCGTCTCAGCACTATTTGGGTCCTTCTCTCTATTGCTGTCAATAGAGATTGGCTCATTTCCCTGCTGGATATGAAGAATGCCTTTCTTTATGGGGATCTTCAGGAAGATGTCTACATGGAGCAACCTCCTGGGTTTGTTGCTCAGGGGGAGACATAGGTTTGCCGGCTCAAAAAGGCTATCTATGGCCTAAAACGAAGTCCTCGCGCGTGGTTTGACAGGTTTAGCAGGATTGTGGCGGCTGTTGGTTTTACGAGGAGTTCTACTGATCACTCCCTATTTACACGTAAAACTTCTCTGGGTCTAGTGGTACTTGTAGTATATGTGGATGATATTCTTCTTACTAGAGATGACCATGCTGGGATAGTCTTGACAAATAAGCATCTTCAGCAACACATGGTTACAAAGGATATATGCTCTCCAAAATACTCTCTGGGGATATAAATTTCTCGGAAGCCCGCTTCTCTTATCCTCTCCCAATGGAAGTATGCTCTTGACTTGTTAAAAGAGGCAGCGTTGACTGGGGCTAAACCTACACGATGTCTCATGGCGACTGGAGAGGATAAAACATGGACGGATGACTCTCCTCTTCTTTCTGATGTTACGAGGTACAGACATCTGGTTAGTAAACTCATATATCTCACAGTGACCAGACCCGACATTGCATATGCTGTTGGCAAGGTTAGCCAATTCATGTAAGCTCCTAGGGAGTGTCATCTACAGTCGCCCCTAAATATATTTGAGTATAATAAATCAGCTCCCGGGAAAGGACTTCTCTTTCAAAAGAATGGCCATTTAAGGGTTGAAGCGTAATCTGATTCAAGTTATGCCGATGACAAAGGATACCGCAAGTCAACTTCAGGTTTTTGCACCTTTGCGGGGTGGGGGGTGGGGGTGTGGGGGGGGGGGGGATGGGGGACCTTGTGAGCTAGAAAAGCAAGAAGCAGTCGGTAGTCTCCAGGTCTAATGTAGAAGCAGAATACCGAAGTATGGCATCAACCACGTGTGAGCTGAAGTGGTTATGGGCTCTCATGCTTCACTTAGGAGAGGTCTACAACCATTCTCTACCTATATTTTGTGACAACAAAGCCGCCATATACATATCTAAAAATCCGGTTTTCCATGAGAGAACCAAGCACATAGAAGTTGACTGTCATTTCATTCGAGAGGAGATTCTGAAGGAACAAATTTATACTCCATTCGTCACCTCTGATAAAGAGTTGGTCGATATTTTCACCAAGCCAGTATCTGCCACTTTTCATCACATTTGCGACAAGCTGGGCATGATCGATATATATGCTCCAGCTTGAGGGGGAGTGTTGCAGATTAGAGACCGGGCGGTCTGGCGGTATGACTCTGGCGGGTTGTAGTCCGGGCGGTCTGTCAGTTTCTCTCCTGCAGTTTGGTTGCTGACCTGTTGTTATTGGTGCTCTGACGGTTTGTCAATCAGTCTCTGGCGACTTGTAGGCCGGGCGACCTGGCGGTCTATCGTGGCGGCTTGGTGTCTTTCTCTTGTAGTTGCAGGGCAGTTTGCCCATTCATCAAACCGCACGGCTTGGCGGCTTGTATTTATGTTAAACAGCTTGTACATGATATTTTTTAGTCCCACATTATTTATTTGTAATCTCTCTCATCTCCTCTATTCTATAAAAGGGAGGCTATACCATGTAATTGATACCTTTTTTGGAATACAAAAATTTTTGTTTTTCTAATTTCAGGACTTCACTTTTCTGTTTGCATAGAAAGCAACAAGATAGTAAAAAGATTCAAAAAGATTTAAACACATACTCACCCCCCCCCCTCTAGGTGACTAGCTAAACATGAAATAAGAACTTTCAAGTGACATCAGAGGGAGGTTACTCAAAAAGGACCTAATAGTCTGAGTAAGCCTCCAAGGATAGCTAAAAGTAATTACATATGGGTTCGGGAGTGAACTATAGGGAGCTGGGTGCAATGAAGCTTCCTATCTACAAGAAATAGAGTTTTGGAATATGTAAGGAAAGGGTCAGGATGCTTATGAAAGCAGTTGACCCAAGAATCTTTGTAACTGTCAAAGAAGGACATTTCATCCCGATGAAAGTGTATGTCCTGAATGCTAACATCCAGACACATAAGACCTATGAAGAGATGTCTAAGGATGAAGTCATTCTTGCCACAATGGATAAGAGGGCTCAAAATGTCATAGTCAGTGTAATTGATGATTCTACCCTTCAGAATCTGATTCACTGCAAAGGATATGTGAGATACTCTGGTGATCTGCATGGAAGGCACAAAGGAGGTCAGGGATGATAGAAAGTCTATGCTCAACCAGGAGTATGAGGCCTTCAGATAAACCAAGGGGGAGAACATAGCCACCTACTATGAAAGATTATTTAGGATTGTTTATGAGCCAAGGACCTATGGAATGGTCTTTAATCATTATGAATTAAATGATAAGGTCCTCAGGTCTCTCACCAGAGACTGGGACACAACGATCTGTGTCATCAGAGAAATGACTAAGCTAGGTGAAACTCCACCTCACACCCTATTTGGAAAACTGCACTCTTATGAGATGCAGCTAACTGTCAGGAAAGAAGTAGAGAAAAACTATAAGTCTCAGGCCAAAGAGAAGTCAGCGAATTTCAAAGCTGAAGTCACAGGAAAGAGCAGGAGAAAGACCACTTCTCCTCCAAGAAGACAAGCAGATTCAGACTACTCTGAATCAAATACATCAGACAGCAGCATGTATGATGAGTACTTTGGTGTCTTCTCCAGGTATCTCCATAGGATGATGAAGAAGAAGCACTAGAATACCAGACCTCCTCGTTAGCACATCACTGGAAGAAATCCTCCAAGGAGGACAGGTATGGCTCTAAACATAGTAAATAGAATTCAACTAATGTTATCTATTATTACTGTGGCAATCTAGGGCATGTCATTGCTGATTTCCCTATAAAGAGAAGGGAGGAGGGTGAGAAGAAATCTCACCAGAAGCATAATGGAAAGAAGTAAAAGTACTTTGTGGCTAAGAAAGAAAAGAACTGGACAGACTCATCATCATCTGAGTCTGAAGAAGAGGAAGCCTATATTGGGCAAGTTGTTACTGTTGCTGCTGTTCAAGATAAAGATTTTACAGCAGGAATCAGGGACCCTCTGATACTATCAGATAGTGACTCAGAGGTGAATGAAGATTGCCACAGTGGCAGAGGGCTGATGGCAATGACTGATGAAGAGAGTAGTCGGGATCAGCCTGGTCAAAGTAAGGAATATTCTCCATTATGTGCTATGTCCATGCTTGAGACAAGATCTGATGCAAAAACCACTTCAACTAATGGTGAAGATGATTATGGATAAGAGGGTTATGTCAATCAATTGATTGATAGATATAGTGAACATCTAAAAGCCTTTAGGAAATGCAAAAAGCTGACCACGAAACAGGCTAAAGTGATTTTGTCTCTTCAACCTGATGCTTCTCAGCTTGTTGAAACAGGTTTTGTGTTGTATCAGACAATGAGGGAACTCAGTGAACTGAAAACCCTATCAGGCATCTAGAAGGAGACTATTAAGAGCAAGAATAGACTCATCAAAGATTTTGAAGAAAAGCTCCAGAGGGAGAAATGTATTGTGGCCAATTTCTCTCAGCCCAATGCATTGTTTCCCTTGATAGATTCCTTCACTTCACAGAAGGATAAGACGGGATTGGGATTCAATGGTAACATAAGACCTACCCATTCAAAAGGGAAAGGGAAAGTTTCAGCTGCGCCAATGGCATCTATGCCACCTAACCCAGTCAAGAGGGTGATATACCCTTCAAATAGGTATAAACAAGAAAGTAGTTTTGGTCATTATATGAATGGTGCATCCACAAGTGGAACAAAAGATGTTGTTGACCATCATGGAAGCTATACTAGGGCAAGTGCCTTTAAGGCTGCCCATGAAGAAATTTAATTGCCCATCATGGACCATTTGTCTTTAGTGCTACAACACCTCCTCTGAAAAATGTGGGTGTAACTAGTTTTCTGAACCTGCCAGCACAGAATAGGACTAATGGTCAGACTATCAGCTTGCCTGATATGGCTATTTCTGATGCTATCAAGAGCACACTATCTAAAAAGAAATGTGTTGTTGATAGAGTTCAGAATAGGCCAAACACGCTGTAACGCCCCGAAACTCCAAGGAGCAAAGGGGGACGTTTTGGGCCAGTTTGGGTTCTGGCTGCAAGCACACGGCCTGGGACACAGGCGTGTCCCAGGGCGTGTCAAGCCTGTGTCGACACTGAGACGGGGTGTCGGCACTTTGGTCTCGACATTGTGTCGAGACTGGGCACACGGCCTGCGACACGGGCGTGTCGCAGGGCGTGTCGACCCGTGTCGACACTTAGCCGCGAAGTCGACACTCTGCTTCGACGAAGTGTCGAGACATGGCACACGGCCTGCGACACGGGCATGTCACAGGGCGTATCGACCCGTGTTGACACTCATCCCGGGAAGTCGACACTTTGGTGTCGACAATGTGTCGAGACAAGGCACACGGCCTAGGACACGGGCGTGTCCAAGGCCGTGTCAGTAGGTCGACGATCTTCGCTCGACGAAGTGTCGAGTGTCGAGACCGTGTACACGGCCTGGGGTCCATGCGTGTTGAGGTGACACGGGTAAGGACACGGGCGTGTCCTAGAACTCGTGCAGTGCTCGGGTTGATTTTGGGGAAAAATGATAGGGGTACACGGCCGGACACATGGTCGTGTCACATGGAACACTGGCATGTCAGCTCGAACACGGGCGTGTTCGATACCCGTGTGAGGTTCCAGGCGAGCCGATTTTGACGGCGAATGAGGCACACGGCCCTGGACACGGGCGTGTGCCAGGCCGTGTTCGGTCCAGATTGGGCATTTCAGTCCCGAATCAAAGCCGTTCGTTTCCTTATTTTGAGATCCAACGGCTGGGGGTTGTTCCTGAAGGGATATACCCGGGACTGGACATAGAAACCCTCACATTTTTTAAGTGTTATCTTTCTAAAGCCTTAGAGAGAGAGGAGAGCCAAGGGAGGAAGAAGGAGCTAGATCCCGCCATTGGAGGAGCTTCGGAGCTCCGAATCGCGAGCCGACTCCGGATCCACGGAGGCAAAGCTAGTGCGGTGCTTTTCATCCGATTACTTTTCAATGGCGCAAAAGAGGAACGCTAGGGTAACGATCCTCATCTTGAGCATGAGTAGCTCTCTTTCTTTGCATAGGAAGCCCGCTCTCGCGAGTTTGCGGAGAGTTGGAGGCGTTCCTTCGGGTAGATATGTGAAGTCCCCGATGTTTAGAGTCCGTAAGCGAGAATGGACATAGGCATGATGTGTGAAGCCTACCCGGACATGTTGGTCTGGATCGGTGATGTTGCATTGCATAAGGCCGGAGAAGACTCCGTGCTATTGATTGTTTTCGGGTTTTCTACGTGGTAGATTGCAGCAGGGAGCCTTGGGGACTAACCCAAAGGTGCACCCGGAAAACTGGGCAGATACGAGATCTTGCCAACTTGGTGCTTGAGAGCCAACTTGAACATAACCGGGTTATGTGACTTGTGATGAAAATGGGACTCGGCGGAAGTTTGACCCGCGCAAATGGCTTAAATTGTCGTTGCGATGTGAGTACGGGTTAGATGGAACCGTACTCGTTCTATGTCGTTCGGTTAAAGAGACCTAAAGGCACGTGGCACTTACCGTTGGCATAGATTAGGGTCTTCGGCGGTCAATGGCTTAAATTGTCGTGACCCAGGCCTGGAAGACAAATTTCTCATAGGTTTGGCCGTCCAAGTGGCGGTGGTGAGTCCAGTCCGGAAGGTCTATGGCTTTAATTGACGTGACATCGACCGGTTCACCGAGAATGTGCCCTGAGAGCACGGGGCGTGTGGCCGTGCGAGCCAATGACTGTGATGAAATGGCTATATATATACATTGCTCGCTTATGCTAATGAAATGCAGGGAAGGAGCATCGCCGCCCCGAGTTGGGGGCGGGATCGTTATAATTTGGTCAGCATAGCTGACCGTTGCCTTGTTTTGCCACCGTGCGGTGGTTTGTTGCTTGCAGGTGCAGCTGGACCAAGCGGTCAATAGCGGGCTAAAGCCCGAATGCGAAGCCGGCCCTTGAAGGCCTAAATTGGAAGTGTTTACTGCTTTATTCATGTGTGACCGGCCTGCGTGTCGTGGTTTGTAAAACATGTAATTGGAAGTGAAACATTTTGTAAGGCCTTAAGGCTTATTTTGGGTATTTTGTATAACATTCCTATTCTGTACTAGTGGACATTCAGGCTCTAATACTGGGTTCTTTATTGCAACTTTTATAAACTGCTTCCGCTAGAATGCTCTATGTAGGATGTTGAGATTGGTTGGATGGTTTCCATAAGTAACCACCCGTTCTGTCTGTGGCATACAACATCGGGCCCCGGCCGGACCTACTGCTATATGCTATGTGACGGATAGGGGGTGTTACAATTTGGTATCAGACTACTGGTTTTGGTCGGGCTTAAAGTGAATTCGTGGGCGAATTCTTTTTAAGGGGTGGTGAGCACATTGTGTGCGTCATCGTAATAACAGTAAAAAGAACCCATGAATGTCCACTTAGGAATGAAAATACTCGTGTTTGCGGAACCTGCATGTTCCTATAATTGCTGTTTGCAATTTATTTGATCGCTTAACGGTGTTTTGTACCACTATAGGTGACCAGAAGTGGTGTTGGGCCGTCAGAACGCCGAGTTTCTGAGGCTAGTAGTGCACCGGATGTTGCTCCTGCAACACCTCTGTCGGCTGAAAATATTCGATTGGTGGCTGAAGCGGTGTTGGCCGTGATAAATGCGCAGCCTGCAAGGAAAGTGCAGCAGCCCGCTCCTGTAATGGAGCAGGAACTGCTTCAAGAGGCTGAGCCGAGGAGAGTGGAGCAAGTGGTTGTGGAACCGGTAGTGCCAAGGAGGGCAACTGAGAGGCAGCTTAAGCATGTAATGAGCTTTAACCCTCCGTTATTCTCGGGGTTGGGAACCCCATCTCAGGCTGAAGACTGGCTCTCTAGGGTGAAGAGAGTCATGACAGCAATGGAGACAGAGGAGTGGCAAATGACCACCATCGCTACGTTCCTTTTGGACGGTGAAGCGAGAATGTGGTGGGAAGTGTTGGAGCTGCACTTTCTGAGAGGTAGGCAACTTGCTGATGTCTCGATGGAGGAGTTCTCGAGATTATTTTTGGCTAGATACCTCCCTTCGACACAGAAGATAGCGTTGGGGAATGAGTTCCTGAAGTTGGTACAGGGTGAGACGAGCGTGGATGAATATCTCCACGAGTTTACTCGTCTGAGTCGTTATGCTAGCTCCACCATCGTGGATGAGGAGCGCAAGACTAATCGCTTCTATGAAGGCTTGAGGGATGAGTTGAGACTACTACTTTCGGGGCCGATGATGCAGGGTTTCTTAACCTTGGTCAATACTGCCCGGTCCTTGGAGAAGGACATGAAGAACATACAAGCAAAGAAAAGCTTGGGTGAGAAGAAATCTGAATTCAAAGTGCCGACTACTTCAAAGTCCGGCTATCGGAGGTCTTTCAAGAAGCATAGGACTTCGGGTCCAGCTCCTTCTGGTGCTTCTGGGGCGACTACGAGTCGGACCCCGGGCGCGTGTTTTACATGTGGAAAGACGGGGCATTTTGCCCGTGATTGTTGGAGCGGAAGTCCTAAGTCCGAGAGAAGGCCGGGAGCTACTTATGAAGAGAAGGGAAAGGCAGTGGAGTCGACCACATCCCATTATGCTCCGGCCCAACCAAGGGTCTACAATCTTGGCCAACAGGAGGCCATCAAACAAGCTGATGTGGTGACAGGTACGGTTTAATTTATAGTAAGTCAATTTCTTTAAATACTTGTTATGCACATGTTACCTTACCACTACTTGTTTAGGATTTGTATTGATTTGTGAAAATCCGGCATGAGCACTCTTCGATACAGGAGCTTCACACTCCTTCTTGTCCGAAGGATTTATATCACGCATCGGAGTCCCTTCTTCGATGGCGAAGGATAAGTTGGATGTGTTGTTGCCCAATGGGTGTTCGATGCGAGCGGATAGGATCTGCGATGTTAAGATTCGTATTGGGGAGCAGGAGTTTGACCTGCGGGCGTCTTTACTTCCATTGGTGGAGTTCGATGTCATATTTGGCATGGACTTGCTCTCGGAGCAGCAGGCCCATATAGATTTCGGTAGCAAGGAAGTCAAGATGGGAGCAAGTCGTGAGACGACTTTTACGGGCTTAAAGGGGTCGAGCAAGACGTTGATGTCTGCTCTTCAGGTGGTGAAGGCGGTTCGTGCTGGAGCAGAACTGCTCTTTACACTAGTGGAGGTTGCAAAGTCGAAGCCCGCGTTGGATTGTATTTCAATGGTATCGGAATACCCTGATGTGTTCCCCGTAGGTCTTCCTGGAGCCCCGCCTCAGCGGGAGATAGATTTTACGATCGAGCTAGTGCCAGGTGCAAAGCCTGTGTCACGATCTCCGTATCGGCTAGCGCCTAAGGAAATGGCGGAGCTGAAAGTTTAACTGCAAGAGTTGTTGGAACAACGGTATGTGCGCCCGAGTTCTTCACCTTGGAGCGCACCGGTCCTCTTTGTTAAGAAGAAGGACGGAATCTTGAGGCTATGTATTGATTTTCGGGAGCTAAATAAGCTGACTGAGAAGAACAAGTACCCGATCCCCCGGATTGATGATCTTTTTGATCAGTTAGTCGGGTCGACGGTGTACTCGAAGTTGGATCTCAAGGCTGGGTACTATCAGCTGCGAATAAGGGAGAGTGATATCCCGAAGACAGCGTTTAGTACGAGATACGGGCATTATGAGTTTACGGTCATGCCGTTTGGGCTGACTAATGCGCCGTCAGTGTTCATGGATTTGATGAACAGGACTTTCAGGGAGTACTTGGACCATTTCGTGATCGTCTTCATCGACGATATTTTGGTGTACTCGCAAAGTGAGGAAGATCACTTCAAGCATCTTCATTTGGTGTTGGAGACGCTAAGGAGAAATCAGTTGTATGCCAAGTTCTCGAAGTGCGAGTTTTGGCTATCCTCGGTGGCGTTCCTCGGGCATATAGTGAGTGGAGAGGGTATTGCTGTGGATCCGGCGAAGATTGTTGCGATACGGGAGTGGCCTGAGCTTGCTACTGTAGCAGAAGTCCGGATTTTTCTGGGGCTTGCCAGCTATTATAGGCGCTTCGTAGAGAACTTCTCGCGGATAGCGTTACCTCTCACTACTTTGACGAAGAAGGAGCATAAGTTCGTTTGGACGCCGGAGTGCGCGCGAGCTTTTGAGGAGTTGAAGTGTCGGTTGACCACGGCGCCTGTGCTGAGTTCGCCATGTGGGACCGAAGGCTATGAGATTTATAGCGATGCTTCGGGCAGCAGTTTGGGTTGCGTGCTACTGCAACACGGAAGTGTAATAACTTATGGCTCGAGACAGCTAAAAGTGCACGAGAGGAACTATCCGGTCCATGACTTGGAGTTAGCGGCCATGATTTTTGCCTTGAAGCTGTGGAGACACTACTTGTACGGTGTGAAGATTGATATCTACACCGATCACAAGAGCCTGAAGTACCTTATTGATCAGAAGGATCTGAATATGCGGCAGCGTAGATGGATGGAGTTCCTGGGGGACTATACATTCAAGATCCACTACGTTCCTAGCAAAGGGAATGCGGTTGCGGACGCGTTGAGTTGCCGAGCCCCAGCTCAAGCCAATTGGCTATCGGTGCACGATGAGCGGTTGGTGCGAGAGTTGGAGGCGTTGGAGATTATTTGTGTGGACAGGCAATCAAGTGCTGAAGCAGTTCTGAATTGGACTGAAGTCCAATATGACCTGGCTGATCGTATTCGGCAGGCTTTGGATATGGATGCTCATATGAAGCAGTTCATGGTAGAGGCTCTGGATGGGTCAAATTCCCAATTCGTCGTGGAGGACGGATTACTTTGGAAAGACGGTCGTCTGTGCGTCCCAAGTGTGGGCAATTTACGGGTGGAGTTGTTGTACGAGGCACACCATACCAAGTACTCGATTCACACGGGGAGCACGAAGATGTACCGTGATGTGAAGAAACTGTTTTGGTGGCCGGGTTTAAAGAAGGATGTGGCACTATACGTAGCGAAGTGCCAAACTTGCGCCTTGGTAAAGGCGGAGTGCCAAAAGCTGGGAGGATTTCTTAAGTCCTTGCCTATTCCGGAGTGGAAATTTGACGACATCTCTATGGACTTTGTGCACGGTTTGCCAAGGTCGCAGAAGGGAAACGACGCCATTTGGGTGGATGTTTATCGATTAATGAAGGTGTCGCATTTTATTCCGCATAGGAAGGATGATCCGGTGGAGAAGTTGGCGAAGCTTTATGTGGATAACATAGTGCGGCTTCATGGTGTGCCCCGCAGCATCGTGAGTGACCGAGATGGGCGGTTCACGTCCAATGATTGGAGGCTTGTTCAGCAAATGTTGGGAACAAAGCTGAAATTCAGCACAGCCTTCCATCCGCAAACGGATGGGCAGACCAAGAGGGTCAATAGAACTATGGAAGACATGCTCCGCATGTGTGTCTTGGATTTCGGAAAGCAATGGGAAGACCACCTTTATTTGGTGGAGTTCGCATACAACAATAGCTACCAAGCGAGTATTCAGATGGCGCCTTTCGAGGCCCTATATGGTAGAAAATGTCGCACGCCGTTGTCTTGGTTAGAAACGGTTGAGTCAAAGTTGTATAAGCGATCGGAAGTGGAGGGTGCCACTTATTTGGTGCGAACCATTCGGGAGAGGTTGCTTATCGCTCAGGACTGGCAAGCGAAATACTATAATGCCAAGCACAGGAACGTGGAGTTCGCTGTGGGCGATTATGTGTACCTAAAGATCAAGTCGTTCAAGGGTGTCTCGCGGGTGCAGCGATTGAAAAAGCTAAGTCCGAGGTACCTTGGACCGTTTGAGGTTCTGGAGCGAGTTGGTGAAGCGGCCTATCGGTAGAAGCTTTCAGTGGAGCTTAGTGGTTTACATGATGTATTCCACATTTCGGTATTTCGGAAGGCGGTGCAAGAGCCTACGCAAGTGATCGCGGTTGATCAAGTACCGGTGGATAGTGGGCTGACGACAAAGGTCAAGCCTGTACGGATTGAGGACTCGGAGGTCAAGCGGCTACGCAATAAAGAGATCAGGATGGTCAAGGTCCGGTGGGACAATTGCGGTCGTGAGGAGCTCTCTTGGGAATGAGAGCAGACTATGCTTGACGAGTATCCGGAGTTGTTCCGCTCAGGTACAAATTTTTGTTTTGTACATGTCTTTCCTTTATGTAATTTCGTGGACGAAATTATTTTAAGAAGGGGAGAGTTGTAACGCACCGAAACTCAAATGAGCAAAGGGGGACGTTTTGGGCCAGTTTGGGTTCTGGCTGCAGGCACACGGCCTGGGACACGGGCGTGTCCCAGGGCGTGTCAAGCCTGTGTCGACACTGAGACGGGGTGTCGGCACTTTGGTCTCGACATTGTGTCGAGACTGGGCACACGGCCTGGGACACGGGCGTGTCGCAGGGCGTGTCGACCCGTGTCGACACTTAGCCGCGAAGTCGACACTCTGCTTCGACGAAGTGTCGAGACATGGCACACGGCCTGCGACACGGGCGTGTCGTAGGGTGTGTCGACCCGTGTCGACACTCGTCCCGGGAAGTCGACACTTTGGTGTCGATAATGTGTCGAGACAAGGCACACGGCCTAGGACACGGGCGTGTCCAAGGCTGTGTCAGTAGGTCGACGATCTTCGCTCGACGAAGTGTCGAGTGTCGAGACCGTGTACACGGCCTGGGGTTCAGGCGTGTTGAGGTGACACGGGTAAGGACACGGGCGTGTCCTAGAACCCGTGCAGTGCTCGGGTTGATTTTGGGGAAAAATGATAGGGGTACACGGCCGGACACACGACCATGTCACATGGAACACTGGCGTGTCAGCTCGAACACAGGCGTGTTCGATACCCGTGTGAGGTTCCAGGCGAGCCGATTTTGATGGTGAATGACTGACACGGCCCTGGACACGGGCGTGTGCCATGCCGTGTTCGGTCCAGATTGGGCATTTCAGTCCCGAATCAAAGCCATTCGTTTCCTTATTTTTAGATCCAACGGCTGGGGTTTGTTCCTGAAGGGATATACCAGCGTAGGTTTTGCGGCTAAGTATTTTGGTGTCAAGTGAGTGGGGCTTACTCAACGCCGCGTCGAGTGGGCTCGACATTTCTGCCTTGGGTTCGTGTGTTTCCTTAGGATTGTTTGTGTGACTTTCCCTATTCCCTAGGGGGTATTGGGTGTTCTGCTAGTTTTTGCATGCCGACTCTTGGGTTGTGGCAGGTGGTGGAGTTTTGGTGCCTCTTGAGGGGTGGTTTTATGTGGAGAGTTGTGGCCACCGCCTTTTGCCCCGGTTTGGGTTGGCGTGTGTGGGACCCTAGAGCTGCCACTATTTGACCCCTTCGCCCTTTTTGGATCTGGTTTTGGTTATGTATTCAGATCTATGTTTTGACCCCTGCCATTAACCCACAAGTTAGGACTGTTAGTTCCTTTACTATTTTATGGCTTTTTCTCTTGGCATATATGTATATGTCTTGTTGCTATTGCAGGCTCTTTTATAGGGCATGTTGCTTTTATTACTCACACTTTGTGTGCTTTGCAGTTCTTTAGACAGTGCTCTTTTCTTACTGTCTTGTCCTTTCTTTTGCTGATAGCATTTTGTTGTCGGGTTGGTAAACCATTCTTATTTGCTCATAAATCTAATGCTCTATTTATCTTTTGATTATTTTCTTGCTGAGGTGTTCTTTTGTTGAATGCCTCAGGTCCAGGTTGTAGCCAGTTCAGCGGCTAGTTCTTTTGGAGGGGCTTGCTTGTGGCCTCTTGGGTAGCTGAGATAGCTGATCCTCGATTTTTGTGAGGTAGTTCTTTCCCTTTCTGTATAGACATGCATACTCACCAGTGGGTTCGTGTCAGGTTGTTGACGCCCACTGGTGGCTTCTTGCGATGCTGGGTATGAACTAAAACTGCTATTTTTGCCTATTTGTGGTTGTTTACTTACTTCTGGGAATATTTTATGCTAGGTTGCATGTTAGATATTTTTAAACCCTAAAAACATTACTATATGTATCGCATGCATGTCATATTTATAAAACTAAGACACTACTTTTCCTTTAGCGTAAAAAACTATATTTTTATATACTATACTAACCTTAGAGTCGTGCATACCATGAGTCGTCCCTCGGGGACACTTATGCTCATTTAGGATGTCAACTCAATTTAACCAAAGTAGTTTCCGCTGCGTATAAATATACTTTTAATTGTGGACTAGCTGATCAACCGTGCCAAGGGATACGTCCATTAAATATAATTGGGTTTCTTTCATATTAAACTATGATTTTCCTTAAAATCTAAAGGTTGGAGTTTTGTCTGAACGTGTGCAGTTATCCCCTACACGACGTGGCATCACGACACGTATTTTCTCTTGGTCTGATATGATGTAATCGTAGAGAAAATGCGGGTTGTGACAGTTGGTATCAGAGGGAGGTTGCTTGGCAAATGGTCGGGCAACCTTTCCCTTGTTTGCATTGGTAGTTAGCGTCATACCATACACACACCGATATGTCATTAGCACGTCTTGGCTAAAGCACGAACACTACACTCATGAGCATAAAAAAGTATATGGGGCATATTATGTAGTATGGGATGCATAATATATGTTTGTATATGGATCCACCATAGGAGGCAACATGTGAGGGTTATGTAGTATGGGATGCATAACCTCACCACATAAATGTGGCTAGCACATTTTCTTTTTTCGTTGCATGGGAATGTTATGTAGTATGAGGTGCATAACATTTTCATGTGTACGCCGCCCATGGCATGCATTAAGGCCTCTTTTTAGATTGCATAGCACATCATGCATATCATAACATTTCATAAGCACAACGTGTCAAGCTAAAGATTTGCATGATGACATATGTACACGCATGGTTTTTGGTCAAAAAGAATACAAATACATGCATTCATGGTTTAGGCACATGAGTCAGTATGATGGTGGTGAACCATCTTAGATTAAGCATAACATCATCATGGTAAAAACAAATCCCAGAGCAAGTTTAGCAGTTGAAGTTCATATTTAAGTGTGTTTGTCTGTACGGGGTAGTTTTGTTCTAGATGTTAGGCTAGGTTTTGTCTAAAGTTTGTGCGAATATAGGATGGCAAGGTGTCCTGCGACGAGATCGAATCCCCAATCAGAGGGTGAGACGTCGGGAGCGTAGAGCGAGGCATTGATAGAAAGCCTGCTCAGATTCAGTCTCTTGTAGCAGTGGTGGAGGGACAGACTCCAAGAGTTCAGGACCCCGCTCAGGGGGTAGCTGTTCCTGCCCCTCCTGCTCCTCCTGTGCGTTTGGTTGTGGTGCCCCCGAAGATGGCGTTCATATCCCAGTTTCAGCGGCTTAGGCCCCCTACCTTTGATGGGCAAGCAGATTTCATGATTTTGGATGACTGGCTGATTTCCATTGAAGAGATGTTCTCTTACTCTGGGATTGCGGACGATCAGAGAGTGATGCTCGCTGCCTACCAGCTCAAGGGCTTAGCAAAGAGTTGGTGGCTGAGGGAGAAAGAGAGCTTGGTGGCAGGATGCACTGGGGAGTCATTTAAGGTGATGTTGTTAAGTAAGTTTCTTCCTTCAGTCGAGCGGGACCAGCTAATGAATGACTTACTTCATTTGAAGCAGAGGCAGCTCATGGTTAGTGAGTATGAGATTGAGTTTAGCAAGTTGAGTCGGTTTGCTACTGGTCTGGTGAGTGTTGAAGCAGATCGAGTTAAACGATTTCTGGGTGGACTAAGAAGCGACATTCAGCAGTTAGCGAATGCCTACGGAGCAGTTAGTTATGCCAGCGTGGTTGAAGATGCCTTGAAGGTCGAGGCCATTGAGAATGCCAAGAATAGAGGAAAACAGATGAGGAAGGATAAGAGGATGTCCGGTGGAGGGAAGAACCCTCAGGAGCCTGATGCTGTCTCGAGAAAGAAGACCAAAGAGGTTTGTAGCTTCTGTGGCCGGCTAGGCCACCCCTTTGAGAGGTGTTTCAAAAGGTTGGGAGTGCAGAAGAAGGAATAGGTGCATGCAATTCAGGGTGCTCCCAGAGGAGACTTGGTGTGTTCCTTGTGTGGAAGGAAGGGGCATGATGTTGCCCATTGCTGGTTAAAAGATAAAGACTGTTTTCAGTGTGGGCAGAAGGGTCATCTCAAGACAAGGTGCCCACAGATCCAGCCTATTCTGCAGCCAGTTCCCCTGCAGGCTTTTCCACCGCCTCAGCAAATGGATAAAGGAAAGGGGAAGCTGAATGTGCTTTCGGCAGACGAAGCGCAGACTTCGACCCAGGTTATCTCAGGTTTGACTCTTCCCCAGCCGTTTTGTCATGTTCCCTTTTTGGTTGTAGTTTTCATTTTAGCGTTTGTTGCCTTAGATGCGTGCGCAATTTGTAGGACGATTTAAGGTAAAGAACAACTGGGCGCGCATTCTCTTCGACTCCGGCGCTACCCACTCGTTTGTGGATAGAGCCTTCGTGGAGCGGTTCAGTTTGGGCCTAGATAGTATTGGTGGTGCCTTTTGCGTTAAGTTCCCCTCCGGTGACTCTGTGGTTACAGACCTGGGTGCCCATGATTGTCCGATTTTATTGGGGGATTTTCTAGTAAAGGCAGATCTGAAGGTGATTGACCTGGAGGACTTCGATGTTATCTTGGGCATGGCCTGGTTGTCCAGGTACGATGCAGTTATCCAATGCAAGGGTAAGCGCTTGGACTTCGTCAAAGATAACGGTCAGCCAGGGAGCATTTATGGGCATTCTCTCCAGGAGTCTCCAGTCATTTCTGATGTACGTGCTCGGAAGTTGCTTGATTCTGGCTGCTTTGCCTGTGTGGTCTCTCTGGTAGGGACAGTTGTTTGTGTGCCGCGTTTGGAAGAGATTCCTGTGGTGTGTGACTTCTCTGATGTGTTTCGTGACGATCTTCCCGGTCTTCCACCTGATCGAGATGTTGAGTTTGTTATAGATTTGGAGCCAGGCATGCGTCCTATTACAAAGGCGTCGTACCGGATGGCCCCGCGAGAGCTGGAAGAGTTGCGAATCCAGCTGGATGAGATGTTGGCAAAAGGTTTCATAAGGCCGAGTTCTTCTCCTTGGGGTGCACCAGTGCTGTTCGTTAAAAAGAAAGATGGGTCGATGAGGCTATGCATCGACTATAGAGAGCTGAACAAGGTTACTATTAAGAACAAGTACCCTCTGCCTCGGATTGACGATTTGTTTGACCAACTACATGGTAGTGCCGTGTTTTCCAAGATTGATCTTCGTTCGGGCTATCACCAGTTGAGGATTCGGGAGTCAGATGTTCCGCGGATGGCGTTCCTCTCTCGTCATGGGAAATTTGAGTTTTTGGTTATGTCATTTGGTTTGACTAATGCGCCCTCAGCTTTTATGGATTTGATGAACAGAGTTTTCAAGGATTTTCTAGATATGTTTGTGATTGTCTTTATAGATGATGTTTTTGTGTACTCTAAAGATGCGGAGGAGCATGATCGACATTTGCGACTGGTCTTGGTGACTCTGAGAGACCATAAGTTATACGCCAAGTTGAGCAAATGCGAATTTTGGTTGCCTCAAGTTTCTTTTTTGGGCCACATGGTTAATAAGGAGGGAATATCGGTGGACAGAGAAAAGATCGTTGTTGTTATGGAATGGGTGGGACCTGTTACTCCCAGAGAGATCAGAAGCTTCTTGGGCTTGGCTGATTATTATAGAAGTTTTGTAGAGGGATTCTCTACCTTGTTTGTGCTGTTGACCAAGTTGATGCAGAAGAATGTAGCCTTCATATGGGATGGCAAGTGTGATGAGGCTTTTGAGGAACTAAAAAGAAGGTTATGTTCAGCTCCAATTTTGTCTTCGCCTACTGAAGGTAGTGAGTATGATATATATGTGGATGTGTCGCATGTTGGACTGGGCTGCGTATTGATGCAGGGCTGGAAGGTGATTGCGTACGGGTCGATGCAGCTAAAGACTCACGAGAGGAATTACCCTACGCATGACCTAGAGTTTGCAGCTGTGATCTATGCGCTGAAATTGTGGAGGCATTTGCTGTATGGCGCGCAGTGCAAGATTTTTATTGATCACAAGAGTTTAAAGTATGTCTTCACCCAAAAGGAATTGAATCTGCGCCAGTGGCGATGGTTGGAGTATGTGGCCGACTATGATGTTGAAATCCAGTACCATCCGGGCAAAGCTAATGTGGTGGCCGACGCCCTGAGTCGGAGGTCAGGGAAGAATTTCAATCTCTCTGCCGAGCGTCTAGTGGAAGAGTTCCTTTTGATGGACATTTCTATAGGAAGCTGCGATTCGCAGAGTAGTTTGGCAGTGGCAGAACCTTCATGGACTGCGCTTACGAGACTGAATCAGAAGGATGATCCCGATCTTCTGCATTTGTATCTTCGAGCTGAAAAAGGTGAATTACCAGATTTCTCTATAAATGATGCGGGTACCTTGAAGTACGTGGCAGGTTTTGCATCCCCACTGTTGGAGATATCCGGGATATGGTGTGCAGAGAAGCCCATGAATCTAGTGTTGCCTACCATCTAGAGTCTAGCAAGATGTATCATGATTTAAAGCAGATTGCCTGGTGGTATGGGATGAAGAGAGACATAGCCAAATTTTTTTCTGAGTGTCACACTTGCAGGCATGTGAAAGCCGACCATGGGAGGCCTGGTGGCAAGCTGACTCCCTTGGAGATTTCGACATAGAAGTGGGAGAGTATCTCGATGGATTTCATTACAGGCTTTCTGAGATCTCCTAAGGGGCATGATTCAGTTTGGGTGATCGTAGACAGATTGACGAAGAGTGCTCACTTCGTACCATTTAAGATCGATTATCCGATGAGGAAGATAGCCAAGCTGTATTTGGATGAGGTTATCAGATTGCATGGTGTACCCATAAGTATCATATCGGATCGAGACTCCAGGTTCACGTCTCATTTTTGGAAGAGCCTTCAGGAGGGGTTGGGTACAGATTTGAGGTATTCCACAGCTTATCATCCACAGACTAATGGTCAGACAGAGCGAGTAAATCAGATTGTAGAATATATGATCTGATGTTATATTCTGGACCACGGAGGAGTGTGGGAAGAGCGCTTGCGGCTTATGGAATTTGCGTATAATAACTGTTATCAAGAAAGCTTGCAAATGGCTCCCTTTGAAGCTTTGTATGGGAGGCGCTGTAGGACTCCCTTGTTTTGGGCTGAGGTTGGCGAGAGACCTTTGTTGGCTCCAAAAGCGCTCAAGGAGATGGGAACCGCTGTGAAGCTTATTCGGGAAAAGCTTCGGATAGCCCAGGAGAGATATGAGAAGAACGCCAACCTGCGTAGATCGGACTTGGAATTTGTTGTTGGGTATTCAGTGTTCTTATAGGTTTCCCCGTTGATCGGAGTCAAGCGGTTTGGCAAGAACAGGAAGTTGGACCCGAGGTACGTGGGGCCGTTTCTGATTGTTGAGCGGATTGGGTTATCAGCTTATAGGTTGGCTTTGCCCGCAAATTTCCCTGGCGTGCATGATGTCTTTCACGTCAGTCAGCTGCGGAAATGTGTGCTGAATGGCAGGCAGGTTTTGGATTTTGTGCCTCAGTTGGAGCCGAATCTTTCTTACGTGGAGGTGCCTATCCGCATTTTGGATTCTCAGGTTTGTGCGTTGCAGAAGAAGACCATTTCAATGGTTAAAGTTTTATGGAGGAATCAGGATGTAGAAGGCGCGACTTGGGAATTGGAGTCTGCTATGAGGGAGGCTCACCCTCATCTGTTTCCCTGATCTTGTGCTTAGTATGTTTTGTGATTTTTTTATATAGCCCTTCTTGTCTATTTCTCTCTCCTTCTTGATAGGGGTGTTGTGAGTAAAGTTTCGCGACGAAACTTTCTTTTAGGAGAAGTGGCTGTAACGCCCCCGGTTTTTTCTGTGTTTTGTTTGATCTTGGATTGGCGTTACGATGACGCATTTCCGGCATTTCGCCGTTATATAGCATGGTCTTAGCTCCTTAGGTTCCTTGTGTAGCCTGGTTGTAGCCTATTAGCAAGATTCCCCAGCTAGCCGAAGTCTATTTTGGTGACTCGGTTGGAACTCTTAGGGAATGCTTGTGTTTTGGCTTCGGGAGGTGTTAGCCCGAGTGTGAGATCGTCGGATGTTGTTTTCGACCTCACCGTTGTTTTCGTGGCTTGGTTGTTTAGCTACGGTGCGGGTTTTGGTCGAATGTCCGAGATCGTTTGCTTTCGCGTCGTTTCGACGTTTGTTATATTAGTTGTAATGTTTGTTGTGCTATGCATGGCCTGGTGTGCCTGAGCTTGTTAGGCTGGTGCCTTGTTTCTTTTTTTTAGCTAAGGAGTTAGCTGTTTTTTTGTGCATGTTTGGGTGACACGGCCTGGGTTACGGGCGTGACCCAAGGCGTGTCGAGCTCGGGTAAAGCTCTCAGTTTTGTGGTCGACGAAATTCGGTCGACGGGTGTTTTTTGTAGGAACACGGTCTGTAACACGGGCGTGTCACAGGGCATGTCCCCTTCGGTTCGTCGAGCTGTGCTCGACGATAGTCGAGCTGCGTTTGGGTGAGTTCACGCCCCCCTAACACGGGCGTGCTGGATCTGGCACGGGCGTGGCTTAAGGCGTGACTCCTGGTCGACGATCTGCGCTCGACGATTGTCGAGCACTAGTTAGGTTGGTACACGGCCTGTGACACGGTCGTGTCACAGGGCGTGACCCCTGTTTCGTCGAGCTGAGATCGACGATCGTCGAGTGGGTAGGTGAGTGAGTACACGCACTATGCCATGGGCGTGTCGGACCGGACACGGGAATGTCACGGGCGTGTCTGGAGCGTGTTCCGTACTTTTTTTCCTGAGTGCTTCTTTTTATGCCGTGATTCGTATTTACTCCTCATTTCTTCGTTCCCGATTCTGGAGAAGCTTTCAGCGGAGGGTTTTGGGAGGAGGCAGTGTTGGGTTTTGGCCGGCGATTGCGGGAGGGTTAGAGCTCGATTTTCTCATGCGTTAGCGGATTTGGCTTGCTCTCGTCTAGATCCTTCCTTCTATGTAAGTTATTCTTGATTTAGGGCTGATTCTAGGAGTTAAGAATTTCTGATTTCTTTTCTTCTTCTCTATTCTTTGCTTTTGACCCGTAGGTGGCTGATCTTGCCGTCAAAGCTAGATTGTTTTGTGTTGCAATCACTGCATCTCGGTGATAAGGCAAGTGGCTCCTTTCCCTTGCCAAGTTGACCCCTTTTTACCTAATTACTTTGCTGTATATTGTTCTTTAATTCCAGCCATGTGCTGCTTCATTATTTTCTAGATTTAAATCAAGCTTTCTCTCTTATTTGAATCGGTTTGGTGTCCAGTGGGTAGCTAGAGTTAGGGTAAGGCTGCGTTTAGTGGTAGTTTAAATTTAGTTGCGGTAGCCCCGAGTAGATAGGATGGAAGGGAGGGTTGGAATTAAATTTCCAACTCTCTGTTTCCGCACGTTGAGAGAGTTTACGCTGCGGTTTTAACTAAAATTTACGTTTACCCTAAGTATAAAGCGCTGACAGCGTTGAGTGAGCCGAGTTCACTCAACGTCGTCATCTATCGTAGGTTTTGCGGCTAAGTATTTTGGCGTCAAGTGAGTGGAGCTTACTCAACACCGCGTCGAGTGGGCTCGACGTTTCTGCCTTGGGTTCGTGTGTTTCCTTAGGATTGTTAGTGTGACTTTCCCTATTCCCTAGGGGGGTATTAGGTGTTCGGCTAGTTTTTGCATGCCGACTCTTGGGTTGTGGCAGGTGGTGGAGTTTTAGTGCCTCTTGAGGGGTGGTTTTATGTGGAGAGTTGTGGCCACCGCCTTTTGCCCCGGTTTGTGCTGGCCTGTGTGGGGCCCTAGAGCTGCCATTGTTTGACCCCTTAGCCCTTTTTGGATCTTGTTTTGGTTATGTATTCAGATCCATGTTTTGACCCCTGTCATTAACCAACAAGTTAGGACTGTTAGTTCCTTTCCTATTTTATGGCTTTTTCTCTTGGCATATATGTATATGTCTTGTTGTTGTTGCAAGCTCTTTTGTAGGGCATGTTGTATTTATTACTCACACTTTGTGTGCTTTACTGTTCTTTAGATAGTGCTCTTTTCTTACTGTCATGTCGTTTCTTTTGTTGATAGCATTTTATTGCCGGGTTGGTAAACCCTTCTTATTTGCTCATAAATCTAATACTCTATTTACCTTTTTGATTATTTTCTTGCTGAGGTGTTCTTTTCTTGAATGTCTCATGTCGATGTTGTAGCCAGTTCAGCGGCTAGTTCTTTTGGAGGGGCTTGCTTGTGGCCTCTTGGGTAGCTGAGATAGTTGATCCTCGATTTTTGTGAGGTAGTTCTTTTCCTTTCTGTATAGACATGCATACTCACCAGTGGGTTTGTGTCAGGTTGTTGACGCCCACTGGTGGCTTCTTGTCATGCTGGTTATGAACTAAAACTGCTATTTTTGCCTATTTGTGGTTGTTTACTTGCTTCTGGGAATGTTTTATGCTAGGTTGCATGTTAGATATTTTTAAACCCTAAAAGCATTACTATATGTATTTCATGCATTCCATATTTATAAAACTAAGACACTACTTTTCCTTTAGCGCAAAAAACTACATTTTTATATACTATACTAACCTCAGAGTCGTGCATATCATGAGTCGTCCCTCGGGGACACTTATGCTCATTTAGGATGTCAACTCAATTTAACAAAAGTAGTTTCCGCTGCGTATAAATATACTTTTAATTGTGGACTAGCTGATCCACCGTGCCGAGGGATACGACCATTAAATATAACTGGGTTTCTTTCATATTAAACTATGATTTTCCTTAAAATCTAAAGGCTGGAGTTTTGCCTGAATGTGTGCAGTTATCCCCTGCAGGACGTGGCATCACGACACGTATTTTCTCTTACTCTGATATGATGTAATCTGAAAGTGCAGCTAGATCTGATATACTCTAGAGGGGGGTGAATATAGTATATGGTGCTTGAAAACTTTTTACAACAATTATTGTAATCTGAGTGAACAGGGAAGCAACTATTAAATCTAATCACAAAATGACCTACAACAGAAATTAATCACAGATCTAAACTAATCACAAAATAATCACAGCCAGAAACAAAAGATAAAGACAAGAAAGCCAGAAGACACAAGGAGCTATAGTGGTTCCCCAAAACTTGGGTACATCCACTCTTCTACCAACCTATGTAGGAATCCACTGCAGGATGAGTTGATCAGGTGTCCTGGGCACCAATGAGCTTTTGATAAGGTGCTCAAAAACCAAATCAGATTTTTTGATCAGGTGTCTTGCCACCAATGAGCTTTTGACAAGGCGCTCAAAAACCAAGCTAAAACTTTTGAAGCGAGTTTGAAAAACCCTTTACAGAGATGGGGATGAGAGAGTTATGGAAGTCTTCTCTTTCTCAGAACAGCTGAGAAGACTATGTGGATTTTATGTTGTCAAAGCTCCCCCTGAGTTCTTGAGATGTTCAGGAAATGAAGCTTTGCTGTAGGGTGATAGGCCTTCAGAAGTTGATCTCCAGCAAATGATGATTTCAGCAATAGTTGAAATATTAAGTGTCTGGAGTCTTTGAAAGATGTTGGCCTTGAACACTTGAAGCAAAGGGGATAGGAAGATTTCAGATTTGTTGATCTCCTTTGGTGTGTGTTCTTGTATGAATTCTTTGAGACAGAGAATGTTTTGTTCTTGTTCTTCTTGTCTGTGTTGTCTCTATCTGATCTGTGTTCTGAGTGATGGAGAGATTCAAAAATCTTGTATTTTATTCTCTGGTACTGAATAGAAAATCATCCTCTGTCAAGAATAGCTGTTAGCCTGTCATTAATTGCATCCTTAATTGCAAATGTCTTCTGGGGGAAAGTCCAAAGAAACATTTCTTGATAATCCCTTGAAACTTGGTCCAGAATAAATGAAAACGGCTAGAAAATCTTCTGAATTAATTGTTGAATAACTCCTGAATTTGAATCTTGAGAATCCTTGAAGTCTTTAGAAAAATGTCGAACTGAGCTCTGCTATCGTCGAACTGAGCTCAGCGATTTGGACTTTAGGCAGCAACAAAAATCGTCGATCTGAGCTCAAAGATCGTCGAACTGAGCTCAGAGATAGAGAACCAATACTGAGTCAAGATCGTCGAACTGAGCTCGCAGATCGTCGAATGGAGTTCGACGATTTGTTGAAGTTGAGCTCAGCGATCGTCGAATGGAGTTCGACGATCTATCGAAGATGAGCTAGACGATCGTCGATTGTAGTTCGACGATTCGTCGTGCTGAGCTCGACGATATGACTTAGTCTCGAACTGAAAATCCTTGGTCTTGAGGGAAGCTTCCAAACCTAAGTACTATCCCTTACACTCAATTCTAATTGACCTTTAGATCTATACAGGAGGTCAAAAACAGGTTTCCTAGAGACATAGTGATCCTGACCCAAATTAGTAATAGGGTGTTCCAACAATCTCCCCCTATTTGGGTTAGGATTACTATTTACAGAACTTGGAAAAATTAAATAACAACATACAAAGCAACAAAATAGAAAAGCAATAAGCAGGACATAGCAGAACCACAGATATATATCATCCCAGATAGAAATCAGAAGTCAAGATGATTGTCACCTTACATAGTTATTTCTTCTCCTTGCTCTTTATAAGTTTGATTTCTCTATTGGGGTTAAGAGCTTCCTTTTTGGATCTTATGTCATCTGCTGCACCTAAAGAGGTTTGCTGTTTGGGCCTTGGAACTACAGCTTCAGGATGCAGCTCCATATATCTATCAGAATCAAAGATTTTCTTGAAGCATATCTTTCCAATTCTTTCTTTCTCTATTCAAACAATGTAGTGATGTTGGAGGAGTCTCTGCCTTGCTCTTTAGCTTTCTTAATTTGGTCTAGTGCAGCAACCTCTTTCATCCTGGCAGTCCAAGCAGTTGGATTATTTTGAGGATCTTCAAAGGGCACAAGTGGCTCATATCTATTGGATGGATTATCCTGAGGAGGCCTGGATGAAACTACTTCCTTTAGCTTATAGGGAAAAGGACCTGAGGTTGTGTCTGATGAGGTTTGACCTTCCCTGGAGTAAGGATGTTGCCTTGAATAACCTTTTGAATAAACCTGGAATTCCCTTTGATTTCCTCTATAGTTTCCTCTTCTAGAATGAGAACCCCTGGACTGGCTTCCCCTATGATAAGATCTAGCATGAGGCTGATAGGGGGTTTGGCTTTTAGCAGGGGGTTGAGCAGCTGAGCTTCCACCTGCACCTGCATTAGGAGGAGGTGGTGGAGGAGGATGAGAATGATGAAACTGGGAAGTTCCTTTTTCATACTTCCTCTTTTTCTTCATGACTTTAAGTTGGTTCTTTGAATACTGCATCCAGTGCTCAGTTATGGGGCAGTCATGAAGAATGTAATATGGAATGTCATTATTGTCCTTGTCTTTGGCTGGAGGTACTCTTTTCATGGCTTTGCTCCTTGTCTTTCTCTTACTAGCAATAGTGGCAGAGGAGTCATCAAAATCAGTCCTGAATTCATCACTTTCAGAACTTTGCTCATCATATAGAGCATCAATCTTTTTCATGTAATCCTTCTGAAGTTGAGTTGAAGCAGATGCAGCAGCAGATACAGTACTTGTAGCAATTGAAGTTGAAGCAGTAGCAGCAGCAACAGTCACAGAAGTTGAGGCAGTAATAACAACAGACACAGAAATTTCTGGAGCAGCACTCTTAGAAGGTATAGCAGCAGTAATATCAGCAGCAGTTGGGGCAGCAACAGTTTCAGATGAAACAATTTCAGATACAACAATATCAGCAACATCAGGAATATCATCAGCAAATACAGAAGGCTCAAAATCATGTGCCTCTGTCATATGGATATCATCAGAAACTGGAATAATAGTAGCATCATTATTGACAGCATTATTGACAGCAGCAGCAGGAACAACAACCATATTCTCATCAGGAGTAGGAGCAGCATATACTGAATTGATATAAGAAGTTATAATGCTGGTATCACAACATGAGAAGGGCACAAGGGCCTTGGAGAGATCCTCTGGGGGCTGGACAGCAACTCTCTCTGGAAGACAGCTGAAGTAGGCTGAATCAAATGCTGAAAGTAAGGACCTGATGTCCACTGGGAAGACAACTGGAGGTGGAACTAGAGCTTGAAGAGCAACAGCAGCAGCAGCAACACTAACTGAAGAAATAGCAGGCAAGCTCACTTCATAGGGCATCTCCCCCTGCCTAGATTCAGATAAGGCTGGATCAAGGCACACTGATGAAGGGGTTGCCTGAGGGAATAAGGAGGAGAGCCTGGCAGAAAGAGCTGCCACTGACTGGAGTAATGGAGCCAAGGAGGTCTCCAATAGAAGAGATAGCCTGGGGGCTAGCAATTCATATATCCTGTCAGCTAGGGCTGGAAGATCTACTTGCTCAACAGGGACTGGAGCAGAGGTAGATGAGGGAGGTGGAGCAACAGGTGATGGTAGTGGAGAGCTGGTGGATGGTAGGAGTGATGGTTGAGGTGTGGGGATAGTGGATATGGAGGACAGTGGGATGGAGAGAGAGGGTGTGAAGGTGGGTTGATCAAGAATTTCCTGCAAAAGTTGATGGTAAGATGTTGATGAGGAGGGTAGCTCAGGAGGAGAGGAGGGTGAGTCATCCATGAAGGAATCATCAATAAGATTGAAGGATGGAATTGTGGATGTTTCAATATCTGGTTGAGGGTTGGAATATAATGGATGGAAGATTTCTTCTGTTGTTGGTAGAGTAGGGATTGGAGATGGTATTGATGTTGGAGAAGTGCTGGAGATGATGATAGTGGATGGAGTTTGAATGGTGGATGGAACTGGAGAAGATGGAATTAGAGTAGGAGGAGAGGCAGCAGCAGGCAAGTCATCTGCAGGAGCAGAGACTTGAGGAGAAGTGACTATTACAGTCCTGGTGCCTGAAGGTGTGCTTGCAGAAGGCCTGCTGGGCTTGATGATCTGCCTATCCCATTTACCAAATAGGGCACAGGACAATCTCTTAGATGCATTAATGTGTATCCCAGATGATACAAGCAGAGTAGGGCATCTGTTCTGCAGGAAGAGGCCTAAAATCCTCCAAAAATTCACAAAATTCTTATTAATTTTCTTTTTAATCAAATCAAAGAAAACCTCTCCCCAGTTCAAATTCTTCTTGTCCACAATAGCTCCCATTAAGCAGAGCTGCTACCTAGAAATGGTATCATGTGCTGAGTGCTTAGCCAACAGAACCTTCCCAACTACATCGGCCAAGAATCTATATTCCACAGACAGGTTTTTATTCAGCAGCTTGCTAGGGTTAGCTTCAGAGTGACACATTCTTGCAAGTAGATCAGCAAATTCCTCTCCAGACAGATCAGCAGAATCTCTACCAGAACTTAGCTCAAAAACTTCTATCAGAATGGTTGGGGTCAAGGGTACCTGGGTGCCAGAAATTGATGCAACTATGGTGTTTTGATCCTGGTTGTGGGCAGTGTATACCCATTCCTTGATTTCATCAACAGCAAGTTTGATTCTGGTGGTCATAATGGTAACAAGTTTCTGCTCCTTGAAGAGTTCCAAAATATCCTGGAAAACTTGATCAGTTGATATAAAGGACTCCATGTCAATATCAAAGCTGACATCAAATTTCATTGCGGCGAGAACAGCAACAGAGACTTCCATTAGTACCTGCAAAAATCAACAAACAAAATGACCAAGTATAGAGATGTTTGGACGGAAAGAGAGTTTTTGCAGAGAAATCGAAAGCGCAAAAGGAGAACGACGGCGAAAAATGAATTTTATATTAGGGTTCGACGCTGAAAAGGAAAGATCGTTGAACTCAGTTCGACGATCGAGGCTTTTAAAGAAATCTGAAGAGACTTCAATATCGTCGATCTCCGTTCGACGATATTGGAGAGCGTCGAGCTCTGTTCGACGATCGTTCAGAGAACAAAATCGTCGAGCGCCGTTCGACGATCGCTGACTGGAAGAGATAGTTCATACTATTTGAGAGGCCCTGAACTCAGGTCGACGATTTCGGAAATCGTCGATCTCCGTTCGACGATCTGGGGGAAAATCATCGAGCGCAGTTCAGAGACCAGAAAGACACTCTAGACACTAAGAAAAATCAAGATGTTTGCCTAGTCTTGGTCAGTTTTTGAACTTTTAAAATCTTGGAGATTATTTTAGACTTCCTCCATCTAACATTCCTAATTGATTTAGGAAGAAGGTGTGTTTCTTTTCATCCAAGTGCTTGGTGAAAATATCTCCCCTTTGTAAATCAGTTGGGATATATTGCAGTTCAATTTTATTCTTTTCAACATTATCCCTTAGGAAGTGATGCCTAATTTCCATGTATTTTGTCCTACTATGGAGGACTGGATTTTGAGCTATAGAAATAGCACTGGTGTTATCACAAAAGATTTTAGACTTCTCTAAGTTGTAGCCATAGTCTAGGAGTTGTGTTGGGTAATGTATCCACAATTACCTGGATTTGACGAAGCCACCTGTCAAGCTAAGATGAATTCACAATATATTTGATGAAACCTTTTAAGTTGTGCGTGCAGTTATTCCAGGCTAAGTGCACTCCAATGTCAGGGTGCAGTAGGTCAATATACACGGGTCTGCACGACGTAATCCCTCGTTGAGCAGATCAGTGTGTTGGCCTACGTGTAGTCTCTCTATTGGAGTGTACTTATTTTCAAGTACAGGGCTGTGATATTGCAAGAGCAGACAAGGAGCAAGGATGAGTCAAAGAGCAGCTCAGAGGCGGAAAGACGAAAAATCATCCAAGTATTATTCGACGAGAATCACCAAGTGATTCTCGCCTAGTGATTCTCGCCGAATCGTCGAGAATCACTGGTTGATACTCGCCGTCTCTATCCGGCTACATCAAAGCGTGCAAATCTGGCGCTAAGTCATAATCGTCGAGAATCATCAAGTGATTCGGCGAGAATCACTAGTGATTCTCGCCGAATCATCGAGAATCACCGGCTGATTCTCGCCGACTCGTCGAGAATCACCTTTGATTCTCACCGAATTTGACTTGGGCAATTTTCTGGATACCACTGGACCAGATCAAATGTTAAGGCTCTGTTTTGAACCGGAATTAGGGTTTCTTCAGATGGGACCCATAACGGTCATAAAGACGTATTCTACCGTATAAATACACGCGTATTTTGAACAGTAAAGATAACGACACAGAAAAATAAACACGAGCCGCCGACGTGACCTAGATCGCGATACCTGCTCCGCCGCCGTCGCAGCTCGTGCTAGTCGATCGCCGGCCGTTTGATCGTGGTTTCTTCCAGATCTTCCGGCGACAGAAGCTCTGCCAAGCACAGCGTCTCACGCGTCTAACCAGAGATCCCTTGTCTCTTGACTCGTTGATCGGGAAAACCTTCCCCTTCCGAATCGATCGAGACGATCGATCCTAGTGTGACCGTTGGAAGACCTTGCTTGCTTTGCTACGAAGGTTGAGTCTCCAAAGTACTGCAGCCACACACCGTTGTCGCCGCCGATTCCGAGAACCGAGCTGCCGCCCTTCTTTCCGCCGCCGATTTCGGGGAGATTCTCTCCAAGAGAGATCTAGGGTTGTGGACTCTTCGTTGACTTCAAGAACACGTCATCGAACGAAGAGGGACACCTTAGTCTCCAAAAGTTGTTTGTATTTCTTATACATTCTAGTTTCATTTTTGTTGTAAAGGAACGTTGGTTCCTAGTTGTAAGGGTTGGGTGCAACCCGTGTTGTGGGAGTGTTGTCTCCTACGTGTGGAAGGGTTCCTTCCGATAGTGCAAGGATTGGATTTCAATCCTATTGGTGAAGTGACCGAGTCGTCCCTTGTTGGGAGATAGGTCGAAGGGGGAAAGTGGATGTACCCAAATCGGGGAACCACTATAAATTGCTTGTGTACTTTCTTTGTTGTGCTGTTTTGTTTTTGTGTGCAGGTACAATTTTAATTCCGTAAAAACGTTGCACGTCACCTATTCCCCCCCCCCCCCATAGGTGAAGGTAGTTGACACTAGGTGGACTTTCAAGTGGTATCAGAGCGAGGTTACTCATCAAAAAGGTTAACACCTTGAGTAGAATCCTGCCACCAGTGTCAAAAGCATGGAGCTGGATCATGGGATCTCTCCACTAAGACTTCCCACGTGCACTAAGGAGTATTATCCCGTCTGGAAGATGAGAGTATCCTATTACCTGGAGGCTATCGATCCTCGAGCATCTCTCATCTTAGAAGAGGGTCCTTTCATTCCTATGAAGACCTCCGGCTCTGGAAAGGATATCCCAATCCCCAAGTGTATTACTGAGATGTCGGAGACTAAACTCTCATTATTTAACCTGGACAGGATGATTCGTCAGATCATCATGGATGTCTGGTCTGGACCTTCTCGATCTAGATTGGAAAAATGTGGGACGGTCAAATCTATGTGGGTAACCATCTCAGAGCTGATGGGGGGATCAAAGAAAGCAGGGATCTGCTGTCAGCAAGAGGATGAAGCCTATATGGGGGTCTTCGCCTCTGAATATGAAGGCAAGGATCAATCGGACAGCATCAGGGCTTCGGTGTCCTTGTTAGAGACTGAAGAAGAAATTGAGGAAAGCAGTTCTAATGAGGCTGACACAATGGTCTCTGGCGCGAGTGATAATAACTCTGAAGAGCAGGTAACTTCTTCATCTTGCCCCTTCTCTCTTGAAGTTCCTGAAGACAGGAATTGTCACCCTTCAGAAAATCCTGATTCCCTGAAGAGAGCCCTTCAGAAAAGCAACCTACTTGTTGAGGAGAAAGCTCAAGAGATTGCACGGCTGAAGATCTTGTTGGTTCTCCAATTGGCATCCAACAAGGTCAAGGACTCTAAAATCTCAGATCTAGAGAGTAGTCTAGAGAATGAGAAAAGTATAGTATCCAACTTTTCCAAGGTTGATGCTATGAAGAGAAAGGAAGAAAATGGGTGGATCTCCCGAATTATCAATTCTTGGAGAAATGGGGAAATAGTATTCAGACCCCCCACTCCAGGCAGGAAGGGTACTCATCATGCCTTCAGGTACGATCACAGGAACAATCGTGGTCACTGCAAGGGTGATTTGTCCTCATGTGGAGACACCCATTGTGCAAGGGCTGTCATGGCCACCCATGAGAGAATACCAAAGGCTCATTCTGAGCCCTTTGTATTCTCGGCCACTGGCCCAACTCGACATGAATCTGCTGGTATCAACTCTCAGAACGCTTCTCACCACCCGAGGACACAGGAAAGGGAGGTTAGAAGTCATGCAGTAAGTTCTCATGGGGATTCTGGAAGGGTGCTAACTGAAAGGAAGGCACCACCTCCCAGGCCTCATGACGCTCGCTACATGCATTCCTTCCACCCTTCCAAGTGTCACAGTGGAAGAGGAAATTGTGGGAGCAGATCTGGATCTATCCCGTTTGGACCTAGGATCATGACTACCTCAGTCACTGGATCAGGTCAGAAACGGAGGTACAACATTCACACGTGTTGGTGTTATGGTAAGGTGGGACACTTTGCCATAGACTGTTGGCACAACCCCTCTGTGTTAAGGGCAAGGGCCGATCCACATCTTCTGGGCAGAGGTAGTCTTCCTGACAGGATTTCTGAGGGAAGGCATTCGAGTTTTCATGCTAACAAGAACCTAGGACCCAATATGTATTGGGTTCCTAAGGTAAGGTAACTCTCTTTTGCAGGGTAGTCTAGGTTCCCGTAAATATTATGGGAACTAGACAGAAGATGTTTTAAGACTGAATTGGAACAAATGTCTGGAATAACAGAAGTACTATCTACAATGGTATACTCACATTGAACACCTGGTATGCCTCAACCAGAGGGGGTAAATGATGAATCTCATAATCCCAGGTATTTTTGATCAGCTCAAATACTTGAGTCATATTGTATCGACATTTACATATATATATATATTTATATATATACACATATATGTGTGTACACCTAAGGAAAGGTTAACACTGTAAACATAAACCTTAGATACATTAATAAAGATCTAATCTGTAAATTCACTGGTAGATTCGAGAACAACCATCTATAGGCATAAATCAGTTCACTGAAATTTAAAGAAGATACGTCTTTGGAAATTACTAAAACTTACAATTGACATCAAGAACTGTATGGAAAAACCCCGCTCAACCCCTCAATAAATTGGTATTAAGAAATATATATATACAGAAGATTTTTAAACCGCCTTAATATCAGAAGATTTCGAGAATCACTAGGTGGACTTGCAAGTGACTCTCGAGAATCCAGCATGCCTCTTAACCCGTGGATTCCTCTTCAAGAATCCCGTCGATTTCGACTTAGACAAACTCCCGCCGATCCCTTGCATTTCGCGTTTCGCACGAAAACCCAGTTAAAACCCCGTTAAAACCCGTCGATATCGCGCAGGAATCCGGCCGACCCTTCACATTCCTCATTTCCGTCGAAGTGGTTGATTTCCGTCGATATCCTGCAAGAATCCCGCCGCTCCTTCCGACGATATCCTGCAAGAATCCTGCCGCTCCTCATCCCACAGGAATCCCGCAGCCCCTTCCATCGTCATCCCGCAGGAATCCCGCAATCTATTTCGTTAATATCCCGCGGCAACTCGCAGATTCTTCCTTCCGTGGATCACTCCTCTCTCGTCCAGGGATTTCTCCGCGTTTTCGATCAAACCAAGTCGCGAGCGCCTACCGGTTTTCCGTCGTATCCGTCGACTCTCTCCGTCTACGCTTTTGGGTAACCACATCCTCACCCTTACAGGGACTATAACATTAGTGTTGCTTCTCTCTTGATTTCTGATTAGGCGTAGAATTGGGATTCCCTCCCTAGGTTTGCAATGGCTCCAAGGACAACCGCCGGCTTGGTCACTGGATGTGAGTTGGTTCGAACAGGGTTCTCACATGCTTCGGATGAATTCAAAAACATCATCATCATGCTTGAAGAGGCTGGACTCTCTTTCACACTGGATCACCCCTGCAAAATCTTGGACAAGGAAGTGATGGAGTTCTTCGCAACCGCCAAACTCCGGAATGAAGACTCTCTCATCAAGAGTAAGGTTGCAGGTGCAAGGATCAAGATGTCTGCAAGCAAGCTGACCCAATACTTGCAGCTCACTAGTTCTGAGCACGAGGATTATCTGGAGGAACAGGATAAAACCAGGACATTATTATTCTGTGGACTCGCTCGAGGAACTAGATCGATAAAGCGAAAGGAAATGAATGAGGAGGGGAAACTTCTGTTAGACATCATTGGGAAAGTACTCATATGCAAACCGGGCTCACATGACCACATCTCTGCGGACATGTTCAAGATCCTTCTGGCGATTGTCTGCAGAAAGAGATTCAACTGGGGGGCATTGCTTTTTGAGAAGATTAAGGACACTCTCAGATCTCCAAGTTTTGGACGAATCATCAGCCTATATCTCAATCAGTTAAACGGAGATAGGTTTGACATGAGTAAAGGAGTTCCATTGCATTATTTGAAGAAAATGGACTCCAGCGTATTTGACAGATTTGAGAGATGCATCGGGCAGGCTGTCATGGTAGAACAACAAGAAGAATCTCCTGCCGAGGACGGAACTGTAGCTGATTCCTTAGTAATCCCCAGTGAAATTCCTGATGCACTGACTGCAGGAATTGAGGGGGAGCCTCTACCCGCTTCCGCTAATATCATATCTTGCATCTCTCAGATAGCTAGAGATGCAGTTTCGGATATACAAGAAGAAAGTGAAGCTGTGATGAAAAATTAGGCGGCCCTGAACGTGCATGATCTAGGAGTCAAAGGTAATGTAGAGGAAAATGATGAGGGAGGTTTGGAAGATGATGCAGCTGATAATGATTTCATGGATGATGAGGATGAGGAAGAAGGAAATGTGAGACAGGAAGCATTGGAGCCTCAGGACATCACTGAAGTTCCATCTGACAAGCAAGCTCCTGAGATCGTTCCTGAGAACATTAGTGCAACAGTGGAGGGGGAGTCCTCTCAGCAGAGACTGCTAAGTACTTCCGAGAAATTTACTGAGGCTGCAAGTATTCCCCCCTTAGAGACTGTGCTAGTGTCCAGCTCTACAAGTGCATCTGCTGAAGTGCAAGGCCAAGGAATGCCTCAGGATCATCCACTACGAGCTAATCTAGCTAATCACACGGTGAATATTATTCAAGGTATCGTGGATGAGCTCAAAGCATCTTTTGAGAAAGCTCAAAATAAAATGTTAAAAAGAATTAAGAAATCTGAGAATCTCATGCTCAAGAATGTTGTGGAAATCAATCACAAACTGGATTTGATGGAAAAGAAGTTTGAAGACAAGTATATAGCAGCCGGCCAAGCTGTAACTCTGCTGATGGACGGATTAAAAAAGAACACCGATACTCTCGCAGTAGTGAATCAGAATACTCATGTCGTAGCAAATAACATTCAAAAGTTTGATGGGAATATGGTGACTCTTAACAGCAATCAACAAGCCTTGGTTACCGAGTTCTCCAAGACTACAAAGTACATTGATGAGTCACTGCATTCTTATGCAAACTCCATTGCAGTCGAAGCCAAAAAGGGGGAGAAAGAATATACAGCTAAGATGGCCGAGCTTCAAGAAATCATAATCAAAAATTTTGAGCAGTCAAACATATATGTTTATGATAGTTGCTGGTGGATGCTCAAACAAGCGTTAGGAGCTAACATCCCTGAAAATCCTGAGGGTACTCCTGCTCCTGAAAATAATACTGTGGCTGATGAGGGAGCAAGTGCTGAAGAAGTTCCTTTAAGTGAAGCTGATGCTCATAGGGCTGCTAGGGCCACCTCCAAGGCAAAACTGATGGCAATGTTTGACCAAGGAGCCCTAGCAAAAGCTAGGGACAAGAGAAAATCTCAAGAAGGGACATCTAAAGAAACGCAAGCTGAAAATAGAATCAGATTGAAGGAGGATGAAGTAAGGAACGAAAGGTGGAGTCCGGTATCAAAGAGTATTATCTTGGACACGTTCTGGCTACAAGAAAAAGGAGAAATCAATCGGAACGACGTATACAGCCAGCATGAGTGGGAGCTGCACAAGACATATGAAGCTAAACGGAACATCTTCTTCAGGACCAACACTACGGCAGATAAAGCTCCTCCTCCTAGATACTATCCAAAGCCCAAGGAGTACGTTGAGAGGCAAAGAAAGAAGTTTTTGGCTCAAAAACTCAAGGATGACCTAGCCAAGGAGCAATAGACAGAAATTTATAGCTTGTCATTGTCTCATGAACACTTTTATCTTTTCTTATTGTTATATGAACAATCTTGGGAATATATATATATATATATATATATATATATATATATATATATATATATATATATATATATATTTGTATATGAATTTATGATTGACTCAAGCTTTGATCTGTTTGCCTCTATTTCCTTGTGCCATATCTTTAAATTCTATATATTGTATATATTATCTGGATGGTGGTATTCATCTTAGCTAGTAGGATTTTGGCTTCGTCAAATAGTGGGAGATTGTTGGGTAATGTATCCACAATTATCTGGATTTGACGAAGTCACCTGTCAAGCTAAGATGAATTCACAATGTATTTGATGAAACCTTTTAAGTTGTGCTTGCAGTTATTCCACGCTAAGTGCACTCCAATGTCAGGGTGCAGTAGGTCAATATACACGGGTCTGCACGACGTAATCCCTCGTTGAGCAGATCAATGTGTTTGCCTACGTGTACTCTCTCTATTGGAGTGTACTTATTTTCAAGTACAGGGCTGTGATATTGCAAGAGCAGACAAGGAGCAAGGATGAGTCAAAGAGCAGCTCAGAGGCAAAAAGACGAAAAATCATCCAAGTATTATTCGACGAGAATCAACAAGTGATTCTCGCCGATTCGGGGAGAATCACTAGTGATTCTCGCCGAATCGTCGAGAATCACTGGTTGATTCTCGCCGTCTCTATCCGGCTACATCAAAGCGTGCAAATCTGGCGCTAAGTCATAATCGTCGAGAATCATCAAGTGATTCGGCGAGAATCACTAGTGATTCTCGCCGAATCGTCGAGAATCACCGGCTGATTCTCGCCGACTCGTCGAGAATCACCTTTGATTCTCACCGAATTTGACTTGGGCAATTTTCTGGATACCACTGGACCGGATCAAATGTTAAGGCTCTGTTTTGAACCGGAATTAGGGTTTCTTCAGATGGGACCCATAACGGTCATAAAGAAGTATTATACCGTATAAATACACACGTATATTGAACAGTAAAGATAACGACACAGAAAAATATACACGAGCCGCCGACGTGACCTAGATCGCGATACCTGCTCCGCCGCCATCGCAGCTCGTGCTAGTCGATCGCCGGCCGTTTGATCGTGGTTTCATCCAGATCTTCCAGCGATAGAAGCTTTGCCAAGCACAGTGTCTCACGCGTCTAACCAGAGATCCCTTGTCTCTTGACTCGTTGATCGGGAAAACCTTCCCCTTCCGAATCGATCGAGACGATCGATCCTAGTGTGACCGTTGGAAGACCTTGCTTGCTTTGCTACGAAGATTGAGTCTCCAAAGTACTGCAGCCACACACCGTTGTCGCCGCCGATTCCGAGAACCGAGCTGCCGCCCTTCTTGCCGCCGCCGATTTCGGGGAGATTCTCTCCAAGAGAGATCTAGGGTTGTGGACTCTTCGTTGACTTCAAGAACACGTCATCGAACGAAGAGGGACACCTTAGTCTCCAAAAGTTGTTTGTATTTCTTATACATTCTAGTTTCATTTTTGTTGTAAAGGAACGTTGGTTCCTAGTTGTAAGGGTTGGGTGCAACCCGTGTTGTGGGAGTGTTGTCTCCTACGTGTGGAAGGGTTCCTTCCGATAGTGCAAGGATTGGATTTCAATCCTGTTGGTGAAGTGACCGAGTCGTCCCTTGTTGGGAGATAGGTCGAAGGGGGAAAGTGGATGTACCTAAATCGGGGAACCACTATAAATTGCTTGTGTACTTTCTTTGCTGTGCTGTTTTGTTTTCGTTGCAGGTACAATTTTAATTCCGCAAAAACGCTTCACGTCACCTATTCCCCCCCCCCCATAGGTGAAGGTAGTTGACACTAGGTGGACTTTCAAGTTGGTTTTGAATCCACAAGATTTGTGAACAACAACTGCCTGCAGTCATATATTCAGCTTCAGCAATTGAAGATGACACAAAAGTTTGTTTCTTGCAAAACCAAGAGACAAGTCTGTCACCAAGGAACTGACAAGTTCTACTGGTGCTTTTCCTGTCAATTCTGCATCCAGCATAATCAGCATCAGAAAATCCAGTTAAATCAAATGTTGAATCTTTTGGATACCAGAGACCTAGATTTGGACAACTTTTAACATACCTGAGAATTCTCTTTACTAGTGTTAGGTGTGACTCTCTAGGGCTTACTTGGAACCTAGCACATATACATGTAGCAAACATTATATCTGGTCTACTAGCTGTAAGGTATAGTAAAGAGCCAATCATTGCTCTATATGTTGTCTGATCAACAGGTTTCCCATGTTCATCAGCATCCAATACAGCATTGGTAGGCATGGGTGTTTTCATACAAGATGCTTCAGACATGCCAAATTTCTTAACCAATTCATTTGCATACTTGGTTTGAGAAATAAAGATGCCTTCAGCATGTTGTTTGACTTGCAATCCTAGGAAGAAGGATAGCTCACCCATGCTACTCATTTCAAATTTAGAATGCATTAGGTTGGAAAACCTTCTGCACAATTTTGAATCAGTAGAACCAAAAATAATATCATCTACATAAATTTGTACTAGTAGGGTATGGGACTTATGGGTTCTAATGAAAAGAGTTTGGTCTACTCTACCCCTTATAAATCCATTTTCCAAAAGGAAGCATGCTAGGGTCTCATACCATGCTCTAGGAGCTTGCTTGAGACCATATAATGCTTTGTTCAACTTAAAAACATTATCAGGATAAGTTGGAGAGATAAAACCTAGAGGTTGTCTGACATATACTTCTTCTTTGATGTCTCCATTGAGGAATGCACTTTTGACATCCATCTGATATACCTTGAAGCCTTTATGTGTTGCATAAGCTAAAAAGATTCTGATGGCTTCCAATCTTGCAACTGGTGCAAAAGTCTGGTCATAGTCTATTCCTTCTTCTTGAGAGTATCCTAGAGCAACTAGCCTTGCCTTGTTCCTTACAATTACTCCTTGATCATCCAGTTTGTTTCTGAACACCCACTTTGTTCCAACAATGGCGTGATCCTTAGGCTTAGGTACTAGTTCCCGAACTTTGTTCCTTTCAAATTGATGCAACTCTTCTTGCATTGCAATGATCCAGTGTCGATCTTGCTCTGCATCTTGAATGGACTGAGGTTCAATTTGAGATAGGAAGCAAGTGTGCAACAGGTTTTGGTTGACCTGATTTCTGGTTTGCACACCAGCTGAGATGTCTCCAATTATTTGGGAAATTGGATGGTCTCTTGATGTTACTAAGTCAACAGGGGGTGTTGACTGTTCACCAATAACTGTTGTTGTTTCCTCTTGTGGTACAACAACTGGCTCTTCAGGTTGTATCTCTTCAATGTGTTGAATACTTTCTTCATCTTCACTGCTTTCCTCTTTTTGACTAACCTGTAACTTGTTCAAGTCTTCAACAAGAGAATGTTCCTGCAAAAGTGCTATGGTAGAAGTGTTCTTCTCCTTGAAAGACATGTTAGATTCATCAAATGATATATGAACAGATTCCTCAATTTTTAGAGATGATTTATTATAAACCCTATAAGCCTTAATGATCATGGAGTATCCCAGAAACACTCCTTCATCAGCTTTAGCTTGAAATTTTGCTAAATATTTCTTGTCATTATTATGTATATAGCAAATACAACCAAAAACTCCAAAATAATCAACTTTAGGTTTCTTCCCATTGAGTAATTCATAGGGAGTCTTGCCCTTTAGTTTATGTATCAAACTTCTATTCAGCACATAGTTGGAGGTGTTCACTGCCTCTGCCCAAAAGGATAGAGGAAGGTGAGCATCTGACAACAATGTAGTGGCAGATTCAATAAGGGTTCTATTTTTCCTTTCAGCTACCCCATTTTGTTGAGGAGTTCTAGGAGCTGAGAAAGTATGCCTGATCCCTTCACTCTGACAGAACTCTTGCATAAGAAGAGAATCAAACTCTGTCCCATGATCACTTCTGATCAGGGCAATGTGAGTATTGAACTCAATCTGTATGCATTTGAGAAACTCTGTCAAACACTTAAAGTTATCAGACTTCTTCCTCAGAAAGAACACCCATGTGAATCTAGAGAAGTCATCTACAACTACTAAGGTATAAGATTTCCCTCCTAGGCTTTGTACTGTGATGGGTCCAAAAAGATCCATGTGTAACAGATACAATATCCTAGGTGAATCACTCTTATTAAGTGACTTAAAACTATTTTTAGTTTGCTTGCCTAATTGACAAGCCCTGCAGAGTCCTTCCTTCTTGTAGGGGCCAGAAGGTAGTCCTCTAACAAGGTTGTCCTTGGATAGCCTAGCAATAGTTCTAAGGTTTAAGTGTCCTAGTCTCTTATGCCATAAAATGTTAGGTCTATAGACAGAATTGAACAGGCAAATATCTACATCTGTTGAAAGAAAATCTACTAGATAGCTATTACCTTTCCTTTTACCTGTCAACACAGTTGTGTTGTCCTCTGACTTGATCTTACATAATGCTTTGCTGAAGGTCACCTGGTAGCCTTCATCACACAGCTGACTGATGCTTATTAAGTTGTGCTTCAGTCCTTCCACATAAGCTACCTTCTTGAATGTTACTGATCCAATCTGGACTGCACCATATCCTTTAGTTTGTCCAAAGTTTGAATCACCAAAAATAACTTTGGGTCCAAGCTTGGCTTTAAAGGATGTGAGGTTGTCCTTGTTTCCTGTCATGTGCTTAGAGCACCCACTATCCAAGTACCATTGCTAGTTTGATGTTGGATAGGTCTTCACCTGCACATAAAATAATTCATTTGTTTTTGACCCAGTTTACCTTGGGCCTAGGTTGATAACCTTTAAACTCTGAAATAAAAGACATCCCAGGTTGACTCTTATAACCTTCAGGATGATATCTCCTTGGAGGTATTATCCATTCAGTATAAGGGTTAAAGATTTGGGATGAAGGACCCCTAGGATTGGATTTTGATTTGACCTTGAAGGGATTTCCAGAGCTCTGATCTCTGTTCGACGATCATGGAGCTGCGTTCGACGATCTTGGGTCAGATCGTCGATCTCCGTTCGACGGTCGACTATGGCAGAGTTCAGGAATTAGAGATCGTCGGCCTGAGTTCGACGATTTTGCCTGAGATCGTCGATCTGCGTTCGGCGATCGTCGAGCTCCATTCGACGATTGCTGCTGGGACTTAGTTTTCTTAGGCAGATCAGAATTTTTCCTAGCTACCTCTACAACTCCCTTTCCTTTATCAGAAATGAACTTGATTGGAGTTGTTAGAACTATGGGTTGGCTGGATGAATCACCCAAGCCCAGTGTACTATTAAATCTGGAGCTCACTGTGCTTGTGATGTCCATCAGCTTGATACTTCTCCCATTAAGGGATTCTTCAAGCTTCTTGGCCTCAGATAGCTCACCTTTCAGTGAAGCTATCTGCTCCCTACAGCACTCCAACTCCTGAGAGAGTTTGAGGTTTTCTGACTTTAAGGTATTATGTTCAGATAAATGATTTCTGAGAGAGATAATTTTTTCTCAGATTTTAGCAGGTCTAAACATAATGCTTTGAACTCAGATTTAAAGTCCTCTGAATTGAAATCAAATGAACTAATTACCTGGTCTTCTTCAAGTTGAGTCTCTGAATCTGACTCTGAGTCTTCTTCATCTGAATTATGTTGTGAGGCATTGATTGCCATCATACAGAACTCCTTCTCTTCTGCATCATCTTCATCCTCACTGGAGCTGGATGAGGCTTCTGACTCCTCTTCAGTCTCACTCCAGGATTCAGCAACAAATCCCTTTCTTGTGTGTTTGTTTTTGCTTGAGGAGGGCTTGCCATTGCCATTCCTCTTGAAGTCTTTCTCCTTTCTTCTTTCTTTCTTGTCCCTTCTGTCCTTGTTTTTATTTTCTGGACAGTCAGGTACAATGTGCCCTAGTTTCCTGCAACCAAAGCAAACAATTTCTTTATTATTAGACTTATCATACCTTGGCTTATCATGCTCCTTGTATGATCTCTTTCTGAAGTCCTTTCTGGCCATCTTGTAGAATCTATTGGCCAACAGACTGAGCAGTTCATCATTGCCTGTGACTTTGTCTTCAGCTGATCTTCAGTTGCTTTGAAGGCTATTGTCTTCTCTTTTCTTGTGGCTGGTGAAGCAGCCTTCTGCTCTTCTTCTCTGTTCTTAATGAGCAGCTCATAAGATTTGAGCTTGCCCAAAAGGGCTTCTGTGGTGATCTCATTCAAACTTCTGGCATCCTTGTTTGGTCAGATTCTTGAATCCCAAGTGCTAGGGAAGCACATTAGGATTTTGTCATTAAGTTCAGTTAGTGATATCTCCTTATCCAAAGTCCTGAGTTCACTGACTATCAGACTGAGTCTATTGTACATATCTCCAACTGATTCAGCTTCTCCCTTCTTGAAATTCTCATATTGAGATATGAGGTGGGATCTCCTGTCCTTTCTCTCATCAGCTGAGCCTGAGACTATTTCAGAGAGTTTATCCCAGATTTCGTTTGCTGAATTGCATTCAGCTACCTTTTGAAAGATGTCATCAGACATGGTCTGGGCTAAGATGTTCATAGCCTTGGCATCAGCTACCTTCCACCTCTTGATATCAGCATCTGTTCCTGATGGAGGTGGAACAGCATTTGTACTTGAGTTCTCTGGAGGTCTTGGACAAACTGTCAAAATAGAATTAAAAATATCCTCGTCAATAGAATTCATGTATAATCTGATCCTTGCTTTCCAAAGTGCAAACTTGGATAGATTGCACACTGGAGGTCTGGTGCTAGCATAATCTTTGTTTTGGGCCATGATTTGTGAAAACAAGATCTAATAATAAACTCAAAAGAAAACAAATCTAACTAGGAATCTTTGGGTTCAGGTGTTAGCCTGTGCAACCACCAAGGTATGGTATGTTTAACCAACCTGGCTCTGATACCAATTGAAAGTGCAGCTAGATCTGATATACTCTAGAGGGGGTGAATATAGTATATGGTGCTTGAAAAATTTTTACAACAATTGTTGTAATCTGAGTGAACAGGGGGGAAGCAACTATTAAATCTAATCACAAAATGACCTACAACAGAAATTAATCACAGATCTAAACTAATCACAAAACAATCACAGCCAGAAACAAATGATAAAGACAAGTAAGCCAGAAGACACAAGGAGCTATAGTGGTTCCCCAAAACTTGGGTACATCCACTCTTCTACCATCCTAGGTAGGAATCCACTGCAGGATGTGTTGATCAGGTGTCCTGGGCACCAATGAGCTTTTGATAAGGTGCTCAAAAACAAAATCAGATTTTTTTGATCAGGTGTCTTGCCACCAATGAGCTTTTGATAAGGTGCTCAAAAACCAAGCTCAAACTTTTGAAGGGAGTTTGAAAAACCCTTTACAGAGATGGGGATGAGAAAGTTATGGAAGTCTTCTCTTTCTCAGAACAGCTGAGAAGACTATATGGATTCTATGTTGTCAAAGCTCCCCCTGAGTTCTTGAGATGTTCAGGAAATGAAGCTTTGTTGTAGGGTGATAGACCTTCAGAAGTTGATCTCCAGCAAATGATGATTTCAGCAACAGCTGAAATGTTAAGTGTCTGGAGTCTTTGAAAGATGTTGGCCTTGAACACTTGAAGCAAAGGGGATCTGAATATTTCAGATTTATTGATCTCCTTTGGTGTGTGTTCTTGTATGAATTCTTTGAGACAGAGAATGTTTTGTTCTTGTTCTTCTTGTCTGTGTTGTCTCTATCTGATCTGTGTTCTGAGTGATGGAGAGATTCAAAAATCTTGTATTTTATTCTCTGGTACTGAATAGAAAATCATCCTCTGTCATGAATAGCTGTTAGCCTGTCATTAATTGCATCCTTAATTGCAAATATCTTCTGGGGGAAAGTCCAAAGAAACATTCCTTGATAATCCCTTGAAACTTGGTCCAGAATAAATGAAAACGGCTAGAAAATCTTCTGAATTAATTGTTGAATAACTCCTGAATTTGAATCTTGAGAATCCTTAAAGTCTTCAGAAAAACATCGAACTGAGCTCTGTTATGGTCGAACTGAGCTCAGCGATTTGGACTTTAGACAGCAACAAAAATTGTCGATCTGAGCTCAAAGATCGTCGAACTGAGCTCAGAGATAGAGAACCAATACTGAGTCAAGATCGTCGAACTGAGCTCGCAGATCGTCGAATGGAGTTCGATGATTTGTTGAAGTTGAGCTCAGCGATCGTCGAATGGAGTTCGACGATCTGTCGAAGATCAGCTAGACGATCATCGATTGGAGTTCGACGATTCATCGTGGTGAGCTCGACGATATGACTTAGTCTCAAACTGAAAATCCTTGGTCTTGAGGGCAGCTTCCAAACCTAAGTACTATCGCTTAGACTCAATTCTAATTGACCTTTAGATCTATATAGGAGGTCAAAAACTGGTTTCCTAGAGACATAGTGATCTTGACCCAAATTAGTAATAGGGTGTTCCAACGTAATCATAGAGAAAATGCGGGTTGTGACAGGCGTGTTCTTAGAAATTTTTCCCTATAAATAGCCCATTTCTGTAAGGTCCAGGGGTTCACTTTTTTGAGTCAAGTTTAGTGTGTTTTGTGGGCTGCCCTTGTGGATTCTCTTGCTATGTAAGGAGATTTCCCCCCCCCCTTCCTTTCATGTTTGTTTTTGCTTTAGCTTTAGCTTTGTAATAGTTTCATTATGATAATAAAAATGTTAGATTTTCTCTCTATACATAGCATGAAAATTCATTTGGGTAGCTTATCTCTTTCTCATTTTATTCTTAATATTCTCTTTGTTCTTCTCTCTATGAAAAGTGTTTGTGTGTTTGTATGAGTGTAACTTATTTAATTCTTATACTTGTCTTGGTATGTCTCCATGTTAGGTTTTGGTATAGACTTTATCTCTAAATGAAAAGTGTGTTAAGGTTTTCCCTTTTTCTCCATGTTTTTTTTAAAGTTTTAAATTTCATTCTTATGAATTTATAAAAGAGGTTTGAAACTGATTTTGTTTTTTTTACTTAGCTTTGTTTTAGGATTGTAAAACTTTTTTGTTCTTTTCATTTTCTTTTAACTTTTTAATCACTTTTATGAAAACATAAGAATGAAAAAGTTGTCATTTTAATTTTTGAAAGGCTTTAGTCTTTGCTTTGTTTTGAAAAACTTTTGTTCTTTTAATTTTGATTTATTCTTTTTATTTGTTTTTGGTAAAATCTAAGTATAAAAAAACAGTTGTTTTAATTTTTAGGTAACTTTCATTTTATTTTTAATTTGTGTGTGTGAGTGTATGAGAATAATTTTTCATTTTGTTCTTTTAAATTTCATGTTGTGTGTGTGTGTATGAGAATAATTTTTGATGTTTTCTTCAATTATGTAGAGTGTGTGAGTGTAGGAGATAAATTTTCATGCTTTATTTTATCTCTTTCTTTCAATTATGTAGAGTTCGTGTGTGTAAGAGATAATTTTATTGATTTCTTTCAATTTATGTAGAGTGCGTTCGTGTAATTTTACTTTTTGCAGTGTGTGTGCGTTTTTATTTTCAGTAGAGTGAGTGTGTGTGTTTATTTCATGTCGAGTGTGTGTGTGTGTGCGCATTTATTTCTGTCTACTCGTTAAGAGTTAAATGACATGTATTTATTTCCGTCTTCTTGTTAAGAGTTAAATGGCGTGCCCTTTATTTCTCGCCTACTCGTTTGAGTAGGACGTGTAAATTCAATTTTTTTGTAACTTGGTTTCTATTTTATTTATAATTTGAAATGTGTGTGAGTTCTCGTATTAGCTAACTTTTCATGTTTTCTAAATATTTGTTATTTGTTTTTATGTCTTCTTTATATAACCCTTCAGCATTTAGTCTCGAACTCACGCCTCATCAAATTATAAAGCCGCCCTCAAACCGATGAGTGGCTAATCATTTTTAGCCTCGACATCGAAGAGCATTGGGTCATATAAAATGATTTGAAGAAATTAAAGTTCTTTATTTTCACTTTAATTTTAGGACTTAAGGTTTATCCTGGGTTAACGACGTGCAGGACCACATATCGATGTGTGAGCCCTATTTCCGGTATCCATACGCTAGCTAGCCGAGACGCCATGCGTATGGACAGATCACCCATGGGTAAAGATAGTTGTATGTATACCCTCGAGAGAGGACAAGCGTAATTCTTCCGGATTGGGTTTCCCACCCAATAGCGGGGCTCTTAGCGTAAAGCGGGCGTTAAGAGAAATCATTCATCGGACTAACGTTCGGTCAAATAGTCTTAGCGTTCAGGTCGGTAATATTCCTAGTGTTAAGTGCGCTCATATTTATGGAACCTCCACGGCCAAGTTGCCTTTTATTAATTTTAAAACTAAGTTCAGTAATTATTAAAAGTTATTTTTGTCTTAATCCGATTCGGTGCCGAGCGTTAACCCTTCTTCGAATTTTTTAAATCGTTTTCGCACTTTTATTTTATCCGCCTTAGTTAACTAAAATCCCCAATGTATTTTTAGTAAAATAATAGTTACTCCTGGAGCAGTAGGGATAATCAACCCATCCCCGAGAATAATACGACCTCGGTATTCCCCCGAATATCGAGTACTACATGCGATAAGTGCACTTGCATCCTTTCGTTAAAAGCTCGCTTTTTAGCAAGCCTACGACGTTCGACTCATCGAACCAACCATCTAAATAAGAGTCTGTTCGCGGGCCATCAAGTTTTTGGTGCCGTTGCCGGGGACTCTTAAGTTGTTATTTCGAAATCCGGAGTCTATTACTTTTACTTATTTTCTAAAATAAATAAACAAAAACAAAAACTAAAAAATGTTTATTTTGTTTTAATTTTGTTTTAGGGTGTATGACCCGTGGATAATCCTCTGAGTCTGAAGATTTTTATTTCGACCCTGAGATCGAACGCTCCCTTGCACGTATTTGATCTCAATGCCAAATTTCTTCTTTAGACCCCGAAAAATCTATTGGAGAACCCTCTGTCGTAGATATGACCGGCCCTAATCCGAACGCGGTCGCTGAGCGTACAATGTCTTATTACGCCCGGCCGAATTTGGACAATAATGGGTCCAGTATTGTTCGCCCTACGGTGGCAAATAATAATTTAGAAATAAAATCAGGTGTCATTCAAATGGTCCAAAACACCGTGCAGTTCGATGGACTGACGGATGAAGACCCGAATGTCCACTTGTCAAATTTTTTGGAAATATGCGACACCTTCAAGATTATTGGCGTCACTGATGACGTCATTCGTTTGCGCCTATTTCCTTTTTCCCTTAAGTCCAAAGCAAAGGCGTGGATGAATTCCCTCCCGCGAGGATGTATCACCACCTGGGCTGAGTTGACGGAGCGGTTCCTGACGAAGTACTTTCCACCCGCAAAAACTGCAAAGTTGCGGGCGGACAATTCTTCGTTTGTGCAAAACGATCCTGAGTCTCTATATGAGACTTGGGAATGCTTTAAGGAACTCCCCAGCAGGTGCACACACCACACGCTGCCAACGTGGTTGCAGGTACAAATTTTTTATAATGGCCTTAATTTTCAGACGCATCAAATGATTGACGCGGCTCCCTGGGGCACATTAAACAATAAAACCCCCGAGGACACCCTGGCTTTATTCGAAGAAATGGCTATGAATGCCTACCAATGGAACGTCCCTCGGGCACACCCAAATTCGGCGTCCGGCCTTTTTGAAGTGGATGCCACTACTCTCTTAACTCTTCAAGTTGAAAGGTTAACAAAGCAGGTGGCGGAGATGTCTACCGCCTCCTCCACTCCGCCTTGTTTTATTCCCCCAATGTCTGCGTGGCTAAAGAGTTTGTTGATTTCATTTAAAATTCGGGTCATCCTTCCTTCAACCCCAACAACAAACCTTATAGTAATTACTATAATCCGGGTTGGAGGAATCACCCCAATTTTTCTTGGAGCAACCCGAACAATGCGCAGCGCCCGCCCAATTCTTTTGCGCCCGGATTTCCGCCACCTCCCCCTCTTCCAAAACCCTCCCCGATGGAGGAACTGTTTTTAAAATACGTAACGTCCCACGAATCAAATATCCGGAACATCACTGAATCGCTAAAAACACTTGAACAACAGGTTGGACAACTGGCGAGGATGATGTCCGAGTGCGCGCTCGGGGCACTGCCGGGAAACACGGAGCCCAATCAGCGGAAGAATGCCAACGCTATAACCCTCCGTAGCGATAAGGAGGTGGTCGATCCAAAACGGACCGATCCTCAGGTATATTTCACCTCCGACCACTCTTCCCCCTTCTTCAATTACGCCGCCTTTACCTATTTTAAACGAAAAAATTATTTTAAACAAGGTCCCGCCATATCCGCATAGGTTAGATGATGAGCGTAAGGACGCACAATATAAAAAATTTATTTTACTATTAAAACAAATTCATATTAATGTTCCCTTCTACGAGACGGTCTCGCAGATAGATGCCTAAGTATGCAAAATATTTGAAAGAACTTCTTTCTAATAAACAAAAATTGGAAAATATTTCGCATATCTCTCTCAACACAGACTGCTCGGCGGCCCTTACTAATAAATTTCCCCCAAAACAAAATGACCCGGGACGGTTTTCCATTCCGTGCCTTTTTGGTAATATATTAGTAAAATACGCTCTTGTAGATTTAGGCGCGAGCATTAATTTGATGTCGTTCTCGCTCTTTTAAAAATTAGGTTTGGGCACTTCAGCCCCTACTAATATGTGCATCCAATTAGCGGATCACTCGGTTAAGTTTCCTATCGGCGTAGTGGAGGACATACTTGTTCGAGTTGATAAGTTTATCTTTCCGGTAGACTTCGTCTTTTTGGACATCAAGGAGGACACCGATATACCAATTATACTTGGTGGCCCTTTTCTCGCAACCTCCTGTGCATTAATTGACATAAGTAACGGTCGTCTCCTACTTCGGGTAGGAGATGACGAAGTTACTTTCTCTATTAATCCCTCCATAGGAGACTCGCCATCGAGCGATGATTTCTGTTATTCTTTAGATTCTTTTTTTGGAGATCGTTCTTCTCCCATTGTTGGAACACCCTATTACTAATTTGGGTCAGGATCACTATGTCTCTAGGAACCTTTGTTTGACCTTCTGTATAGCTTAATAGGTCAATTAGAATTGAGTCTAAGGGTTAGAAGTCTAGGATTGGAAGCTGCCCTGAAGACCAAGTTTTTCTGTCTGGAGACTAAGTCTGATCGTCGAGCTCAGCACGACGATTCGTCGAACTCAGATCGACGATCGTCGAGCTCAACTTCGGCAGATCGTCGAGCTCCACTCGACGATCGCTGAGCTCAACTTCATAATATCGTCGAACTCCATTCGACGATCGGTGAGCTCAGTTCGACGATTTTGACTCTGCCTTGGATCTTTTTCTCTGAGCTCAGTTCGACGATCTTTGAGCTCAGATCGACGATTATTTTGCTGCTTGAGTTTTCCAGTTCGCTGAGCTCAGCTCGACGATAGCAGAGCTCAGTTCGACGATTTCAGATAACTTCCAGAATTCAAATTCAAATCAGACAGGAGTTATTATGCAATTAATTCAGAGATTTGCTAGCCGTTTTCATTTATTTCTGGACCAAGTTTCAAGGGATCTTTCAAGGAATAATTCTGTGGACTTTCCTCCAGAAGAGTTTTTGCAATTAAGGATGCAATCAATGCAGACCAACGGCTATCTTTGACAGAGAATGATATTCTATTCTGGAACAGAGAATAAAAGACAGAATGTTTTTTTTTGAATCAATAGACATTAACAAGAAGAGAACACACAATACAGAATACAGAGACTCTTTCAAAATCTTCTGTCAAAAAGAATTCTGAAGAACACTCATCAAAGAGATCAAGCTTTCAAAAATCTTCAGATCTCTTCAGCTCTCAAAGTGTTCAAGGCCAACATCATTTCAAGACTCCAGACACTCAACATTTCAGCTTGCTGAAATCATCTATTGCTGGAGCTCTATCTTTGAAGGCCTATCACCCTCAGCAAAGCTTTTCTTCCTGAAGATTTCAAGGATTCAGGGGGAGCTTTGACATCAATCCACATAGTCTTCTCAGTTGTTGAGAAAGAGAAGACTGCCATCACTCTCTCACCCCCAGTTTGTAAAGGGTTTCTCAAACTCCCTTCAAAAGTTTGAATCTGGTTTTTGAGCACCTTGTCAAAAGCTCATTGGTGGCAAGACACCTGATCAAAAAATCTGCTTTGGTTTTTGAGCACCTTATCAAAAGCTCATTGGTGCCCAGGACACCTGATCAACTCATCCTGCAGTGGATTCCTACCTAGGGTGGTAGAAGAGTGGATGTACCCAAGTTTGGGGAACCACTATATTTCCTTGTGTCCTCTGGTTCTGCTTGTTTACTTTTTGTTTCTGGCCTTGATTTGTCTGTGCTTAGTTTTTGCATAGCTTAGTTCTGTGATTAGATTTATATTTGCTTCCCTGCTCACACTTATTACAACAATTGTTGTAAAAGTTTTTAAAAGAACTAAAACACCATATACTCTATTCACCCCCCCTCTAGAGTATATCAGATCTAGTTGCACTTTCAATTGGTATCAAAGCGAGGTTGGTTAAACATACCATATCTGATTGGTTGTACAGGCTAACACCTGAACCCAAAGATCCCAAACTAGATCTGTTTTCTTTTGTATTTTATTATTAGATTTTGTGTGCACAAATCATGGCCCAAAACAAAGATTATGCTAGCACCAGACCTCCAGTGTGCAATCTTTCCAAGTTTGCACTTTGGAAGGCAAGGATTAGACTTTACATGAATTCCATTGACGAAGATATTTTCAATTCTGTTTTGACAGTGTGTCCAAGACCCCCAGAAAGCACAAGCACAAATGCTGTTCCACCTCCATCAGGAACAGATGCTGACATCAAAAAATGGAAAGTAGCTGATGCCAAGGCTATGAACATCCTAGCCTCAGACAATGTCAGATGACATATTCCAAAAGGTAGCTGAATGCAACTCAGCCAAGGAGATTTGGGACAAGCTCTCAGAAATTGTCTCAGGCTCAGCTGATGAGAGAAAGGACAGAAGATCCCATCTCATCTCCCAATATGAGAACTTCAAGAAGGGAGAGACTGAGTCAGTGGGAGACATGTACAACAGATTGAGTCTAATTGTCAGTGAACTAAGGACATTGGACAAAGAGATTTCTCTGACAGAACTTAATGACAAGATCCTAATGTGCTTCCCCAGCACTTGGGATTCAAGAATCTGGCCAATTAAGGATGCCAGAAGTCTAAATGAGATCACCACTGAAGCCTTGTTGGGTAAGCTCAAATCTTATGAGCTACTCATCAAGAATAGAGAGGAAGAACAGAAGGCTGCTTCACCAGCCACAAGAAAGAGAAAACCATAGCCTTCAAGGCAACTGAAGATCTGCCTGAAGAAAAAGCTACAGGCAATGATGAACTTCTCAGCTTGTTGGCCAAAAGATTCTACAAGATGGCCAGAAAGGACTTCAGAAGAAGATCATACAAGGAGCAGGATAAGCCAAGGTATGACAAGTCCATTGGCAATAACAAAGACATTATTTGCTTTGGTTGCAGGAAACCAGGGCATATAGTTCCTGACTGTCCAGAGAACAAGAACAAGGACAGAAGGGATAGAAAAGAAAGAAGAAAGGAGAAGGACCCCAAAAGGAATGGAAATGGCAAACCTTCTTCAAGCAAAAATAAGCATACAAGAAAATGGTTTGTTGCTGAATCCTGGAGTGAGACAGAAGAGGAATCAGAAGCCTCATCCAGCTCCAGTGATGATGAGGATGATGCAGAAGAAAAGGAATTCTGCATGATGGCAATTAATGCCTCACAACACAATTCAGAGGATGAAGAGTCAGAGTCAGACTCAGAAACCAACCTGAAGAAGATCAGGTAATTAGCTCTTTTGATTTTACTTCAGAAGATTTTAAATCTGAATTTAAAGCACTGTGTTTAGACCTGCTAAAGTCTGAGAAAGAGATTATCTCTCTCAGAAATCAATTATCTGAACACAATGGTTTAAAGTCAGAAAACCTCAAACTCTCTCAGGAGTTGGAGAACTGTAGGGAACAGATAGCTACACTGAAAAGTGAGCTCTCTGAGGCCAAGAAGCTTGAAGAATCCCTTAATGGGAGAAGCATCAAGCTGATGGACATCACAAGCACAGTGAACTCTAGATTCAACAGTACACTGGCTTGGGTGCTTCATCCAGCCAACCTATAGTCCTAACAACTCCCATCAAGTTTATTTCTAGCAAGGGAAAGGGAGTTGTAGAGGTTGCCAGGAAAAATTCTGATCTGCCTCAGAAAACTAAGTCCCAGCAAAAATCGTCGAACGGAGATCGACGATCGCCGAATGAAGATCGACGATCGCCGAACGCAGCTCGACGATCTCATATACCTGACCTCAGCCATAGTCGACCGTCGAACGGAGCTCGACGATCTGACCCAAGATCGTCGAACGCAGCTCCAAGATCGTCGAACAGAGGTCAGAACTCTGGAAATTTTTTCAAAGGCAAATCAAAATTGAATCCTAAGGGTTCTTCATCCCAAACCTTTAACCCTTATACTGAATGGATTTTACCTCCAAGGAGATATCATCCTGAAGGATATAAGAGTCAGCCAGGGATGTCTTTCATTTCTGAATTTAGAGGTTATCAACCTAGGCCCAAGGTAAACTGGGTCAAAAACAAGTGAATTTATTTCATGTGCAGGTGAAGACCTATCCAACATCTAACCAGCAATGGTATTTGGATAGTGGGTGCTCTAAGCACATGACAGGGAATAAGGACAACCTCACATCCTTCAGAGCCAAGCTTGGACCCAAAGTTATCTTTGGTGATTCCAACTTTGGACAAACTAAAGGATATGGTGCAGTACAGATTGGATCAGTAACCTTCAAGAAGGTAGCATATGTGGAAGGACTGAAGCACAACCTAATCAGCATCAGTCAGCTATGTGATGAAGGCTACCAGGTGACCTTCAGCAAAACCTTATGCAAAATCAAGTCAGAGGACAACACAACTGTGTTGACAGGTAAAAGGAAAGGTAACATCTACCTAGTAGATTTTCTTTCAACTGATATAGATATTTGCCTGTTTAATTCAGTCTGTAGACCAAATGTTTTATGGCATAAGAGACTAGGACACCTAAACCTTAGAACTATTGCTAGGCTATCCAAGGACAACCTTGTTAGAGGACTACCTTCTGGCCCCTACAAGAAGGAAGGACTCTGCAAGGCTTGTCAATTAGGCAAGCAAACTAAAAACAGTTTTAAGTCACTTAATAAGAGTGATTCACCTAGGATATTGTATCTGTTACACATGGATCTATTTGGACCCATCACAGTACAAAGCCTAGGAGGGAAATCCTACACTTTAGTAATTGTAGATGACTTCTCTAGATTCACTTGGGTGTTCTTTCTAAGGAAGAAGTCTGATAACTTTAAGTGTCTGACAGAGTTTCTCAAATGTATACAGATTGAGTTCAATACTCACATTGCCCTGATCAGAAGTGATCATGGGACAGAGTTTGATTCTCTTCTTATGCAAGAGTTCTGTCAGAGTGAAGGGATCAGGCATACTTTCTCAGCTCCTAGAACTCCTCAACAAAATGGGGTAGCTGAAAGGAAAAATAGAACCCTTATTGAATCTGCCACTACATTGTTGTCAGATGCTCATCTACCTCTATCCTTTTGGGCAGAGGCAGTGAACACCTCCAACTATGTGCTGAACAGAAGTCTGATACATAAACTGAAGGGAAAGACTCCCTATGAATTACTCAAAGGGAAGAAACCTAAAGTTGACTATTTTAGAATTTTTGGTTGCATTTGCTATATTCACAATAATGACAAGAAATACTTAGCAAAATTTCAAGCCAAAGCTGATGAAGGAGTGTTTCTGGGATACTCCATGATCAGCAAGGCCTATAGGGTCTATAATAAATCATCTTTGAAAATTGAGGAATCTGTTCATATTTCTTTTGATGAAACTAACATGTCTTTCAAGGAGAAGATTTCTTCTACCATAGAACCTTTGCAGGAACATTCTCTAGTTGAAGATATGAACAAGTTACAGGTTGCTCAAGAAGAAGAAAGCAGTGAAGATGAAGGGAATGCTCAACATATTGAACCACCACTTGAAGAGCCAGTTGTTGTACCACAAGAGGAAACAACAACACAGGTTGGTGAACAATCAACACCCCCTGTTGATTTAGTAACATCAAGAGACCATCCAATTACCCAAATAATTGGAGAACTCTCAGCTGGTGTGCAAACCAGAAATCAGGTCAACCAAAACCTGTTGCACACCTGCTTCCTTTCTCAAATTGAACCTCAGTCCATTCAAGATGCAGAGCAAGATCCACACTGGATCATTGCAATGCAAGAGGAGTTGCATCAATTTGAGAGGAACAAAGTATGGGAACTAGTGCCAAAGCCTAAGGATCATTCCATTGTTGGAACAAAATGGGTATTCAGAAATAAACTGGATGATCAAGGAGTAATAATAAGGAACAAGGCAAGGCTAGTTGCTCAGGGATATTCTCAAGAAGAAGGAATTGACTACGACCAGACTTTTGCACCTGTTGCAAGATTGGAAGCCATCAGGATATTTCTAGCTTATGCAGCTCACAAAGGCTTCAAGGTTTATCAGATGGATGTCAAGAGTGCTTTCTTAAATGGAGACATCAAAGAGGAAGTCTATGTCAGACAACCTCCAGGTTTTATCTCTCCAACTTATCCTGATTATGTTTTTAGACTGAACAAAGCATTATATGGTCTCAAGCAAGCTCCTAGAGCATGGTATGAGACCCTAGCATGCTTTCTCTTGGAAAATGGTTTTATAAGGGGTAGAGTAGACCAAACTCTTTTTATTAGAACCCATAAGTCCCATACCCTACTAGTGCAAATTTATGTAGACGATATCATTTTTGGTTCTACTGACTCAAAATTGTGCAGAAGGTTTTCTAACCTGATGCATTCTAAATTTGAGATGAGTAGCATGGGTGAGCTATCCTTCTTCCTAGGATTGCAAGTCAAACAACATGCTGAAGGCATCTTTATTTCTCAAACCAAATATGCTAATGAACTGGTTAAGAAATTTGGTATGTCTGAGGCATCTTGTATGAAAACACCCATGCCTACCAATGCTGTATTGGATGCTGATGAACATGGGAAACCTGTTGATCAGACAACATATAGAGCAATGATTGGCTCTTTACTGTATCTTACAGCTAGTAGACCAGATATAATGTTTGCTACATGTATATGTGCTAGGTTCCAAGTAAGCCCTAGAGAGTCACACCTAACATTAGTAAAGAGGATTCTCAGGTATGTTAAAAGTTGTCCAAATCTAGGTCTCTGGTATCCAAAAGATTCAGCATTTGATTTAACTGGATTCTCTGATGCTGATTATGCTGGATGCAGAATTGACAGGAAAAGCACCAGTGGAACTTGTCAGTTCCTTGGTGATAGACTTGTCTCTTGGTTTTGTAAGAAACAAACATCTGTGTCAACCTCAACTGCTGAAGCTGAATATATGGCTGCAGGCAGTTGTTGTTCACAAATATTGTGGATTCAAAACCAACTCCTAGACTATGGTTACAACTTAGAGAAGTCTAAAATCTTTTGTGATAATACAAGTGCTATTTCTATAGCTCAAAATCCAGTCCTCCATAGTAGGACAAAACACATAGAGATTAGGCATCACTTCTTAAGGGATAATGTTGAAAAGAATAAAATTGAATTACAATATATCCCAACTGATTTACAAAGGGGAGATATTTTCACCAAGCCTTTGGATGAAAAGAAACACACCTTCTTCCTAAATCAGTTAGGAATGTTAGATGGAGGAAGTCTTAAATAATCTCCAAGATTTTGAAAGCTAAAAATTGACCAAGACTAGGCAAAAGTTCTGATTTTTCTTAGTGTCTAGATTTTTTTTTTTTTTTCTGATCTCTGAACTGCGCTCGACGTTTTCCCCCAAGATCGTCGAACGGAGATCGACGATTTCCAGAATCGTCGAACTGAGTTCAGCGCCTCTCAGATAGTATGAACTATCTCTTCCGGTCAACGATCGTCGAACGGCGCTCGACGATTATGTTCACTGAACGATCGTCGAACGGAGCTCGACGCTTTCCAAGATCGTCGAACGGAGATCGACGATGTTGGAGTCTCTTCAGATTCCTTTAGAAGCCTCGATCGTCGAACTGAGTTCAACGATCTTTCCAATTCTGCGTCGAACCCTAATATAAAACTCATTTTTCGCCGTCGTTCTCTCTTGCGCTTTCAATTTCTCTGCAAGAATCTTCTTCCCTCCAAACAGTTCTACACTTGGTCGTTTTGTTTGTTGAATTTTTTCAGGTACAATGGCTGTGTCAGTTGCAGTTCTAGCCGCCATGAAGTTCGATGCTGGATTCGACATTGATCTGGAATCTTTCAACACTACTGACCAAGTTTTCCAAGACATTCTGAGTTTATTCAAGGATCAGAACTTGTCTGCCCTCATGACCACCAGGATAAAGCTGGCCTCAGATGAAATCAAGGAATGGGTTTACACTGCTCATAATCTAGACAACAACACTATAGTTGGCTCCATTGCTGGAAACCAGGTACCTCTGACCCCCACAGTTTTAACAGAGGTTTTTGGACTAAGGAATGGAGATGATTCTGCTGAATTATCTGGAGAGGAGTTTTCTGATATACTTGCCAGGATGGGTCATCCAGAGGGAAACCCTAGCAAGTTATTCAAAAGGAACTTGTCTGTTGAGTACAGGTTCCTAGCAGATGTTGTAGGAAAAGTGCTGCTGGCAAAGCACTCAGCTCATTATACCATATCCAGATACCAGCTCTGCCTCATGGGAGCTCTGGTGGATAAGAAAAGTTTGAACTGGGGAGAGGTCTTCTTTGACCTAATAAAGAAGAAAATAAACAAAAGCTTTGTAAACTTTGGAAGGATTCTTGGAGTCTTCCTGCAAAACAGGTGCCCTGCCTTGCTGGTCTCCTCTGGAGTGCACATTAATGCCTCCAAGAGACTCACCTGTGCCCTCTTTGGCAAGTGGGACAGGCAAATCAGCAAGCCAAGCAGGCCCTCCTCTAGTGCTCCTTCAGGCACCAGGACTCAAAGAGTCACTCTCCCACAGGTCTCTGCTCCTGTAGAAGACCTGGCTGCTGCTATTGTTGTTTCTTCTCCTCCTCCTATTCCAACCCTACCTCTTCCATCCACCATTCCAGCTTCATCCCCCATTACCATCTCTAGCCCATCTCCAACATCAATTCCATCTCCAGCAACCATTTCATCACCTCCAGCAGACCATTTCCACCCTCTGTTCTCCTATCCACCACCAGATGTCACTTCTTCTCCATCCATACCATCCTTCACCCTTCTGGATGACTCCTACATGGATGATTCCCCCTCATCTCCTCCAGAATTACCCTCCTCCTCAACATCATTCCAAGATCTCCTCCACCACATCATTGACCAACCAACTTTCACCCCATCCATATCCATCCCCTTATCCTCCATATCCACTATCCCCACTCCTGAGCCATCCATTCCACTATCCAGCACTCCACTTCCAGCATCCTCAGCCATCCCTATTCCATCTACCTCTGCTCCTGCTGTTGAGCATGTAGACCTCTCAGCCCTAGCTGACAAGTTGTATGAGCTAATTGCCCCCAGGCTCTCTCTGCTCTTAGAGACCTCTTTGGCTCCTCTACAACTGTCAGTGGCAGCTCTCTCTGCTAGGCTTTCCTCCCTTCTTCCTCAGGCAGCACCTCCAGCAGTGTGCCTTGATATAGATGTATCTCCATCTAGGCAGGGGGAGATGCCATATGAAGCAAGCCTTCATGTTGTTGCTGCTGCTGCTTCTGCTCCTGCTGCTGATGATACTGCTGCTGCTGCTGAGATTTCTGTGTCTGCTGCCTCTTCTGATACTGTTGTTGTGCCTCCAGAATGTCAGGCTCCTACTGCAGTTCTGGCAATAGACCTACAGTCTTTGCTTTCTGCCTTTGATCCTGCCTTCTTCAGCCATCTCCCAGAGGTTAATGTTGTCTAGCCCTCAGAAGACCTATCTAAGGCACTGGTGCCTTTCTCTGGCTGTGACCCCAGCATCATTTCTTCTTTTGTACTCTCAGTGATTGCTGCTGCTGCTGTTGAAGAAAGGACTGCCTTTGCTTCTGAAATTGTTGATGCTGCTGCTGAAGATATTCTCACTGCTGCTGAAATCCCAATTGCCTCTGATGAGCAAACATCCAAGGATTTTCTGATGTCAGAGGCCACTGTTTTTGAGCCTGCTGCAGTTTTTGATGTTACTGAAATTTCTGCTGATAGTGAGACTGTTACAGTTAATTCTGTTGTCACTACTCCAGCTTCTATTGCTCCTTCTGTTGCTCCATCTGTTGCTCCATCTGCTGCCCCATCTGCTGTTGTCCCTGCTGCTGCTACTTCTTCCTCTGCCTCATCTGCTGCTGTTCAGTTGAAGAAAGAATTGATGAAGAAAATAGATGCTATATATGATGACCAGAGTTCTGAGTCTGATGAATACAAAACAGACTCTGATGATTCATCTGCCACTATTGCAAGGAAAAGGAAAGCTAGGAGCAAGGCAATGAAAAGGGTGCCTCCTGCAAAAGTCAAGGATAATAATGATATTCCTTATTATATTATGCATAACTGCCAAATTACTGAACATTGGATGCAGTACTCTAAAAATCAGCTGAAAGCAATGAAGAAGAAGAGAAAGTATGAGAAGGGCTCCTCCCAGTTCCAGCACCCTCATCCTCCTCCACCACCTCCTCCTGATGCAGGTGCAGGTGGCAGCTCTGCAAGTTAAGCCCCAGCTAGAAGCCAGGCTCCCTATCAACCCCATGTCAGATCCTATCAAAGGGAAAGCCAATCTAGGGGTTCTTATTCTAGGAGAGGAGGATACAGGGGAAGTCAAAGAGATTTTCAGGTTTATTCTAAAGGGCATTCCAGGCAGCACCCATACTCCAGGGGAGGACATGTTTCATCTGATACTACTTCTGGTCCATTCCCCTACAAGCTCAAAGAGACAGTGTCTGTCAGGCCTCCTCAAGACAATTCTTCCAACAGGTATGAGCCACCTGTACCCTTTGAGGACCCTGAAAAGAATCCATCTGCTTGGACTGCTAGGATGAAGGAAATGGCTGCATTAGATCAGATAAAGAAGGCCAAAGAACAAGGGCTAGACTCTTCCAATATTTCTACTATGTCAGAGCAAAGACAAAAGGAGTTAGAGAGATATGCTTCCAGCAAATTCTTTGATGCAGACAGATATATGGAATTGCATCCTGCTGATGTGGTTCCCAGGCCTGCAAAGCAAACTTACTTGGGTGCAGCAGATGACACCAGATCCAACAAGGAAGCCCAAAACCCTAACAGAGAAATCAAAATGGTTAAAGGCAAAGAGAAGAAATGACTGTATAAGGTGACAATCTTTGGATTTTCTGACTGTTATCTGGATGCCATATACATATACATATATATATATATCTCTGTGATGTTTCTGCATGTCTAGCTGCTGTTGTTTTTATGCTTTTCTGATTATATGTTGTTATTTGATTTTCTAAAGTCTGTAAATAGTAATCCTAACCCAAATAGGGGGAGATTGTTGGAACACCCTATTACTAATTTGGGTCAGGATCACTATGTCTCTAGGAACCTTTGTTTGGCCTTCTGTATAGCTTAATAGGTCAATTAAAATTGAGTCTAAGGGTTAGAAGTCTAGGATTGGAAGCTGCCCTGAAGACCAAGTTTTTCTGTCTGGAGACTAAGTCTGATCGTCGAGCTCAGCACGACGATTCGTCGAACTCAGATCGACGATCGTCGAGCTCAACTTCGGCAGATCATCGAGCTCCACTCGACGATCGCTAAGCTCAACTTCATAATATCGTCGAACTCCATTCGACGATCGGTGAGCTCAGTTCGACGATTTTGACTCTGCCTTGGATCTTTTTCTCTGAGCTCAGTTCGACGATCTTTGAGCTCAGATCGACGATTATTTTGCTGCTTAAGTTTTCCAGTTCGCTGAGCTCAGCTCGACGATAGCAGAGCTCAGTTCGACGATTTCAGATAACTTCCAGAATTCAAATTCAAATCAGACAGGAGTTATTATGCAATTAATTCAGAGATTTGCTAGCCGTTTTCATTTATTTCTGGACCAAGTTTCAAGGGATCTTTCAAGGAATAATTCTGTGGACTTTCCTCCAGAAGAGTTTTTGCAATTAAGGATGCAATCAATGCAGACCAATGGCTATCTTTGACAGAGAATGATATTCTATTCTGGAACAGAGAATAAAAGACAGAATGTTTTTTTTTTGAATCAATAGACATTAACAAGAAGAGAACACACAATACAGAATACAGAGACTCTTTCAAAATCTTCTGTCAAAAAGAATTCTAAAGAACACTCATCAAAGAGATCAAGCTTTCAAAAATCTTCAGATCTCTTCAGCTCTAAAAGTGTTCAGGGCCAACATCATTTCAAGACTCCGGACACTCAACATTTCAGCTTGCTGAAATCATCTATTGCTGGAGCTCTATCTTTGAAGGCCTATCACCCTCAAGCAAAGCTTTTCTTCCTGAAGATTTCAAGGATTCAGGGGGAGCTTTGACATCAATCCACATAGTCTTCTCAGTTGTCTTGAGAAAGAGAAGACTGCCATCACTCTCTCACCTCCAGTTTGTAAAGGGTTTCTCAAACTCCCTTCAAAAGTTTGAATCTGGTGTTTGAGCACCTTGTCAAAAGCTCATTGGTGGCAAGACACCTGATCAAAAAATCTGCTTTGGTTTTTGAGCACCTTATCAAAAGCTCATTGGTGCCCAGGACACCTGATCAACTCATCCTGCAGTGGATTCCTACCTAGGGTGGTAGAAGAGTGGATGTACCCAAGTTTGGGGAACCACTATATTTCCTTGTGTCCTCTGGTTCTGCTTGTTTACTTTTTGTTTCTGGCCTTGATTTGTCTGTGCTTAGTTTTTGCATAGCTTAGCTCTGTGATTAGATTTATATTTGCTTCCCTGCTCACACTTATTACAACAATTGTTGTAAAAGTTTTTAAAAGAACTAAAACACCATATACTCTATTCACCCCCCCTCTAGAGTATATCAGATCTAGTTGCACTTTCACCCATTTTCGTGTCCGTATTTTTAAATGACGATATTTATGCGCTCGAAAGTTTTAAATGCGATGAGGATACCTCTATAGACTTGTCTTTCGAACCAATTGGTAAGAAAGATATTGGAATTAAAACCTACCTAGAAGAACCGCCCATCCTAGATCTTAAACCCTTACACGAATCACTCAAATACGTTTTTTTGGGAAAAGGCGATACGCTTTCCGTCATTATTTCTTCGGACTTGAGTGATTCGGAGACTTTCAATTTATTGGAAGTTTTGCTCAAACATCGCCACGCAATTGCATGGCAAATCTCTGAATTAAAGGGTATTAACCCCTCTTTTTGCACTCATAGGAGTTTTCTCAACGATAATTGTCGCAAAACCATTCAGCCGCAGCGACGCCTTAACCCAAACATGAAAGACGTCGTTAAAGCCGAGATCATTAAATTATTAGATGCGGGGATTATTTATCCCATTTCTGATAGTGCATGGGTTAGTCCCGTTCACATGGTGCCCAAAAAGGGCGATCTTACCGTAGTGGAGAATGAGCATAATGAACTCGTCCCAACTCGTACTGTTACTGGTTGGCGGGTGTGCATCGATTATCGAAAACTAAATGATGCCACCCGTAAGGACCGTTTTCTGCTACCATTTTTAGACCATGTTCTGGAACGTTTATCCGGTCATCCAGTTTTTTGTTTTCTTGATGGTTTATCGGGGTTTTTCCAAATCCACATTTCCCCCGATGATCAAGAGAAAACAACTTTTACCTGCCCGTTTGGCACCTTCGCCTACCGAAGAATGTCATTTGGCCTCTGCAATGCGCCAGCTACATTCCAAAGATGTACGCTGGAAATCTTTGGCGAGCTGGTAGGAGAGATTATGGAAGTCTTTATGGATGACTTTTCTGTTTTCAGATGCTCTTTCCCGTCTTGTCTTCGAAATCTAGATCGTGTCCTCCATGGATGCGAGGACACACATCTCATTTAAAATTGGTAAAAGTGCAACTTTATGGTTCGAGAAGGTTTGGTTCTCGGTCATATGATTTTGTCTAAGGGGATGGAGGTAGATAAGGCCAAGGTTGAAATTATAGAAAAACTTCCGCTACCAACAAACGTAAAATCTATTAGGTGTTTCATAGGCCATGCAGGCTTTTACGAACGTTTCATTCAAGATTTTTCAAAAATAACAAAGTTTCTTACTCGCCTCTTGGAAAAGGAATCAAATTTTGTATTCAGTAGCGAATGCGAGTCTGCATTTAATTTCATAAAACAAAAACTTATCAATTCACCCATTTTAGTGGCGTCCGATTGGTCCCTTCCGTTCGAAATTATGTGCGACGCTAGTGATATTGCCTTAGGTGTCGTTCTTGGCCAACGCGTAGACAAACACTTTCATCCAATTTATTAAGCTAGCAGGACGCTCACTTCCGCACAAGTAAATTACACCACAACGGTAAAGGAACTCTTAGCCGTTATTTTCACTTTTGATAAGTTTTGCTCGTATATAACGCCCTCTAAAGTTATCGTATTTACTGATCACTCCGCCCTTAAATATTTATTAGCTAGAAATGATGAGAAGCCCCGCCTTCTTCGATGGATCCTCCTCTTGCGGGAGTTCGATTTAAATATCAGGGATAAGAAGGGCGCGGAAAATTTAGCCGCCGATCACCTCTCCCGCTTAGAAAATCCAGGTGCGGAAGCGCTCGTCGAATCTGACAAAAATGACAGATTCCCCGAGGAACGCCTCCTAGCCATAACTACTAGTTCATCTTCCCCGCCTTGGTTCGCAGATTTTGCGAACTATTTAGTTGCGAGGGTGCTCCAAAATACTTTTTGAGCCAACAAAAGAAAAGAAATTCTTTTCTGACTTGAAATATTTCTTTTGGGAGGACCCTTTTCTTTTCGTATCTGCACGGATCAAGCGGTCCGAAGATGCGTCACAGGTGTGGAGTGCATGCAAATACTTAGGCACTGCCACGAGGGTCCAGCTGGTGGGCATTTTCAAGCTAACCGCACCGCGCGGAAGGCGCTGGAGGCGGACTACTTTTGGACCACTCTCTTCAAAGACGCTCATAATTTTGTGCGCGCATGCGATAGCTGTCAGAGGTCAGGTAACATCTCTCGTCGTGACGAGAAGCCCCAAAACATGTTTTTATAATTTGAAGTCTTCGATTTATGGGGCATAGATTTTGTTGGCCCCCTACGTCCATCTTTCAAAAATATATATATTTTAGTGGCGATCGACTACGTATCAAGGTGGGCGGAAGCGCAAGCTCTCCCCAACAATGATGCGCGAGTCGTCGTTATATTTCTTAAAAAATATTTTCTCGCTTCGGCCGCCTCGCGCATTTGTTAGTGATAGGGGAACGCATTTCTGCAACACCCAAATGGCTAAGACGTTAGCTAAATACGACATCACGCAAAAACATGCCACTCCCTGCCACCCGCAAACAAGTGGCCAAGTCGAGGTAGTAAATTGTGAGATTAGGCAAATATTATAAAAGACCGTTTCACTTAATAGGAAAGATTGGTCCGTCAAACTCGATGATGTGTTTTGGGTATATTGGACGACATACAAAACCGCAATTGGTTGTACACCGTTTCGGTTAGTCTATGGCAAAGCGTGTCATCTCCCCGTAGAACTGGAGCATCGCTCTCTTTGGGCTTTGAAACTCTTAAACCTCGAAGCCAACTTAGCCGCTCAGAATAGAAAACTGCAACTATACAAGCTCTATGAATGGCGTGTGAATGCTTACAAGAGCAATAAGTTCTATTAGGAGCATTCTAAGTTATATCACGATCAAAAATTAAAGTCCGCAATAATTTTCTCTCCCGGCGATCTTGTCCTTTTTTATAATTTCTGTCTTAAACGTTTTCTAGGAAAATTAAAATCTAGATGGTTCGGTCCCTTCAGAGTTGAAGTAGTTTTTCCATATGGGACCGTACTCGTCTCCTACTCGGAAAAAGGTTCATTTAAAGTAAATGGTCATTGGTTAAAGTTATACATAGCGGGCGACCCAGTGATCGAGCATTAAGAAACCATAACCCTCCTCGATATATAACCCCGCCAAAATAGTCAAGCTACATGACTAAAAACAAAGCGCTCATGGGAGGCACCCCTCGCTTATCTTTTTCGCTCTTTACTTATTATGTTTCTACTTTTTCTAATAAATATAGGGTTTCTAATGGGCCTCCCCGAGTGCGGTCTAGGGAAGCTTCTACCCCCCCCCCCCCCCCTCTCTCTTTATTTTCCTTGTAAATATTACATTTTCTTTTTGTTCCACATACCTACATTGCAACATTGGGGATAATGTTGGACTTAAGTATGGGGGTATTTTCGTGATCTTTTTCTGCACTGTATTTCTACTTTCTACACTCCAAAAAAATTTAAAAAAATATGAAAAAAAAATATATAACAACAAAAAAACAAAAAAAATTAAAAATGAAAAATCAAAAAAAAATTTTGTTGTTTTCCTTTCTTTTTAAAAAAACACAGAAATTCCAAAAAAATCATAAAACACAAATTCCAAAAAAAAATTCACTTGTTTTACTTTGTAAATTACTTTTGTAAATATTTTTGTTCTTTTTTCTCTATTTCCTCTTCCTTTCTTTCTCTTCTTTGTAATTATCGTTTCTCTCTTTCCTTATTTTTAAAATATTTGCATATAAAAACCAAAAAATTTAAAATCCAAAAAATTAGAAAAGAAAAAAATAGTTCAAAAAATAGATATTTCTTATCATTTTTTTTCTGTATGTATATAATAACAAATTTAAAAACAAAATAAAAAAAGATAATAAGTCAAAAATTCAAAAAAAAGAGTAAAACAAAACAAGAATTCAAAAAAGATACTAAATTAAAACAACAAAAAAATGATGATAAAGACTACCAAAATCCAAAACAAAATTGTTTTGAAACAAATAAATAAAATATATCATTCTTAATTTTCTTGTTATCCAAAAATTTTGTTTTGAGTTTATTTATATGTGAATTTTATTAATTCTTTGTTCATTATACGTTTGTTAATTATTGATTGAAATATTTAAATAGTCGGGGTTAAGTTTTAAAGAATTCATTATGCTTTGTTAAAAATAGCCAACTCGTTTTAGAAACTACTTTTTATTTTTCATTGATAGGAGCACGTGTATTATGTTAGAAAAAATGACTATAGAATTCAATTATGTTTACTTTTAGCTTTATGAAAAATTAGAACGAACAATGTATTAAGGTTGCTCTCAAAATTTTTTTTTATTAAAATTCTAGTTTTCTTTTCTCCCCTTATTTATCATGACTTACTTGGCATTATAAAAATTTTTATCCTTAAAAGATCCTATGTCAATGGGAATTAGATTTCATTCCGTAAACATAGGCACCCAATAATTTAAAAAGATTATATGTTAGAGAGTAAGAGGATAAAATTCAATACTCCTACACATATACATTGGGTTAATTTTATTATTACGAAGTTGAAGAAAAAAATGATATTAGGAAAATAAGATTTCATTTTCCTAATAATCCAAAAAAAAATGGAGGTTCGAGAAAAAATCATCTCACCTCAATATCCAAACCCTCTTCATAAACCAACATCAACCCCCTTAGCCAATTTCACAATTCTATAATTAATTCAAAAATCTTTTTGAGAGCATAATTTGTAAATTGTATTATTTTCAGTAAAACTGCTATAAGCTAAAGTTCATATAATTCCAAACTATTTTTGTTAATCTAACCATTACAATTATTGCTTTCTATTTAATTACATCAAGAAGTCTTTTGACCAAAACTTTTCCGCTATTTAAATCAACTACATAATTTTAGGACTTAACTATTACACCCTGTATGTTTATTTAGATCTCTCTTATAATTAATTAAGCGGTAGCTAAACTTAGAGTTTTTTTTATTCCTTATAAGTTTACCTCAAATTTTTGCTCTGGAATAGCAAAAGCTTAAGTATAGGGGTATTTGATAAGTTGTAAATATACCTATTTTATAGTATTTTTATTATGTCATTTTAGTTTAATTTTCTCTTTTTTAGTTAGTTCTATTTAATAAATTGCTTTCTTTTTGTAAAAAATGTACTAACTTAAGTTTATTTTTGTTTCCTGAAAACTTTCCGAAAACTTTCCAAAAAATGCAAGTACACGGTCGTGTACCTTGGGTCATGACCTTGATCAGGGCATGATACTTCAATTCCAATAAATTAGCCGCAAATTTGAAGAAACAATGTGACACGGCTGGCCACGGCCCGTGTCCAATGACACGCCCCATGTCCTAGGCTCGTGTCACTCCTGCTCGACGAAAATGCGCTCGATGATCATCGACCAACCCGACATGCCCAGCGATACGCCCGTGATATAGGGCGTATCTCCTCCACCTAGCCCGACAAGATGCCGCCGGGGACTTTTGATGCAACCCGCGCCCAGTTCCACCTCCCCGACACGCCCACCGTCACGCCCGTGACCAAGGGCGTGACATCCTCGTGTTCAGCCGTATGTCAATGTTGCCGTCAAATCATCGGATCACATCGCAAATAGTGCTGACACACCCCCCAGACACGCCCGTGTCGGAGGGCGTGTTCTTTTAAAATTTTCCCTATAAATAGCCCATTTCTGTAAGGTCCAGGGGTTCACTTTTTTGAGCCAAGTTTAGTGTGTTTTGTGGGCTGCCCTTGTGGATTCTCTTGCTATGTAAGGAGATTTCTCCCTCCTTCCTTTCATGTTTGTTTTTTGCTTTACCTTTAGCTTTGTAATAGTTTCATTATGATAATAAAAATGTAAGATTTTCTCTCTATACATGGCATGAAAATTCATTTGGGTGGCTTATCTCTTTCTCATTTTATCCTTAAGTTTCTCTTTGTTCTGCTCTTTATGAAAAGTGTGTGTGTGTGTGTGTGTGTATGAGTGTAACTTGTTTAGTTCTTATGCTTGTCTTGGTATGTCTCCATGTTAGGTTTTGGTATAGGCTTTATCTCTAAATGAAAAGTGTGTTAAGGTTTTCCCTTTTTCTCCATGTTTTTTTAAAGTTTCAAATTTCATTCATATGAATTTATAAAAGAGGTTTGAAAGTGATTTTGTCTTTTTTTTACTTAGCTTTGTTTTAGGATTGTAAAACTTTTTGTTCTTTTCATTTTATTTTCACTTTTTAATCACTTTTATGAAAACCTAAGAATGAAAAAGTTGTAATTTTAATTTTTGAAAGGCTTTAGTCTTTGCGTTGTTTTGAAAAACTTTTGTTCTTTTTATTTGTTTTTGGTAAAATCGAAGTATAAAAAAATAGTTGTTTTAATTTTTATGTAACTTTCATTTTATTTTTAATTTGTGTGTGTTATTGTATGAGAATAATTTTTCATTTTGTTCTTTTAAATTTCTTGTTGTGTGTGTGAGTGTATGAGAATAATTTTTAATATTTTCTTCAATTATGTAGAGTGTGTGAGTGTAGAAGATAAATTTTCATGCTTTATTTTATCACTTTCTTTCAATTATTTAGAGTGCGTGTCTATAGGAGATAATTTTATTGTTTTCTTTCAATTTATGTAGAGTGTGTGCCTGTGTTTTTGCTTTTTGCAGTGTGTGTGCGTTTTCATTTACAGTAGAGTGAGTGTGTGTATTTATTTCATGTCGAGTGTGTGCGTGTGCGCATTTATTTCCTCCTACTCGTTAAGAGTTAAATGGAATGTATTTATTTCCGCCTACTCGTTAAGTGTTAAATGGCGTGCCCTTCATTTTCCGCCTACTCGTTTGAGTAAGACTTGTAATTTCATTTTTTTGTAACTTAGTTTCTGTTTTATTTATAATTTGAAGTGTGTGTGAGTTCTCGTATTAGCTAACTTTTCAAGTTTTCTAAATATTTGTTATTTATTTTTATGTCTTCTTTTTATAACCCTTCAGCGTTTAGTCTCGAACTCGCGCCTCATCAAATTATAAAGCCATCCCCATACCGATGAGTGGCTAATAGTTATTAGCCTCGACATCGAAGAGCATTGGGACATTTAAAATGATTTGAAATAATTAAAGTTCTTTATTTTCACTTTAATTTTAGGACTTAAGGTTTACCCCGGGTTAATGATACGTAGGACCACATATCGATGTGTGGGCCCTATTTCCATTATCCATAGCTAGATAGCCGTGAGGCCGTGCGTATGGACAGATCACCCCTAGGTAAAGAGATTTGTGTGCATACCCTCGAGAGAGGAAAAGCGCAATTCTTCCGGATTGGGTTTCCCACCCAATAGCGTGGCTCTTAGCGTAAAGCCGACGTTAAGAGGAATCATTCGTCGGACTAACGTTCGGTCGAATAGTCTTAGTGTTCAGGTGAGCAATATTCTTAGAGATAAGTGCGCTCATATTTATGGAACCTCCACGGCCAAGTTGCCTTTTATTAATTTGAAAACTAAGTTCAATAATTATTAAAAAAAAATTGTCTTAATCAGATTCGGTGCCGAGCGTTAACCCTTTAATGAATTTTCTAAATCATTTTCGCACTTTTATTTTATACACCAAAGTTAACTAAAATCCCCAACGTATTTTCAGTAAAATAATAGTTACTCCTGGAGCAGTAGGGATAATCAACCCGTCCCCGAGAATAATACGACCTCGGTATTACCCCGAATAACGAGTACTACATGCGATAGGTGCACTTGCCTCCTTTCGTTAAAAGCTTGCTTTTTAGCAAGTTCGCGGAGTTCGACTCATCGAACCAACCACCTAAATAAGAGTCTATTCACGGGCCATCACTAGCTTCACTCCCAGAAACCTTCGTAGTAGCAAACAGAGACAGTGGGTCGGGCCACCCACTCCTAAGCGGGTATCCAAACTACCAGGCCTATCCCTTACGTATGCCTCTAGAAGGAAACAACCTAGAGTCACCATGTACTTTTTCTGGCTATATCCACCAGTCTTTCTTTGTCTAAGTGTCAACCACACCCGCCGAGTCAACGTATCGACGTCGGTGTGAACGAGCATCCAATACCGGAGACCCACCACCTTCTTTATGTATCCAAATCTTTTCGAGCCACAGACTCCTCAGACTATCCCGTCCGTTACATCCACCTTCCGAACCTACCATTCAGATGACTAATGAAACTAACCTAACCAACCTCCCGAGCTACCGGGGTGTGTGAATTGTGAAATCCTACTTATACTAATTGTTCTTAAACATTGATTTTACTTACGGTTTAGGTTAGCCCATGTAAGACCCCCTCCCCCCCCCCCCCCCGCCCGGATCCTAAAACACGGCACGAAGGGGGAGTCTTATGCCCAGAACAGCCACCTTGCGGTAGCATTAGCACACGGGCTAACCTGTACCACAAGACGCCTATTCTGCCAGCTACAACAATATCAATAGAACATGCCAACCCAACCAAATATATTAAGTAAGAAGTCAAAATCCACACTAAGTATATAATGTCCAAATACATCAATAGGGAGAAGCTAAAACATGCTTTTACAATATATCAGAGTACAGCTAATCATTGCCCAAACGGGCTACATCAGAGTAATCGAAATACTAACATCAGTAACCGACGGTATCGACGGCACCGTCACTTCAGGCCCTATCGTCATGGCCTGGCTGTCCAGCTGCGTAGTCTGCGGCTGCTCTACCTGCGGCGTGACCTACTAAAAAGGAAGACGTAGCAACCATTAGTCGAAACGACTAAGTGGTTTCACATCCGCTCCCACGGTAACTCCTCGGCACCGGGCGGGGAAGAGGAACAAGAGTATAGTATATAAAGGTATAACAGGTACAAGCAGGTGGTAATAGTGTAAGAGTAACAGTATCATAATCAGCATTTATTTAAGAGCTACACTAAACTAGCAAGTATAAGTAACAGCAGGAAAGTAACTTAACTTATAAGAATGCTCATACAAACTTATAAGTTAAGGATCGGGTTACATAAAAGTAACTCATCGTATAAGAGTGCCCATACAAACTTATACGATGAGGATCTTGTTGTGCAATGTTATGAAATGTTATGTATGCTATGCAATGACTCACCCATGATCACACACATGCAATTGCTATGTTGACACAGACTTTAGTTCCCACTTTTCGAGCAGGTAGCTAACCTCTCAGGCATCAGCCGCCGTGGCCAGGCGGTGAAAATAGAACGGGCACTTCTACTACTAGGAGAGTATCACACTACTTCACCTAGGCCTCCGTACGCCTCAATGCTAAGAACACAACAGCGGAGCCCATGTGTACTATGGCCCAGCGGGAGCCTCGGGTAGATGTGCACCGAGGACCAAGCCCCAAACTGACCTGGTGTGACCTGGAAGGAGCCTCGGAGTGAGCACGAGGACCAAGCACAACCGTTCACCTGGCATGGAAGGAGCCCTGGGACATTAACACCGAGGACCAAGCCCAACCGCCCAAAGTCTAACTATCGACTCCCATCGGTGTGACGAATAGCGAGCTCGTATACCTGCCACACTATCCTTAACCCAGGATTACGACACCGCGTGTCGACTCACACCACATGCAAATACCACATCATTATAACATAGAAGGGGCCTCGAAAGTAAGCACGAGGACACAACCCAACCATCAATCTATACCTTATCTCAACACAACCAAAACAATTGACGGTCAACACCGCACTTACATCCCTTCACAATACTACCCGTAGGGAGACGACGCTCTAAGTATTGGACTACTAGACTCATTTCCTTAATCAAACATACTCATGGCCATAATCTATTCATCTATATGACTTTCCAAATGATGACAACGTAATATAAACATGATGCACATATAAAGATCTATCACACTTTCCATTTGATAATGCCATAATATAAACATGAAGTGCACAATTATAAATCCTTCAATTCCTACCAATTCAATTCGTTTAAATAAGATTGCTTCACAATTTGATAATATGAAATCTGATTAATAAGCTACATCAATCATGCAACAAATGATTAATCATAAGGGATCATCCAAACCAAGTATCTTGCAATATTAATTCCACCGAATCCAAATCCATCTTCCATTAAAGCCCAGTATTTAGGTGCAGGTTGAATCTGGACAGCAACTTCGACCGGAGGTTCCCGAAGCTACAGAAATCCAGTGAATACGTGTAACCCCACGATGGAAACGTCTTTCCGTGGTCTACAACTCTCGTATTTAGACCTCAACCCAGATTTGAAATTATCCTATCTGAAATCGGACTTGAAGTCCGCTGCATACAGAACACAGTTTCTGCATGCAAGATTTATTGAACACCATTTTCGTTTGGATGTCCCTGTGGCTACAGACTTCGCCAAAAGTCGTACAACCATTCGTTGGAAAGGTATTTGCAAGGGCTTCAACTTTCATGTTTAGCCGAAAGCCCAGATCTGGGCATATCACACTTAAAAATGGCCACGAAGCTCTCACTGCGCGCAGAATACAGATACTGCACGCATCTTAAGGCGGAATGAACGGCATCGGTTCATCTTCCTCCTCAAGGCAATCTTCCCAAATCATTCCAGAAAACCTCCTTCCTTATTCACCCTCAAGAGGCCAATACCCTTCACGAAACCATCCCTTATCATCACATTGAAGAAGGGCGTGGTTGAAGAGATCTAAAACCTAAGACACAAGTCTTAGCATGGCCTTTCCTAGAAAAATCCTCCTCACCATCAAGACTCTCTTGAGTAGATGTCTCGCCTAGGAAAATAACTATAGATCTAGCACCAAGGGAGAGGGTAGGAAACTCACATCTGTTCCAGCGGTACCACCATTTCCGACCATGGATCGTGTAGTTCTCCTCGGCGGCATCTTCTCTTTCACGGCGGCGGCGGATCTCCTCCGGTTGAACTTGCTCCAGCAGTTTTCCCTCTCACCAGGAGTTCTCGCAGAAAATAGGGGATGAAATGAGCATGAAAACGGCTAGGGTTTTCTCTCCCCCTTATATATGAAAAGTTACAAGGGTAGGGACACGCCCGTGTCCATACCCGTGTCCTGCTTGGGCGAAACGGCAACGACGGTTTCTGTGTCGGTTCAATACTTGACATGGGTAGGGACATGTCCGTGTCCCGACCCGTGTCCAGATGACACGGCCGTATTCCTGATCGTGTCCTTGGTCGTGTCCTTCTCGGGTTGCATCTCGACGAACGCAACTCGACGATCACGGGTAGAGACACGCCCGTGTCTCTACCCGTGTCACATAATTCGTCGATCTCGACACGGAGTTCGTCGATCTCGACACGCCTCGTCGAGTCCAACTCGACACACATGGGTATGGACACGCCCGTGTCTCTACCCATGTCACATGGTGTCGACATAGCTCGTTCAGTCTCAACACGCCCTGTCGAGTGTAACTCGACACACACGGGTAGGGACACGCCCGTGTCTCTACCCGTGTCATCTGATGTCGATACAAGCTCTCCGATCTCGACATGCCTCGTCGAGTTCAGCTCGACGCACACACGCACACGGGTAGGGACACGCCCGTGTCGCTACCCGTGTCCCTTCACAGCACTGATATCTCTACTCCTCCACAAGTGCAGTCCAATTCCCTGCACGTCCCAGGACTCGAGTCAACCCTCCTGACTCAAAAACTCTCACTAGGGGCCTAGAGCGATTCGGGACATTACAGCCCAGGACAGCCCAAGGTATTACCCGTGAAGGGCTCTCGAGGGCACTAGGAACTACGTTGGGTTGAAGACCATAACTCCCGTTCGCAAGACACTTACTATTATTGGTTAACACCCAATTCCTGATCCCTTTTTATTTTTACTCTGGATCTAACCCTAGTGTGTTTTGACTCTCTCTCTCTCTCTCCCTCCCTAGGAAGGATGATCTTTCATCGATCCCGAGCTCCTCTTAACTCTAGCCAACCCAACACTCTCATCCCAGCTTCCAGTGGTATACTCCAATAGACTTTACTAAAATCAGTAACCACAATCCCATCTCCCTACGACCATTCCCCATGTTAACTCGATTTCCGGAGTTTTACTAAATGCAGACCACCTTACGCTATTTGACATGCATGATAGGAGGTACTCAAAATCCTCATCCAATCACCCTAAGATAATTAATGGTGGCATATCATGATATTTATAGCATAAATCTAGAAACTTTGAATTTTCCTAATTTATCTGACATTTTATTTATTTTTCCTAAAAATCCAAATGCCCTAGGTTGTGTATATGAAGTGGCCCTTACAGTCATGCCAAATGCTCCATAAAATTATGATAAAATAATTGGCAGCTAATTAATAGTAAATTCAAGTCTCCAAAATTTTTTTTGCAAGGTTTAAGCCTCTGATCCATAATTTTAAATATATGACATAGTTAACAGCTAAAGAAGCAAGTGCTGTAAATATGCTTCCAAAAATTATAAGAAAATTCAAGCATAACTAAAATGCCCTAAAAACATTCCTGACCAAGTTTCCAAATTTTTCAGTGGAAAATAAACTCTAATTTTAAGTTTGGTCAATATCCCACTTCCATAAATCAATGAAACAACTACTGAAAATATTCATCTAAAAATTATGATAAATTTTTCCATAATCAGAATGACCTAAGTGCACTTTTACATAAGGTTCATAATTTTCTAACCAACATTAACCTCTGAACCTATTTCTGAACATAATTGGGCAATTGTGAGCTTGTGAAGAAAGTACAGATAATAAACATCTAAAAATTATAATAAAATTCAGGTATGAGTATAATGGTCTAAAACTTCCTCTGCCCAATTTTCATAATTTACCAATGAATAGTGAGACCAAAATAAATAAATGACTATCAAGGGCAAATCAATGTAATACAAAGAAGGCATCAAATATATTGTTCCAATATTCCCAATAAAATTACCAGAGGCTCATATTAACCATATGACCATACTACTCAAGTTGCGTAGCTTTTCATTAAGTTTTAATGGCCTATCTTACATGTATAAGGTTTGTTCCCTAAACTAGGGTTAGAGTTTTGGGGAGTCTAACCGCCTCTAAATCTCATGATATTTTTACCAGAGGACTTTGACAACCCTAAAGTCCTCTCCACCGAGTTGAAAGTCATTTCAAGGCCATTTGGCCCCTTAACCTTCAAACCCTAGGTTTGCAGACATAGGACCTACCCTAGTGTCCTAGGGCTCCACCCTTCAACTTCCTCCCAATATCAGTGGAGGGGATATTTTGTGTGCTAATACAACTGAGTGCCAAGGTCCATCACCTTTGGGTGAGGTTGGCCAACTCAAGAACACCTAGGGCACTTAACCCTAATTTGACCTAAATGGGGGCCAACACTTGGCTACACAATTACCATAGCAAACCAAACCCAAAACTAATTAAATTTTTACTAGAGGCTAATAATACATCCCAAGATCTCTCTCCAAAATTTGAGAGGTTTTTAAGGTGTTTAAGACACCTAAATAATTTGTACATGATTTATTAAATTTTTACAAACACTATAGACAACGTATCTCCACAAATTACCATTTTTGTACAGGACCTAGGTATAGGTTAGAGTGACTCCCTGTCCAAATTTCAAGTCATTTGGACAACATATGAAGTGGGGGACTCATTTTAGTCTCTGACTAACCCTCGGTATAGACCCCACCAAAATTAGTGTCGTGGTCAAACCAAATATCCAAATTGATTCAAACAAATTTTAAATTAAAGTAGACCAATATGACTAAAATATATATGTTGACCACTTTCTCTGTACATGAGGCTATTTATTTTTAAAATAATTCCTAATCTAACTGATTTTGTATGACAGAATTATACAAAATATAGAATATATATAACATGATCTTGCACAGATCTTGACGCAGCATGGACGACATCTGGTCATCGTATCCAGCACGCCAAGCGGCTAGGATTTCATTTTCCTGGGCCATCTTCAAGCACCTACTGTCGGCCACCCAGCCACCTCCCTGACAAGCCACCGCCACCACCACCTCCACCGAGGTGGTGGCTATCGCCAAGCGGCGGCACAGTCGTCGGAGGGGTGGATTCCGGCGATGCCGATAGGTCGATTTTCATAGAAAAACGAGAAAACTCCTTTCCCGATCGGGCTCAATTGAGCCCGATTTTCATCCCTAATGATTCTTACGATATATCCATAGAGAGAGGAGGGGAGGACCTTATTGGTGGTCTGGAGACGATCCGATCTTCGGGTTGCCATTGTGGTGGTGCTGCCAGCCGGATTTCTGCAACTACACAGTGGAACGCCTTGTCTTCTTCAGGTAAAAAGTGTAAATGACTCCCCTGAGTCTAGTGAAGCTTTTAAAACCACCAGATGAGGAAGAGGAAGGGTGTGGGCTGAATGGCCATTTATGGCCATTAAGGCCATTATCGGTCATGGTGGCGGGGGGGGGGGGGGGGGGAATCTGGCTTGGGGTCGCCAGGAAATGGCTGGAAACTTCTCCTCTTCCCTAGAGGAGTTGAATCCAGCCATTAAAGGTAGCTCTTGGCCTCCCTAAGCCATGAATGGCTTCTCCCTCCCTCTTTCTCTCTCCTTCATTAAGTGGAAATTGAAGCTTTCTCTTTCCTGCCCCTAATGGCCGAAATTGTTCAACACACTAGCCTAATTGCAACCCATAATTCCTAATATTAGATGATTAAGAGGTTGCTAGCCCAAGTAAATAGGGCTTGAGCTTGGGTTAGCCCATTTGGACTAAGTTGACCTAAACCAAGACTAGGGTTGACCTTGGTCATTTTGACCTTTTAGGTTGACCCCCAATCAATCCCTGGTGACCCATTGGCCTCCCCTGGCATCTAGGTTGGGCTGGGTAGGGTTGCCTTGGCACTTTGGAGGTCACCTGCCCTTAGGAAGGGTACTTTGACCAAATTAGGGTTAGGGTTGACTTTGATCAAACTAGACTCTTGGTTTGACCCCAATGGGTCCTTGGTGACCCATTGACCTAAATTTACGGTTAGGAAGGCATGTGTGGGGTTCACTTAGCTAAGGGAAGGTCAATTGATCCTAAATAAGCCAGTTTGACCCATTTAGGGTTAGGGTGGACTTAAGGCAACTTGTCCACTGTGCCTGTCCCCATTGGGTCCTTAGTGACCCTATGAACCACCCAAGGTTGTTTAGGGTGTTGTAGTGGGGTCATGAAGTCAAGTTGAATCCCTAAGGTCAAACCCTAAGTCTGGTGGTGAGGTTGTGATATAGGCAGTCCAAGGTGATTTTCACCTTGGCCCTTATTTACTTGATCCTTTGAGTTTCTTAAGATTTTGTCATGACCAAGTCATGACAAACCACTCCTAGGGGTCTAGTTATTTGAGGGATGTTACAAATCCCAATATATAAAAATACAAATTTCATCCCCGAAATTAAAGTTAAGCATACAGGGTTTCTATGGAAGTAAAAGTATGTAACATCCCTAGGAGTTGAAGGTATACCTGACTCGAAGAGTTCCGGGTACTTTTGCTGCATCAAGTCCTGTGGCTCCCAAGTGTGCTCCTCCTGCCCATGGTTTCTCCACAGAACATCTACTAGCAGATCCTTCTTGTATCGCAACACCTGCATCGTCGTATCATCGATCCTGATCAGCTCCATGCTGACTGATCGATCTGAGGCCACCAGGCCGTCTGCAGTGGTAAATAAACTACTCAGGGCATAGTAGAGCCCTCCTAAGTTAAGAGACGTGGAAGACTTCATGCAATCCCACCAACCCCGGCGGCAGCTCCGTCTATAAGCCAATTGGCCGATCCGCTCCAGGATCCTATAAGGCCTTATATGTCTCATACTGAGCTTCTTCTGCTAGCGAACTCGCGAGAGTCCATGCATCAGCCATATCTTCAGGAAAACCCGGTCTCCCACCTGGAACTCCACCTGATGATGTCGCGCATCATAATATTTGGACTGCCTACTCTGGGCTTTGAACATCCTGTCATGAATTAATCTAACCTGAGCATTAGTGTCCTCCACAAACTCTGAGTCGAGTGCCCTCGTATCCTCATCCTGGATCCAAGATAGTTGGGTCCTACACCTTCGTCTATATAATGTGTCATATGGGGCAATGCCTATGCTGGACTGATGGTTGTGATTGTACGAGAAATTGATCAGCGATAGCAGTCCTCCCAAGGCTCGTCGCGGTCCAAAATGCATAAGCGCAGAAGGTCTTCCAGTGATCGATTGGTGCGGTCCATCTATCCATATGTCTGGGGGTGGAAAGCCGTGCTGAACGTCAACTGAGAACTAAGGTGAGCCTGAACTGACCTCCACTCCTTAGACGTAAAATATCCATCATGATCTGACACGATCATCCTGGGCACCCCATGATAGCATACAAATTGCTGGACGAACCTCCGTACTAGCACACTGACAATAGCGTCCTTCTCAATTGGAATGAACCAGGCCACCTTTGTCAGTCTATCGATAATTACCTAGATTGAATCATTCCCCACACGAGATTGGGGTAGCCCATGTATAAAATCCATGGCTATGTACTTAAACTTCCACTCTGGCACTATAAGTGGCTGTAGTAACCTGGTCGGATTTTTGCACTCTGCCTTTACGAGCTGAAAAGCCTCGCAATGCGTAACAAAATATGTAATGTCCTTCTTCATACCCACCCAATACATCATCTTTTTCAGGTCTGCGGCCATCTTTGTGATCCCCGGGTGTACTGAGTATCTTCTACATTGTGCCTCTGACATGATATCCTCCCGAATCTGCCCTTATGCCGGTATATAGACCCTGTCTCTAAAACATAGTAGTCCATCCCTTAAAGAGTATTCCCCGGCCGTGCCTTCCTCCAAGGCTCTGAATATCGGCTCTGCCCTCGCATCCAGCCTCTGCCCGTCCCTGATGCGATCCTGAATGTCATCGGTGGCAGTCATCAATGCTAGGTACTCCATATATAGCTCTGGATCATCCTCGGACACTAAGGATATATGCATCTCCTCCAACATCTTCACCAACTCCAAGGCCATCAGCTGAGGACCTGCTCCTGATGTAGTTGATCTCCAGCTCAAAGCATCTGCCAACACATTTGCCTTCCCGGGATGGTAGTGCATGGTGTACTGATAGTCCGAAAAAAACTCTACCCAACATCTCTGTCTGATGTTTACCTCCTTCTGTGTGTCTATGTACTTCAAGTTTTTATGATCTGAGAAAATGTCGTAGTGAACATCGTATAGATAGTGTCGCCAGATCTTCAGCGCAAAAATAATCGCCCCCATCTCCAAGTCATGCACCGGGTAGTTTTGCTTATGTTTCTTCAACTAACGAGAGGTGTAAGCTATCACGTGCCCATTCTGCATCAGAACGACACCCATCCCCTGGTAGGAAGCATCTGTGTACACCTGAAATCCTTCCTTCCCTGACAGAAGAGCAAGGATAGGGGCCGAGGTAAGCTAACCCTTTAGCTCCAAACAAATGGAGACTCCTTATTTGTCAGGGATGTGAGAGGGAGAGCAATTTGCGAGAATCCCTTGACGAACTTCCGGTAGTATCCGGCAAGTCCTAAGAAACTCCTGACATCTGTTTCCGTCTTCAGTGGCTGCCAATCCCGTACTGCCAGAATCTTCGCTGGATCTACTGCCAATCCTGCTCCACTGATAATATGGCCCAAAAAGGCCACCTCTTTTAGACAAAACTGGCACTTGCTAAACTTAGCAAATAGCTTGTACTCTCGGAGCTTTCCCAGCTTCAAAGCCTTGTGTCTTGCATGCTCCTCGTCCGTCCTAGAGTAGATGAGGATGTCATCAATAAACATGATGATGAAGACATTCAGATATGGCTCAAATACTCGGTTCATCAAACTCATGAACGCGGAGGGTGCATTCGTGAGCTCGAAGGGCATCACGGTAAACTCATACAATCCGTATCTACTGCAGAAGGCTGTCTTCAGGATGTCCTCCTTTTGAATGTGCAGCTGGTAGTACCACGACCTTAGATCCAGCTTTGAAAACCAGTGAGCTCCCTCCAACTGATCAAATAGTTCAGCTATCCTCGACAGAGGATACGTGTTCCAGACCGTCAGCCTGTTCAAAGCCCGGTAGTCGATACATAATTAAAGTGTCCCATCCTTCTTCTTGACGAACAGCACCGGAGCTCCAAATGGTGACGAGCTAGGCCAAGACAAATCCGGCATGCACTAGCTGTTGTAGCTAGCTTCAAAACTCCACCAACTCCTTCGGGGCCATCCAGTAAGGAGCTCTAGATGTCGGCTTAGCGCCCGACATGAGCTGAATCTGAAAATCCTTCTCCTGGTGTGGGGGTAGCCCTGGTAGCTTATCCGAAAATACATCGGCAAAATCCCGCACCACCGGTATATTCTAAAAGGAATTTTTGGCCTCAGCCATCTCAAAGAGCACCTGATACAACTCGTCTCCCTGCAGATGGGCTTTGACGACTTGAATAGAAGATAACAACATATGAGGTGCAAGTTCAATACCTTGGAAAATGACCTCTGAGTCCTCATGTCTCAAGACAATTTGTTTTCTGCACACTCAATTCTATCGTGGATCCAGAACAGCCATGACATGCCCAAAATAAGATCGAACACCGGTATTTCCAAAACCGTTGCCGGGGTTTGGAAGGTCTTTCCTCCAATACAAACTTCCATATTGCACATTGTGGATGAAGTCATCACGGAGCCGTCTGGTAGGCGTACCCTCCAAATGATGTCGGTAAAGCGGTGTTCGTCACCTATTTCTTTAGCGAAGTCCGCCGAAACAAACGAGTGTGTGGCACCGGTGTCAAACAGAGTATAAGCGGGCTGTCGTTGATAGAGACTATGCCTGAGGTAGTTAAATGTTTTAGAATTCTAGTTACATCTTTCTTTCCTATTTCTAACTATTATATATCCATGAATCTAGTTGTTTTTGAAAGGAAAGAACTTAAAATTTACTGGCATACCTGCTATCACCCGCTCTGGATTCCGAGGCTGTGCCAGGTCCAGGGCATATACTTGCCCACTCTCTTGCCTGCGGTCTCTATCCTGAAATCTGCATCCTTGGTCACGTCCTAGGCCACCAAATAGCTGATGTGTGGGGCATCCTAAAGTGATGGTCGGGGTGCTTCCATCATGAGGCAGTTCCTCTTGAAGTGTCCCGGCTGGTTGCACCGAAAACATGTCGGTGCCTTCCCCACTATCCTCGGCATCTCTAACTTCTATAAAGGCTGAGGAGCCAGTACGGTCGGGCTCCTCTGATCTTGCCTATCCTCCCGGCGAGGTTGATCCCCATTTCTCCTTTTCCCAATAACCTGACCTCAAGGATGGTCTCTACGGCCTCCAATCACTGCATCGTCGGCTGATCTTTTTCGGCTCATGACTATGAGCTGATCTGCCTCTCTCTTCTTGGCCGTCTCCAAAATCCTGGCCAAGCTCCCCTCAGAGATGAAGAGGAGGGCCTATCTCATGTCGTCATGAAGATCCTTGTAGAATCTCTTTACGTAGCCCGCATCATCCAACTGATAGGACTCTGCATAGCTTGCTAGGTGAGTAAACACCTGGTAGTACTCTAGCACGGTCTTGTTGCCCTGCCTTAACTGCAGGAACCTATACTCCAACTCATCCCTCGCTGATTGAGGTACAAAATGTCCCAGTAAAGCTGCTCTGAACACCTCCTAGGAGATGTCTGCGCAATCCACTCCAACAAAGATGGTGTCCAGCAGGGACTTCCACCACCTCTTCCCATGTTACTCTACGCAGGAAACTGCCAAAGCAACTGCCTCCACTGTCGGGCATCGAATTACCGCAAGCATCTCGTAGATGGTGTCCAACCACTCATCCGTGCAGACTGCCGACTTTGTCCCTATGTAGGATGGAGGAGAAAGCCCCCGGAAGGCACTCATCCAGTTGGCCCCAAGATTTGGTTGTGGAGTCGGGGCCTGTAGAGCCCTGAAGACCTCCAGAATGGTCGTCAATGTTTGTCCCATCTCCGTCTGCTGGAATGGAGCAGGAGCCTGCGGGAGTGGAACCATATTCTGTGCCTGAGGTGTTCCCTGTTATGGGGTAGGGTTCGTCACAGGCTACAAAGAATAATTCCAATTATTGTATAGCGTACAAATGGAATGAATGGAAGGGATAAAGTGTACTTTTACATGTGATTACCCTTATGGGTCCACCACTACTTCCGCTGCTATTTTGTCCGCAAACTAAGCTTGAGCGGGGGTGACCCATGGTTTTTATGGACTTCTTCTCTTGGATCGATGTTTGCTCTGATACCAGTTTGTAAGACACCATTTTTTCTTTTAAAACCACCGGGGTCTTATGCCCAGAACCGCCGTTTTGTGGTGACACCGACTCTCGGGAAGGTCACCACTAGAAAACGCCGATCCTGCCGGCCTTTACGATCACCAAAGAGAAAGAGAAGTATACACATAGTATGGATAAAACGAAGTCCACAATCACATTTAATATATGTAAAGGAAAATCACATCAAGTCCATATATAATAAAAATACTGAAATAAAACTGTACAATGAAATATAAATGTGCTCAAGCCCGGTACATCAAATCATCACTACAAACACTCACGAAAGATGAGTAACTAATCACTCACAAAACCAATAGCTGGTGCTCCTTTGCTAGCCTGGCCCACCTCCATGAGCATCGTACTCTGCTGGAGTTGTGTCCCCTTCTGCTGCTCCCTGTCTCCCATCTGGAGTCCCTGGAATGTTGTGGTCTGAAAACCATTAGTCAAAAAGACTAAGTTTTATCATCCCCTACCCCTACCCCATGGCTCTTAGGCACCAAGCGGGGAGGATAAAAGGGAAGATATGAAGGTGGAGATTGAGCAAAGCAGGTGATAGTGGAACTATTCAAGCTGTTAATTATAATATATATATAGCTAAGGAAGAAAGGTACAAGCTAGCAGTTCTATGATAGAAAGCAGTAAGGTAAACAAGTATAGCAAGCAGCGCATGTAAGAAGGACATACTAAGAAGTAAGTAATCTTAACTTATATAAATGACCATACAAACTAATAAGTTAATGGGTCTTCTGCAAGGCTCCCATCATGTAAAAAGTCTCATACCGATTTATACGATGGGGGTGTCATGTTTAAATGCAAGTATGAGTGTAGTGTTATGTTATGCCATGATTCATGCAAGTGCAACTCACGCACACGACTCTATGCTCACAGACCTTTAGTTACCCCTATTTGGGCAGGTAGCTTCACTCTTAGGAACCTCCATAGTGGCAAACGGAGACAGTGGGTCGGTCCCCCCACTCATAGTGTAACAACCCCTATCCGTCGCATAGCATATAACAGTAGGTCCGGCCGGGGCCCAAGGCCATATACCACAGACAGACCGTAAGGTTACTCAATGGAAACCATCCAACCATTCCAACGTCCTACACAGAGTCATTCTAGCGGAAGCAGTTTTATTAGTTGCAATAAAAAGAACCCAGCAAAATAGCATGAATGTCCACTAAACAATCCCAAAGGAATGAAGTACAAATACACAAGTTCTGGACTTAAGGCCTTACACCAGTTAGCTCAAATTAAATGTTTTTCATACTTCGGCACGCAGGCCGGCCATACATGAATAAAAGAAAACATCCAAAAATTAGGCCTTCGAGGGCCGATTCAGCAACTTGGGCTTTAGCCCGCTATTTATCGCTCTGCTCTGCAGCAGCTGCAAGCACAATCCACCGCAACAGTGGCAAACCAAAGTAACGGTCGGCCATGCTGACCAAATTATAACGATCCCGCCCCCAATTCGGGGTGGCGATGCTCCTTCCCTGCACTTTATTAGCATAACCAAGTAGTATATAAATACATTGCATCAAATGCGTTGGCACGCACGGCCACCCGCCCCGTGCTCTCAAGGCACATTCTCGGTGATCACGGTCAAAGTCCGCCGACTCACCACCGCCCCAGGACGGTAATATCTCGTGAGCAATCTGGTCTTTCTGGCCACTACCTAAGACCCTCCATCTATGCCAATGATAAGTGCCATGTAACTTTAGGTCTCTTTAACCGAACGACATAGATCGGGTACGGTTCCACCAGACCCGTTGCTCACACCTGCAACATCAACTTAAGTCATCTGCGCGGGTCAAGCTTCCCCGAGTCCCGTATCTTCCATACATATTACATAACCTAGATATGTTTCAGTTGGCTCCCAGGCCACCATGATGGCAGAACCACGTGTTTGCCCAGTTTTCCGGGTGCACCTTGGAGTTAATCCCCAAGGCTCCATGTTGCAATCTACCTCGTAGAAAACCTAAAAAACAAACATTCGTACGGAGTCTTCTCCGGCCATTTATGCAATGCAACATCACTGATCCAGACCAACTTGTCCGAGTCGGCTTCACACATCATGCCTATATCTGTTCTCGATTACGGACTCTACATGTACACAACGGGGACTATTCATGTCTACCCGAAGGAACGCCTCAAACTCACCGCATACTCGCGAGAGCGGGCTTCCCTATGCAAAAGAAGTAGAGCTTCACATGCTCAAGAAGAGAATCATTACCCTAGCATTCTTCCTTGGCGCAATGGAAATGTAAGCGGATGAAAAGCACCGCACTCTCCTTGCCTCCGTAGATCTGAAGTCGGTTCGCGATCTGGAGCTCCGAAGCTCCGCCGGTGACCGGATCTAGGCTTCTTCTTCCTCCTTTGCTCTCCCCTCTCTCGACTTCAGAAAGAGAACCACTCAAGTGAAATGAGGGTTTCAAAGGCCCAAACACGGGTATATCGCAGGAGGAACAACCCCCAACCGTTGGATCCCAAAATAAGGAAACGAATGGCTACGATTCGTAGCTGAAAAGTAAAACCTGGGAAGAACACGGCCTGCGACACGCCCGTGTCCAGGGCCGTGTCCCTCATTTGCCATCAAAATCAACGCATTACGAAACTTACAAGGTTCCCGACACACCTGTGTTTAACCTGACATGCCCGTGTTCCAAATTACAAGGTCGTGTGGTTGGCTCGTGTGCCCCCATTGACACAGCCCCGAAAACAACCCGAGACTGACCCGGGTCTTGGACACGCCCGTGTCCTATTTGACACGCCCGGGTCAAACACAAACACGCCTGGGCTCCAGGCCATGTTCACTGTCTCGACACTTTGTCGAGCGAAGTTTGTCGACCACCCAATACGGCCTTGGACACGCCCGTGTCCTAGGCTGTGATCCCTGTCTCGACACATCATCGAGCGAAAATCGTCGACTTCCCTGGCAGATCGTCGACACGAGCTCGACACGACCTGGGACACGCCCATGTCCCCGGCCGTGTTCGCTGCTCGATGATCATCGACTCCAAAATTCGTCGACCTCACGGCCAAATCGTCGACTCGAGCCTGACACGCCCTGGGACACGTCCGTGTCCCAGGCCGTGTTCCCCCTGCCAAATTCCAGTTTTGGTCCAAAATGCCTCCCGTCGCTCTTTTGAGTTTCGAGGCGTTACAACTCTCCTCCTCTTAAAAGAATATCGTCCTCGAAATTTCATAAAGGAAAGAAACATAAACTTAAATGGTACCTGAGTGAAACAATTCCGGGTACTCCTCAAGCATAGTGTGCTCTCGCTCCCAAGAGAGCTCCTCTCGACCGCAACTGTCCCAACGGACCTTGACCATCCTGATCTCTTTATTGCGTAGCCGCTTGACTTCCGAGTCATCAATACGCACGGGCTTGACCTTCGTCATCAACCCACTATCAACCGGCACTTGATCGACCGCGATCACTTGCGTAGGCTCTTGCACCTCCTTCCGTAGCACTGATATATGGAATACATCATGTAGACCACTAAGCTCCACTGATAGCTTCAAACGATAGGCTGCTTCGCCAACCCGCTCCAGAACTTCAAACGACCCAAGGTACCTCGGGGTTAGCTTTTTCAATCGTCATACCCGCGAGATACCCTTGAATGGCTTGATCTTTAAGTACACTCATTCGCCCACAGCGAACTCCACGTTCCTGTGCTTGCCATTATAGTACTTTTCCTGATGGTCCTAAGTGATTAGCAACCTCTCCCGAATGGTTTTCACCAATTAAGTAGCATCTTCCACCTCTTGACGCTTGTACAACTTTGACTCACCCGTTTCTAACCAGGACAACGGCGTGCGACATCTTCTACCATATAGGGCCTTGAAGGGCGCCATTTGAATACTCGTCTGGTAGCTATTGTTGTGCGCAAACTCCACCAAGTATAGGTGGTCTTCCCATTTCCTTCCAAAGTCCAGGACACGCATGCAGAGCATGTCTTCCATTGTCCTATTGACCCTCTCGGTCTGCCCATCTGCTTGCGGATGGAAGGATGTGCTAAAACTCAGCTTTGTTCCCAACATTTTGAAAGAAATTGTATCTAATCACCTAGAGGGGGGGTGAATATGTGACTTAAATCTTTTTTAACTTTTTAGGCAGATTGTAGATTATATCACAGAGTTATAACTACTTCTTCACAACAATCAATCAGCAATCACAGAATAGACATGCACACAGTGAACACACAGATTTATAGTGGTTCCCCAAGGTTTGGGTACATCCACTTTCCCCCTTCGCCTATCTAGTAGTGTACTAGATTCGGCCAAACTCCTCCACTATATCTCAGATCCTCAAATCTTACACTCAAAACCCCAAATGGTTCCTACAGCTCAGGCCCAAGGCCCTAAAACTCAGTCTTCTCCAAAGACCTACACTCAGCCACAAGGCCTACACTCAGCCACAACAGGCCTACACTCAGAGAAATAGATCTCCTACACTCAGGCACACAGGCCCTACCACTCAGCCTTTATAATTGCAGGCTTACAACTCAGATCCCTAAGGATCCTACAAGAAATTTAAAATACAAAGTATATACCTACAACTCAGAAAAAGAGAGATGAGTTGATAGGTTCTTGATGAGTTCTTGAAAGAACTCTGCTGAGATTAACCTCACTTGGCTTTCTTCAAAGCTTCTTGAATGTAGAACACAAGTAGGATTGATTCTCTGCAGCTGATCTTCAATCACTGCAACTTAAGATTCAGAACTAGGTCTGAACCCTTCTTCACAGCCTGGTTCCAACGGCTGTCTTCTTGGAAGGAGCTCTCTCTCTCCAACTACTTAGATCTTTACTTGAAATGATTCTTCAATGAATTGCTAGATCATCTTCTCTTTTTCAATCTCTTGATCATCTCTTTCTGTTGACAGTATAAGCCTTTATATAGGCCTTCTTCATTGTGACCGGCTGATCCGGTTCCTAACAGCTTTCTGACAACTCTGACAGTTGCAGTAGACCGGCTGGAATGGCAGCTGTCATGTCATCCAGTCACTTCTTGAAATATCTGTAACTGTCTGAAAGTGTCGAGACAGTCTGTCTTTAAGTGTCGACACTTATAGACTAAGTGTCGACACAAGTAGACTAAGTGTCGACACAAGCCTTCAAGGTGTCGACACAACTCCTTGTGTTGTAGATTTTTCTTCTCGACACTGCTTCTTCATCATGTGTCGACACTGATATTGTGTGTCGACACAACTCCTTGTTCTTCAGTACTTAGTTGAATTCTTGTAAGTCTCGACACAACTCCTTTGTGTCGACACATCATCTTGTGTTGAACTTGTTCAGTGTCGACACATCTTCTTGGTGTCGACACATGTCTTCTGTGTTGATACTTGCTGAGTGTCGACACAGCTCCTTATGTCGACACATTCTTCATGTGTTGAGTCTTCTGCTGAGTGTCGACACATTCTACATTGTGTCGACACTTTCTTTATGTGTTGAGTCTTCTGCTGTGTGTCGACACATTATTCATTATGTCGACACTTGTACTTAGACTCTGCTGAAATTTGCTGAGTGTCGACACAACCTCCAAGTGTCGACACTTTCTGATGTAGACACAGTTCCTCTGGGTGTCGACACTGCTTCTAAGTGTCGACACTGCTTTACTGGACTTCTCTTCATTGAGTGTCGACACAGCCTTCATATGTCGACACTTTCTGTCTGGTGTCGACTCTGCATCCCTGGTGTCGACATAATTACTCCAAGTGTCGACACTGCTTCTCTGGGTGTCGACACAAGTCTTCTTAAGTGTCGACACTTTCCTCCTGGGTGTCGACACATGGACTTAGAAACTTTTCAGCTTTCCCTGCAAATACTTAACCTGCACAAGGCAACTCAAAATACATCAAATACATTTTGATGTATATCATTGAGTAGGGTGAGGCTTCTTCAAATCAGGTACATTTAAACCAATGTACCCAACAATCTCCCCCTATTTGGAGAAGTCATAACCCTTAGTCAATGATATACACCATACATAACAAAATTACAGAATGATGTAAAACAGGATTATGCAATCAGGGAAAGTACATAAACATGTATTAAACAAAACATGTACACACATATATCTCAGAACAATTATGTAATAGATTTTTCACACATCACATTGTTCTAACAACTTTGTCATATTCATTATACAAAAGTTTACAGAGTGTTTAAAATCAAAAGATTACAACTGTAAACTAAAGATAATTCTATTCTATTTTTGCTCAGCCTCCTTGATAACTATGCCCTTCCCAGACTGTATCTTTGCTTGCACAGGGGCTTCAGCATCTTCAGCAGCAGTAGGCTTCTTGCCTTTAAGATCCTTCTTCTTTAACTCTTCAGCTTTGATCTTTTGCCTCTCAAAGTAATGATAAGGCTTAGAAAAGTACTTGCTAGGCTCCTGGGCAGTAGGAGGTAGCTTTCCCATCTTAGCCTTTCTTCTGTATTGCACAATGGCTTCTTGCCTGGACTCATGCTTTCTCCATTCCAGTTCAGAATACCACTTGTTTTCTATCTTGAATATTAGCCTTGGCAGCCTTCCATGCAGTTAAGATAATATTCCTTGAAGTGGGGCTCCACTGTTCAAAATCAGGCCTTTGTTCAGCTTGCTCTCTGAACCTTTTCTTAGACAATAGAGTCTCTTGTTCTTTGAGCAACAAAGCTTCTTGTTCTTTCAGTATAGTCTCTGGCACTAGCTGAACCACTTTCTCTATGATGACATTTTGCTTTCCCTCAGGTGGGCTATACATTGATTGTATATCAGCATGTATCATATCAAAGTCTGGAGGAGGGTAGATTACTTGAGCCACTTCAGTTTGCTCCCCTCCAAGATATGCAGGATGAATCCCAGACTCTGCTACATTGTCATCGTCACACAATGGAGGATATCCAAGGGTGGCTCTGATGGAATTGGAAATCCATTTTGCATGATCAGAGCTGGCTTTGACTAACACCCTCTCCCCCTTTATGACTTCTCTTTCCATGTGATCCCTTAGATCATCTTTCTGAAACCTTATTTGGGCATCCAAATAGTTTACTCCATCCTTAAAGTAAGGTTTCAACCTTTGGAGTTTTTCAGTGATCAGCTTCTAAGAATCTTGAATTGCAGAAGTTACAGGAGTGAGGCTCTCTTGCAATGCTTTGTCAAATTCCTCTTTGGCAGTGGTCAGGGCTGCATTCTGGGCAGTTGCTATATTCTTCAGTTCAGTTATAATAGCATTGTGAGAAGCTGTCAAATTATCATTCATTCTTATTTGATTCTCCAGAACATAGCCTTGCTTTACTTCAAGTTCATTCACTTGAGCTTTGATTTTCTCTTGATGTGTAGCCAAGTACACCATTGCATTCCCTCCCTTGTGGAAGCAGTCAGTCATCTCCTTCTTATTTAGATTCATCTTAAATCTGATGGACTTTATGTCATGAGCCAGATCAAACTGTAGAGACTTATGCCCCTCATCCATATACGTTTCTATTGCTTTCCTTTGCTCATCAAGCTTTATCTGCATTGCAACCATCAGAGAACTGTAATCTACAGATGGTGTTGGCTGTGGTGTAGGTTGTTGTGCAATGGTTTGCAGAGCTTTCTTATAATTTTGGCTCCTTCTCTTAAATACTTGAAACTTTCTCTTTTTAGCTCTGGCAGGCTCCTCATCTTCAGAAGCAGATGTACTTGCAATATCAACCCTATCCTTAAGGCTTGGAGGTAACTCCTTCTCATTTCAGGTTCCTTCCTTGTAGTTTCTTCAACAATAACTACTTGCTCCCCCTCAACATGAGCATTCTCCCCCACAGCAGCAACACTTTCCTTCTCAAAGTCTGTTTGGAGTAGGTCAGGGAATAGCTCTTCTTGGGTGAATTCTTGTGGAGGATGGGGTGGAGAAACTCTTATCTCATCAACAAACTTGATCAGATACTACTTGATCTGCAACAGATGTGTCCTCCATGACAACATCTGTGGGTTTACTATGAATCTGAGGTTACTGATTAACATCAGGTAATTTGTCAATTATAACTTCACTCTCAATAAGGAAATCTAATTGATTGATTTCAGTGATTACCTCAAGAATGGTTTGAGTAGCTCTTTCACTTTCTAGAGGAGTTGGCTCTTCAACCAGTAGAGACTCCCCCTGGATAGAATCCTGGTGTATTGGGCTAGCTTGTGGTAGCTCCCCCTGCCTCTCTACATCATCTTGTCTAGCTGCAGACTTGACAGCACCTCCAGTTTCTTCTTCATCAGGAGTAAACACAACTTGCTCTTCAGAGCTACTAGAGGATTCTTGAGCCACTGGGGCTGCCTTCTTCTTTTTCTTTAGTGGGGTTTCCTTCTCAGGAGTAGGCATTTCCTTGGTCAAAACTCTATCCCATCTAGAGAAGATTCTCATGTCCATTCTTCTCATGTGGTTGATTTTAGATCCAGCTGCTTGACTCATCACCTCTGGTATACTACCAGCAAGGTATAGACTAAGAATCCTACCCAAATTGGGTTTCTTCAGGCTCTCCTTAATCTTCTCAAACACTACTGCAGACCAATCAGTATTTAGCTGGAAGATTAACCTTGTCATTAGATTGAACATATAAGCTGAAATCCTGTCATGTCCTCCAGATTTGCACAGGATAATTTTGCCAACAATTTCAGAGAAAAATTTTCCTTGGCTGTTTCATTCCCTTTCGGTTGAATACTGATCCAATTTTCATCTTGAAATCCAGTCCACACCATGTTAAAGCTTCTCTGGTCTTAGAAGCAGAAACTTCATCTTCTTCCTTAGTCCTTGGTAGGTTTAGTACCTTTCTCAAACTCTTAGGTGAGACCTTCACCTTTTTCTCCATGAACCCTTGACTTTATCTTGAGTCCAGATTCGTCTAGGGTTGCTCCATTCAGAAATTCTAGAACTTCTTTCTTCCATATCTTGGCTGGCTCTGAAACAAGAAAATCTAACCCTGAGTTTGCAACTAGGGTTACCACATCCTTGATCTCTGGTTCTGCATCATCAAACGCATGTCGCACCAGTTCATATCCTTCATTCACGTTCTCTTCGAGCTTGGGCGTCATTAGGGTTTGAAGAATTTGAATTGAGAGAAGAGAGGTGTCGACACACAAGTTTGGTATCGAAACTTTGGTGAGCGTGTCGACAGACAATGGCGAAATCCTATTTATGCCTTTCTAGAGTTGAAGATGAAAGGGCGTGTCAACAAACTTAAATTGTGTCGACACTGTTGAAAAGTGTCGACACTGACTTATAATGTCTCGACAACAATGTGTCGACACAAGTATAGTCGACATAATATATGTGTCGACACTTGTTTATGTGTCGACACCACTTAACTCGACACTTAGTCGAGACTTTACTTGGTTAATTCTGTGTAAATTCTAAGTGTCGACACCACCTTAGTTGTGTCGACACCGATCCTGTATGTGTCGACACTAATTTTCTGAAGTGTCGACACCAACTTCCTAGATGTGTCGACACCTTTTCTCTTAAGTGTCGACACCAATTCTCTGTCTCGACACAGACAACTCTGTGTGTCGACACTATTTTACTTAGCCATTTCTGTAAACTTATTCTAAGTTTATCATACCTAATTCAATTTTTAACCTATTGAATTTGGTTTCTTCTAAAAACTTAGTATACATGTCAGCTAGTTGATTATCTGTATTAACATACTCCAGTGAAATATCTTCTTTTTCTACATGTTCCCTTAGAAAATTATATTTTATTTCAATGTGTTTAGTTCTACTATGGGAAACAAGATTGTTTGAAATAGATATAGCACTAGTACAATCACAAAATAGTGGTGTTCTACTTACTTGAATACCATAGTCTTCTAGCTGATGTTGTATCCATAGAAGTTGAGCACATCAACTTCCTGCAGCCACATACTCTGATTCTGCTGTGGAGATAGCCACACTTGTTTGCTTCTTGCTACTCCAAGATATCAGTCTTCCACCTAGGAATTGATAGGTACTAGTTGTACTTTTCCTATCTTCCTTGCAGCCTGCAAAATCTGCATCTGAATAACCTGTCAGTTCAAAGTCTCCATACCTAGGGTACCAAAGGCCTAGATAAGGAGTGCCCTTAAGATATCTTAGTATTCTTTTGACTGCTGTCAAATGAGACTCTTTAGGGCATGCTTGGTACCTAACACAGACACATGTAGCATACATGATATCTGGTCTACTTACAGTCAAATACAATAGGGAGCCAACTATCCCTCTATACAAAGTCTCATCTACAGGTTTCCCTGCATCATCTTTGCTAAGAGACATACTTGACCCCATAGGAGTTTTCATGGTACTGGATGAATCCATACCATACTTCCTTATCAGTTCTAGGGTGAACTTAGACTGCCATATGGATAAACCATTCTCAGTCTGTCTAACTTGGAGACCCAAGAAGAACTTAAGTTCCCTCATACTTCTCATCTCAAATTGTCCTTGCATTAGTTTTGCAAACTTTTTGCAAAGACTACTTTCAGTAGACCCAAATATGATGTCATCTACATATATTTGGACTAGTATTATCTTGCCTCTAGATTCCCTAAGGAATAGAGTCTTGTCTATTTTCCCCCTTGTGAATTTATTCTCAATGAGGAAATAAGACAGGGTTTTATACCAAGCCCTAGGGGCTTATTTTATTTCAACAAAACCTGATGGCTATTCCATATAGACCTCTTCCTTTAGATTACCATTCAGAAAGGCTGACTTAACATTCATTTGATATACTTTAAATCCTTGACAGGTTGCATAGGACAGGAACATCCTTATGGCTTCCAGTCTGGCTACTAGAGCAAAGGTTTAATCAAAGTCAATACCTTCTTCCTGCCTATATCCCTTAGCAACCAGTCTTGCTTTGTTCTTGATAATCACTCCATGTTCATCCATTTTGTTCCTAAAGATCCACTTGGTTCCAATTATGTTGTGGTCTTTTGGTTTAGGAACAAGCTCCCAGACTTTGCACCTCTTGAACAGATTCAGCTCCTCTTGCATTGCCTCAATCCAATGAGGGTCTAGGATGACTTCTTCAAACTTCTTTGGCTCTACTTGGGATAGAAAACTGGAGTAGAGTACTGAATTTAGATTTTTGTTGCTTGTTTGTACCCCTTGTCTTAGATCACCAATGATTTGATCTGCTGGATGATCTCTTAAATTCCTATTAGCTGGAGGCATCCTGGCTTCAGGTTGAACTCCTTCAGCTTCTTCATCTTGCTGCACTCCTTGGTCTTCTTCTGCATTAGGTACATGTAGTACTCCCCCTGGACAACAGCCACTATCATCTACATGCTGACTTGCAGTAGATCCTTCTTCAATAGTGAGCTTGTCCATCTTCTTAGTCACACCTGTGGAGCTGCAAATACTTCTAGACAACTCATTGTTAATAAGTCTAGCTTCATCAAATACTACATGTACTGACTCCTCTACAACTTGTGAAGACAAGTTGTAGACCCTATAAGCCTTCCTGTTGTTGCTGTACCCAACAAAGATCCCCTCTTGGGACTTGGCAGCAAACTTGGTCAAGTAAGACTTTCCATTGTTAAGTATAAAGCACTTACAACCAAAGATCTTGAAATAGGATAGATTTGGTTTTCTGCCTTTCACAATCTCATAGGGGGTCTTATTGTGGCTTTTAGTAATGGTAGTCCTATTAATTACATGGCATGCAGTATTAACTGCCTCAGCCTAGAAATATTCTGGGAGAGATGTGTCACTTAATAGGGTTCTACCAGCCTCAATCAAGGTTCTATTTTTCCTCTCAGCAATGCCATTTTGCTGAGGTGTTCTTGGTGAAGAAAATTCCTGAAATATCCCAAATTTTTCACATAGTTTTGCCATACTATCAGACTGAAATTCAGTACCATGGTCACTTCTTATTTTGACCACTGTACTGTCTAACTCATTCTGAATTTGTTTAACAAAGCTATAGAAGATACTAGGTGTTTCAGATTTCTGTCTAAGGAAGAACACCCAGGAAAACCTTGAGTAGTCATCTACAACCACAAATGTGTAGACCTTCCTACCTAGGCTGTGAACTGGCATAGGACCAAAGAGATCCATATGCAAGAGGTATAAGCACCTCACAGCATCTTTGTTTGCAATGCTACTAAAGGTGGATCTAGTCTGCTTGCCCTTTTGACAAGCTGAGCATATTCCATCATTAATACACTTAACTTGAGGACCATTCCTCACTAACTCTTTGCTATAGAGTTGGCCAATTGTCTTGTAGTTGAGATGGGCTAGCCTCTTGTGCCATTTGACACAATGAGAGACTTTCTCATCAGCTACAAGACATACTGGAGAACCATTGGTCTCACACATAATGTCTAGGCAATAGACATTCCTCTTTCTATAACCTGTCAAAATGATCTCTTGATCATTTGACCTCCTGATATGACAACCATTTTTAACAAATGAGATGTCATATCCTAAATCACTCAGTTGACTTATACTAATAAGGTTATGTTTCAAACCTTTAACATAAGCCACTTGAGTAATTGTTATATGCTTGCTAGAAATGTTACCAAAACCCTTGATGATTCCTTTTTCAGAACCACCAAAGGTGACTTTAGGACAATCCTTGATTGGTGTGTAGTCCTTTAGCAATCCCCTAGTTCCAGTCATGTGTCTGGAACATCCACTGTCCAAGTACCATATTGGGGCATGGCTACTTGGACTTACCTGCAAAACAGATTAGTTGACCTTAGAACCCAAAGAATTCTTGGGTCCTTAGTGCTGGTTAGTTTGCCTCTTAATAAAGCTACCTGCAGATCTTCCAACAGGCAGTTTGCTACTCAACTTGGCACTAGAATTGTGCCAACAGTCTATGGCAAAGTGGCCTACCTTGCCACAACACCAGCACTCAAATGTATTGTACCTTTGCTTAGGTACATCCCTAGCTATTTTATCTACAGCTGGCTTGTTGAGAGCTGGGGCTTTGCCCTTAGACTTGTACTTTACAGTCCTAGCAGGGTTAGTAAACCCCAATCCAGTTTTACCCTTGTGAGGTATAAACTCATCAATCAAAGGTAGAACAGACTTAGGTTTAGAAAACCTTGCAACTATGTCTCTCTCCTTCTGAAGACTAATCTCCAGATTTCTGATTTGATCATTCTTGAATGTTATAGTTCCCATCTGAATAACAGTTATGTTCTTCAGTCTGGCTATTTCATTTAACTTTTGATCAATCAGCTTCTCAAAATCAGTTGCAGTAACTTTAAGATTAACAATCTCCTTATCCTGACTTTTGGCCAAGGATTTGCTTTTCTTAAAAGCTTGCAACAGAACTTTATATTCATCAATCAACTGGTGAATATCTCCTTCAGATTCAGTTTCACTGGCATCACTTGATGCTGATGTAACTGAATCTGAACTAGCACTAGAAATTGAACTTAAAGAACAATTTTGTACCTGACTAGGTCCAGGCTGATCCTGGATTTTATCACCTTCTGTTAAGGCCATCAGTCCTTTGCACTGAATGTCCTCTTGCTCATATATAGAGTTCATTATCTGGATGAACTCATCTTCCTCTTCTTCAGCAAACAGTCCTATGTATGCTTCAGCTTCTGACTCAGTTTCTGAAGAAGATATGTTTGACAGGCTTTTGTCCTTCTTGGCAACAAAGGACCTTTCCTTCTTGCCCTTGAATTGAGTCTTTTTCTTATCTATTGACTATCTCCTTTTCTCTGGACAGTCAGCAACAACATTTCCTTGTTTGTTACAACAATAACAAACTATCGTTGAAGATGAAGTTCTATTTGACTTGGGCTTTCTCCTGTCTTTCTTTGATGACTTCTTGTTCTGATAATAGTCATCTTTTCCCTGTGAAGTGGATGGCTTTGACCTCTACTGTTTCTTCTTTAGAAACTTCTGAAAGTGTCTTGTGAAAGCTGCAAAATCCTCATCACTCTCACTGCTCTCAGAATTTCTGCTTTCTGAATCATCTGACCCAGTCTCAGCCACTTTTGGAGGTGGAGATGGAGACCTACTTTTGTATTTCTTGGTGGCTTCTATCTTGAATGCCACTGTTCTTTCTTTATGCTCACTTCTTGTAGTCTTCTCCTCCTCCTTCCTTACCATCAACTGCATCTCATAGGATAACAGCTTTCCAAACAATGTTGGAGGAGGAATATCTGCTAACTTAGCCATTTCCCTTATGGCACAGATCTTGGTGTCCCAATCCTTTGTTAGGGACCTCAAGAACTTATCATTCAGCTCATAATTGCTGAAATCTCTTCCATAGTACATTAGCTCATTGACAATCCTAGAGAATTTCTTATAGTATTCTGTTATGCTATCAGACCTACCTTGCCTGAAACTTTCATATTCTTGGTTTAACAAAGACATTTTGTCTTGTCTCACTTCTTCTGAACCCTCCATGTACACTATAAGAGTATCCCACATCTCCTTAGATGTCTTACAGTGTATCAAGTTCTGAAATGTAGCATCATCTATGGCACTTACAATGATATTCTGAGCCCTCTTGTCCATGGTGGCCAGAATAATCTCATCTTTTGTCATTTCAGAAAAGTCCTTAGGTGTTCTCTGATTTGCATCTAGGATTGAAACCTTCATAGGCACATATGGCCCTTCTTTAACTGTGATATATATTCTAGGATCTGAGTCTTCCATAAACAGTCTCACCCTTTCTTTCCAGATGCCAAAAATCTCTTTTCTGCAAATGGGCAACTTCATGGATCCAAGTTCCTTATGATTCTCTGTTGAACCCATTTTCTTGATTTTCTTGATTCTGCACTTTACTTATACTGAATCTGCCAAATCTGCCAACGGGATCTACTCAGACAATTAAGTCCTTTTTGAGAAACCTCCCTCTGATACCACTTGAAAGAAATTGTACCTAATCACTTAGAGGGGGGGGGGGGTGAATAGGTGACTTAAATCTTTTTTAACTTTTTAGGCAGATTGCAGATTATATCACAGAGTTATAACTACTTCTTTACAGCAATCAATCAGCAATCATAGAATAGACATGCACACAGTGAACACATAGATTTATAGTGGTTCCCGAAGGTTTGGGTACATCCACTTTCCCCCTTTGCCTATCTAGTAGTGTACTAGATTCGGCCAAACTCCTCCACTATATCTCAGATCCTCAGATCTTACACTCAGAACCCCAAATGGTTCCTACAGCTCAGGCCCAAGGCCCTACAACTCAGTCTTCTCCAAAGACCTACACTCAGCCACAAGTCCTACACTCAGCCACAACAGGCCTACACTCAGAGAAATAGATCTCCTACACTCAGGCACACAGGCCCTACCACTCAGCCTTTATAATTGCAGGCTTACAACTCAGATCCCTAAGGATCCTACAAGAAATTTAAAATACAAAGTATATACCTACAACTCAGAAAAAGAGAGATGAGTTGATAGGTTCTTGATGAGTTCTTGAAAGAACTCTGCTGAGATCAACCTCACTTGGCTTTCTTCAAAGATTCTTGAATGTAGAACACAATAGGATTTATTCTCTGCAGCTGATCTTCAATCACTGCAACTTAAGATTCAGAACTAGGTCTGAACCCTTCTTCACAGCCTGGTTCCAACGGCTGTCTTCTTGGAAGGAGCTCTCTCTCTTGAACTACTTAGATCTTTACTTGAAATGATTCTTCAATGAATTGCTAGATCTTCTTCTCTTTTTCAATCTCTTGATCATCTTTTTCTGTTGACAGTATAAGCCTTTATATAGGCCTTCTTCATGGTGACCGGCTGATCCGGTTCCTAACAGCTTTCTGACAACTCTGACAGTTGCAGTAGACCGGCTGGAATGGCAGCTGTCATGTCATCCAGTCACTTCTTGAAATATCTGTAACTGTCTGAAAGTGTCGAGACAGTCTGTCTTTAAGTGTCGACACTTATAGACTAAGTGTCGACACAAGTAGACTAAGTGTCGACACAAGCCTTCAAGGTATCGACACAACTCCTTGTGTTGTAGATTTTTCTTCTCGACACTGCTTCTTCATCATTTGTCGACACTGATATTGTGTGTCGACACAACTCCTTGTTCTTCAGTACTTAGTTGAATTCTTGTAAGTGTCGACACAACTCCTTTGTGTCGACACATCTTCTTGTGTTGAACTTGTTCAGTGTCGACACATCTTCTTGGTGTCGACACATGTCTTCTGTGTTGATACTTGTTGAGTGTCGACACAGCTCCTTGTGTCGACACATTCTTCATGTGTTGAGTCTTCTGCTGAGTGTCGACACATTCTACATTGTGTCGACACTTTCTTCATGTGTTGAGTCTTATGCTGTGTGTCGACACATTCTTCATTATGTCGACACTTGTACTTAGACTCTGCTGAAATTTGCTGAGTGTCGACACAACCTCCAAGTGTCGACACTTTTTGATGTAGACACAGTTCCTCTGGATGTCGACACTACTTCTAAGTGTCGACACTGCTTTACTGGACTTCTCTTCATTGAGTGTCGACACAGCCTTCATGTGTCGACACTTTTTGTCTGGTGTCGACTCTGCATCCCTGGTGTCGACATAATTACTCCAAGTGTCGACACTGCTTCTCTGGGTGTCGACACAAGTTTTCTTAAGTGTCGACACTTTCCTCCTGGGTGTCGACACATGGAATTAGAAACTTTTCAGCTTTCCCTGCAAATACTTAACCTGCACAAGGCAACTCAAAATACATCAAATACATTTTGATGTATATCATTGAGTAGGGTGAGGCTTCTTCAAATCAGGTACATTTAAACCAATGTACCCAACACATTTGCTGCACAAACCTCCAGTCATTGGATGTGAACCGCCCATCTCGATCACTCACGATGCTGTGGGGCACACCATGAAGCCGCACAATATTGTCTACATACAACTTTGCCAATTTCTCAACCAGATCATCCTTCCTATGCGGAATGAAATGCGACACATTCGTTAGACGATCTACGATCACCCAAATGATGTCATTCCCCTTTTGCGACCTTGGTAACCCGTGCACAAAGTCCATAGTGATGTCTTCGACCTTCCACTCCGGAATAGGCAAGGACTTCAAGAATCCCCCCCCCCCCACCGGTTTTTGGCACTCCGCCTTCACCAAGGCGCAAGTTTGGCACTTCGCCACGTACAGCGCGACATCCTTCTTCAGTCCTGGCCACCAGAACAATTTCTTAACATCGCGGTACATCTTCGTGCTCCCCGGGTGAATTGAGTACTTGGTATGATGCGTCTCGTACAACAATTCCACCCGCAAATTTCCCACGCCCAAGACGCACAGATGACCGTCTTTCCAAAGTAATCCGTCCACCACAACGAATTGGGAATTTGACCCATCCAGAGCCTCTATCATGAGTTGCTTCATGTGGACATCCATATCCAATGCCTGCCGAATCCGATCAGCCATGTCATATTGTACTTCTGTCCAATTCAATACTTCTCCAGCACTTGATTGCTTATCAACGCAAAAGATCTCCAACTCCACTAACTCCCGAACCAACCACTCGTCATGGACCGACAGCGAATTGGCTTGAGATGGGGCCCAGCGACTCAACGCATCCGCAACTGCATTACCTTTACCAGGCACGTAGTGGATCTTCAATGTATAGTCCCCCAGGAACTCCATCCATCTACGTTGCCGCATGTTCAGATCTTTCTGATCAATCAAATACTTCAGGCTCTTATGATCGATGTAGATATCAATCTTCACACCGTACAAATAATGCCTTCACAGCTTCAAGGCAAAAATCACGGCAGCTAACTCCAAGTCATGGACCGGATAGTTCCTCTCGTGCACCTTCAGCTGTCTCGAGCCATATGCTATAACGCTTCCATGTTGTAACAGCACACAACCCAAACCACTGCCTGAAGCTTCTCTATAAATCTCATAACCTTCGGTCCCACTCGGCGAACTCAACACAGGCGTTGTGGTCAACCGACATTTCAACTCATCAAAATCTCGCGCGCACTCCGGCGTCCAAACAAACTTCTGCTCCTTCCTCATCAAAGTAGTGAAAGGTAATGCTATCCACGAGAAGTTCTCTATGAAGTGCCTATAATAGACGGCAAGCCCCAGAAAGCTCCGGATTTCTACTACCGTAGAAAGCTCAGGCCACTCTCGTATCGCAACAATCTTCGCCGGATCCACTGCAATACCTTCCCCACTCACTATATGACCGAGGAACGCCACTGAGGACAACCAAAACTTGCACTTCGAGAACTTGGCGTACAATTGATTCATCCTTAGCGTCTCCAAAACCAAATGAAGATGCCTGAAGTGGTCTTCCTCACTCTGCGAGTACACCAAAATATCATCGAGGAAGACGATCACAAAATGGTCCAACTAATCCCTGAAGGTCCTGTTCATCAAATCCATGAACACTGATGGCGCATTCGTCGGCCCAAACGGCATTACCGTAAACTCATAATGCCAATATCTTGTACTGAACGCTATCTTAGGGATATCACTCTCCCTTATCCTTAGTTGATAGTAACCAGACTTGAGATCCAACTTGGAGTACACCGTCGACCCGACCAACTGATCAAAAAGATCATCGATCCTTGGGATTGGGTACTTGTTTTTTCCGTTAGCTTGTTTAACTCCTGATAATCAATACAAAGCCTTAAGCTTCCGTCCTTCTTCTTAACAAAGAGGACCGGTGTGCTCCAAGGCGATGAACTTGGACGCACATACCCTTGCTCCAACAACTCTTGAAGTTGCACTTTCAGCTCCGACATTTCCTTAGGCGCTAGCCGATACGGAGATCGTGACACAGGCTTCGCACCTGGCACTAGCTCAATAGTGAAATCTATCTCCCGTTGAGGTGGGGCTCCAGGAAGATCGGTGGGGAACACATCAGGGTACTCAGCTACCACTGAAATACTATCCAACGTAGGCTTTGGCTTTACAGCCTCCACTAGTTTAAAGAACAGCTCTGTACCAGCACGAACCGCCTTCACTACCTGAAGAGCAGACATCAATGTCTTGCTCGACCCTTTCAAGCCCGTAAAAGTCGTCCCATGACTTTCTCCCAACTTGACTTCCTTACGATCGCAATCAATATAGGCTTGCTGCTCCCAGAGCCAGTCCATGCCTAATAAAATATCGAACTCCACCAACGGTAGTAACGGCGCTTGCAGATCGAACTCTTGATTCCCAATGCGAATCTTAACACCACAGATTTTATCCGCGCGCATCGAACACCCATTCGGTAACAAAACATCCAACTTGTCCTTCGCCATCAAAGAAGGTACTCCGATGCGCGATATGAATCCTTCGGACAAGAAGGAGTGTGAAGCTCCCGTATCAAAGAGTGCTCTCGCCGGAAACTCATAAATCTCAAGTAGAATATGTCGAGCCAAATCTCGAGATATTTGTGTGGTGGTTTTTTGGGTTTCTTGATTGCGGGAGTTAGTGGACGATTCCACCTCCGCAGTGGTTGTTTCCTTCATTAGTGCCCTGTGGAAGTCTACCCGGCTTTTGGGTTTCTGCGGTGTATGGTGGAGAGTATGAGACTCCCTCGCAGTTAGACGGATTTTATATTCGTGTTTTTGGGTGGTATGTCCAAGAGTGACCACTTTGCCCGTATTTTTGGGTGGTGTGTCCCCGAGTGACCACCTCGCCCGTGTTTTTGGGTAAAGTCGACCACAGGTGCCCAATAAAGGATTTGTATTTCTTCCTTACGAATTATTCATGTTGTCACCTTATAGCCTCGTGCGTCTGGTGTACTATTGTTGTACGTGACAAATCACGTAAGAGTTCTTCTTCATGATGATGACGTGTTCCTCTTTTTGTACTTTATTTTAGTACTGTTGGTCTTGGGTTGGTACCCCTTTGACCTTTGTTTATTTGGGCTTATTAATTTCTGCCACCATTTGTTCCTTCTTGATGAGGTGTTCTGTCTTTGGAATGCCTCAGGTTCAGAGCAGTAGCAGATAGCAGAGCTAGTTTTGGAGTTTCTGGGAGGCAGTGTTGGCCGTGGTTGTTATCTCGTCTCAACGAGGTAGTTTGTTGTTTATTTAGTTACTGGTTCAGACATACTTTTCTCTATGTGGGTTCGTGTCAGTTTGTTGACGCCCACAGTATTGTTACTTTTTGATACTTGGTAGCTGCTTAGTTTTTCTATATGTGGATGTGGATTGCTTGCTCTTTGGGATGATTTATGCTAGGAATGCATGTTAGGTATTTTTAAGAATAAAATCTACTACTATTACTTCATGCACTGCATAATTTAAAAACTATAACTTGTTATATTTGGTGATCGTAAAAGCTATACTTACTACTATTATAAATTTAGAGTCTTGCATAGCATGAGTTGTCCTTTGGGGACGTTTATACTCATGTATGTAGTTTAAGTCAATCTAAACAAGTATTTTTCCACAGCATATAACTATATTTTAATTCGTGGACTAAGTGAGCCACTAAGCTGAGGAATACGGCTAACTATTGCACTTAAATGATTTTCCTTAAAATAACTGAAAGAATCTTTCTTCATATTTAAGTAGGTGTCTGCCTGAGCGTCCGCAGTTATCCCTTGCTGACGTGGCATCATGACGCGCATTTTCCCTTACTCTGATAAGTTATTATATGCGGTGAAAATGCGGTGACAACATTCTCGGTGATCACAGTCAAAGCCCACCGACTCACCACTGCCCCCAGGACGGCAATATCTTATGAGCATTTGGTCTTTCTGGCCACTGCCTAAGACCCTCCATCTATGCCAACGGCAAGTACCACGTACTTTAGGTCTCTCTAACCGAACGACATAGATCGGGTACGGTTCCGCCTGGCTCGTTGCTCACACCGCAACATCCATTTAAGTCGTCTGCACGAGTCAAACTTCCCCGAGTCCCGTACCTCCTTCACATATCACATAACCTAGTTATGTTCAGGTTGGCTCCTAGGCCACCAAGTTGGCAGAATCACGCATCTGCCCAGTTTTCCGGGTGCACCTTGGAGTTACCCCAAGGCTCCCTGTTGCAATCTACCACGTAGAAAACCTAAAAAACAAACATTCGCACGGAGTCTTATCCGGCCATTCATGCAATGCAACATCACCGATCCAGACCAACTTGTCCGGGTAGGCTTCACACATCATGCCTATATCCGTTATCGATTACGGACTCTACATGTACACAAAGGGGACTATTCATGTCTACCCGAAGGAACGCCACAAACTCACCGCAAACTCACGAGAGCGGGCTTCCCTATGCAAAAGAAGTAGAGCTTCACATGCTCAAGTAGAGAATCGTTACCCTAGCGTTCTTCCTTGGTGCCATGGAAATGTACGCGGATGAAAAGCACCGCAATCTCCTTGCCTCCGTGGATACGAAGTTGGCTCGCGATTTGGAGTTCTGAAGCTCCGTCGGTGACTGGATCTAGGCTTCTTCTTCCTCCTTTTCTCTCCCCTCTCTCAAGACTTAGAAAGAGAACCACTCAAGTGAAATGTGGGTTTCAAAGGCCCAATCCGGGTATATCCAAGAACTAGCAGCCCCCAGCTGTTGGATCATAAATTAAAGAGACGAACGGCCAGGATTCAAGCCTGAAATGCAAAACCTGGGCCGCACACGGCCTGTAACATGCCCGTATCCAGGGCCTGTGACACGCCCGTGTTCGACCTGACACGCTCGTGTCAGCCAGTACACGCCCGTGTTCTCGGGCGTGTTCCTCCATCAACACAGGACCAACACCAACCCGAGACTCACACGGGTCTTGGACACGCCTGTGTCCAATTTGACATGCCCATGTCAAACCCGAACATGCCTGGGCTTCAGGCCGTGTTCACTATCTCGACACTTCGTCGAGCGCAGTTCGTCGACCACCCGACATGGCCTTGGACATGCCCGTGTCCTAGTCCGTGTTCCGTGTCTCGACATTTCTTCGAGTGAAAATCGTCGACTTCCCTGGCAGATCGTCGACACGAGCTCGATAAGCCCTGAGACACGCCCGTGTCTCAGGCCGTGTTCGCTGCTCGACGATTGTCGACTCCAGAATTCATCGACCTCTCGGCCAAATCGTCGACCCAAACACGACATGCCCTGGGACACGCCCGTGTCCCAGGCTGTGTGCCCCCTGCCAAATTCCAAGTTTGGCCCAGAACGCCTCCCATCGCTCTTTTGAGTTTCGGGGCGTTATAGTAGGAGTTATCACGCCGCGCTACTCGCTCGACGAACGTCGAACAGTTACCGCCAAGCGCTAAAGTGTTATCGCGGGGCGCTAGTTCTGATAGCGGCGTCGACTGGTCAAAGCGATTACCGCCTATATTACCGCACGGCGGAAGCGTTTATATAAGGATGGACTTAAGATTTTATTCTCATCTTTTCATAGCCTTTCTTTGCTAGGAAGTAAGAGGAGGAACGTCCAGGAGCTTGTGTGCAGATTAATCCAAGGTTTGCATGTGATTGGAATCGCGATTCGATGCTAGATCCGTGTAGAGGAAGTTGTGGCAATCAATTCCATCCAGATGATAGATCACGGTCATGGCTCCAAAGAGATCTTCAAGGGTAACGATCCTCTTTCTTAGACATGTGAAGTCCTTATTTGGCATATGCATGGATTTCCCCCACCAAAATGTGAAATATTGACAAAACCTGATGGCTGTTCCATATAGACCTCTTCCTTTAGATTACCATTCAGAAAGGCTGACTTAACATTCATTTGATATACTTTAAATCCTTGACAGGTTGCATAGGCCAGGAACATCCTTATGGCTTCCAGTCTGGCTACTGGAGCAAAGGTTTAATCAAAGTCAATATCTTCTTCCTGCCTATATCCCTTAGCAACCAGTCTTGCTTTGTTCTTGATAATCACTCCATGTTCATCCATTTTGTTCCTAAAGATCCACTTGGTTCCAATTATGTTGTGGTCTTTTGGTTTAGGAACAAGCTCCCAGACTTTGCACCTCTTGAACTGATTCAGCTCCTCTTGCATTGCCTCAATCCAATGAGGGTCTAGGATGACTTCTTCAAACTTCTTTGGCTCTACTTGGGATAGAAAACTGGAGTAGAGTACTGAATTTAGATTTCTGTTGCTTGTTTGTACCCCTTGTCTTAGATCACCAATGATTTGATCTGCTGGATGATCTCTTAAATGCCTATTAGCTGGAGGCATCCTGGCTTCAGGTTGAACTCCTTCAGCTTCTTCATCTTGCTGCACTCCTTAGTCTTCTTCTGCATTAGGTACATGTAGTACTCCCCCTGGACAACAGCCACTATCATCTACATGTTGACTTGCAGTAGATCCTTCTTCAATAGTGAGCTTGTCCATCTTCTTAGTCACACCTGTGGAGCTGCAAATACTTCTAGACAACTCATTGTTAATAAGTCTAGCTTCATCAAATACTACATGTACTGACTCCTCTACAACTTGTGAAGACAAGTTGTAGACCCTATAAGCCTTCCTGTTGTTGTTGTACCCAACAAAGATCCCCTCTTGGGACTTGGCAGCAAACTTGGTCAAGTAAGACTTTCCATTGTTAAGTATAAAGCACTTACAACCAAAGATCTTGAAATAGGATAGATTTGGTTTTCTGCCTTTCACAATCTCATAGGGGGTCTTATTGTGGCTTTTAGTAATGGTAGTCCTATTAATTACATGGCATGCAGTATTAACTGCCTCAGCCTAGAAATATTCTGGGAGAGATGTGTCACTTAATATGGTTCTACCAGCCTCAATCAAGGTTCTATTTTTCCTCTCAGCAATGCCATTTTGCTGAGGTGTTCTTGGTGAAGAAAATTCCTGAAATATCCCAAATTTTTCACATAGTTTTGCCATACTATCAGACTGAAATTCAGTACCATGGTCACTTCTTATTTTGACCACTGTACTGTCTAACTCATTCTGAATTTGTTTAACAAAGCTATAGAAGATACTAGGTGTTTCAGATTTCTGTCTAAGGAAGAACACCCAGGAAAACCTTGAGTAGTCATCTACAACCACAAATGTGTAGACCTTCCTACCTAGGCTGTGAACTGGCATAGGACCAAAGAGATCCATATGCAAGAGGTATAAGCACCTCACAGCATCTTTGTTTGCAATGCTACTAAAGGTGGATCTAGTCTGCTTGCCCTTTTGACAAGCTGAGCATATTCCATCATTAATACACTTAACTTGAGGACCATTCCTCACTAACTCTTTGCTATAGAGTTGGCCAATTGTCTTGTAGTTGAGATGGGCTAGCCTCTTGTGCCATTTGACACAATGAGAGACTTTCTCATCAGCTACAAGACATACTGGAGAACCATTGGTCTCACACATAATGTCTAGGCAATAGACATTCCTCTTTCTATAACCTGTCAAAATGATCTCTTGATCATTTGACCTCCTGATATGACAACCATTTTTAACAAATGAGATGTCATATCCTAAATCACTCAGTTGACTTATACTAATAAGGTTATGTTTCAAACCTTTAACATAAGCCACTTGAGTAATTGTTATATGCTTGCTAGAAATGTTACCAAAACCCTTGATGATTCCATTTTCAGAACCACCAAAGGTGACTTTAGGACAATCCTTGATTGGTGTGTAGTCCTTTAGCAATCCCCTAGTTCCAGTCATGTGTCTGGAACATCCACTGTCCAAGTACCATATTGGGGCATGGCTACTTGGACTTACCTGCAAAACAGATTAGTTGACCTTAGAACCAAAAGAATTCTTGGGTCCTTAGTGCTGGTTAGTTTGCCTCTTAATAAAGCTACCTGCAGATCTTCCAACAGGCAGTTTGCTACTCAACTTGGCACTAGAATTGTGCCAACAGTCTATGGCAAAGTGGCCTACCTTGCCACAACACCAGCACTCAAATGTATTGTACCTTTGCTTAGGTACATCCCTAGCTATTTTATCTACAGCTGGCTTGTTGAGAGCTGGGGCTTTGCCCTTAGACTTGTACTTTACAGTCCTAGCAGGGTTAGTAAACCCCAATCCAGTTTTACCCTTGTGAGGTATAAACTCATCAATCAAAGGTAGAACAGACTTAGGTTTAGAAAACCTTGCAACTATGTCTCTCTCCTTCTGAAGACTAATCTCCAGATTTCTGATTTGATCATTCTTGAATGTTATAGTTCCCATCTGAATAACAGTTATGTTCTTCAGTCTGGCTATTTCATTTAACTTTTGATCAATCAGCTTCTCAAAATCAGTTGCAGTAACTTTAAGATTAACAATCTCCTTATCCTGACTTTTGGCCAAGGATTTGCTTTTCTTAAAAGCTTGCAACAGAACTTTATATTCATCAATCAACTGGTGAATATCTCCTTCAGATTCAGTTTCACTGGCATCACTTGATGCTGATGTAACTGAATCTGAACTAGCACTAGAAATTGAACTTAAAGAACAATTTTGTACCTGACTAGGTCCAGGCTGATCCTGGATTTTATCACCTTCTGTTAAGGCCATCAGTCCTTTGCACTGAATGTCCTCTTGCTCATATATAGAGTTCATTATCTGGATGAACTCCTCTTCCTCTTCTTCAGCAAACAGTCTTATGTATGCTTCAGCTTCTGACTCAGTTTCTGAAGAAGATATGTTTGACAGGCTTTTGTCCTTCTTGGCAACAAAGGACCTTTCCTTCTTGCCCTTGAATTGAGTCTTTTTCTTATCTGTTGACTATCTCCTTTTCTCTGGACAGTCAGCAACAACATGTCCTTGTTTGTTACAACAATAACAAACTATCGTTGAAGATGAAGTTCTATTTGACTTGGGCTTTCTCCTGTCTTTCTTTGATGACTTCTTGTTCTGATAATAGTCATCTTTTCCCTGTGAAGTGGATGGCTTTGACCTCCACTGTTTCTTCTTTAGAAACTTCTGAAAGTGTCTTGTGAAAGCTGCAAAATCCTCATCACTCTCACTGCTCTCAGAATTTCTGCATTCTGAATCATCTGACCCAGTCTCAGCCACTTTTGGAGGTGGAGATGGAGACTTACTTTTGTATTTCTTGGTGGCTTCTGCCTTGAATGCCACTGTTCTTTCTTTATGCTCACTTCTTGTAGTCTTCTCCTCCTCCTTCCTTACCATCAACTGCATCTCATAGGATAACAGCTTTCCAAACAATGTTGGAGGAGGAATATCTGCTAACTTAGCCATTTCCCTTATGGCACAGATCTTGGTGTCCCAATCCTTTGTTAGGGACCTCAAGAACTTATCATTCAGCTCATAATTGCTGAAATCTCTTCCATAGTACATTAGCTCATTGACAATCCTAGAGAATTTCTTATAGTATTCTGTTATGCTATCAGACCTACCTTGCCTGAAACTTTCATATTCTTGGTTTAACAAAGACATTTTGTCCTGTCTCACTTCTTCTGAACCCTCCATGTACACTATAAGAGTATCCCACATCTCCTTAGATGTCTTACAGTGTATCAAGTTCTGAAAGGTAGCATCATCTATGGCACTTACAATGATATTCTGAGCCCTCTTGTCCATGGTGGCCAGAATAATCTCATCTTTTGTCATTTCAGAAAAGTCCTTAGGTGTTCTCTGATTTGCATCTAGGATTGAAACCTTCATAGGCACATATGGCCCTTCTTTAACTGTGATATATATTCTAGGGTCTGAGTCTTCCATAAACAGTCTCACCCTTTCTTTCCAGATGCCAAAAATCTCTTTTCTGCAAATGGGCAACTTCATGGATCCAAGTTCCTTATGATTCTCTGTTGAACCCATTTTCTTGATTTTCTTGATTCTGCACTTTACTTATACTGAATCTGCCAAATCTGCCAACGGGATCTACTCAGACAATTAAGTCCTTTTTGAGAAACCTCCCTCTGATACCACTTGAAAGAAATTGTACCTAATCACCTAGAGGGGGGGTGAATAGGTGACTTAAATATTTTTTAACTTTTTAGGCAGATTGCAGATTATATCACAGAGTTATAACTACTTCTTTACAGCAATCAATCAGCAATCATAGAATAGACATGCACACAGTGAACACACAGATTTATAGTGGTTCCCGAAGGTTTGGGTACATCCACTTTCCCCCTTTGCCTATCTAGTAGTGTACTAGATTCGGCCAAACTCCTCCACTATATCTCAGATCCTCAGATCTTACACTCAGAACCCCAAATGGTTCCTACAGCTCAGGCCCAAGGCCCTACAACTCAGTCTTCTCCAAAGACCTACACTCAGCCACAAGGCCTACACTCAGCCACAACAGGCCTACACTCAGAGAAATAGATCTCCTACACTCAGGCACACAGGCCCTACCACTCAGCCTTTATAATTGCAGGCTTACAACTCAGATCCCTAAGGATCCTACAAGAAATTTAAAATACAAAGTATATACCTACAACTCAGAAAAAGAGAGATGAGTTGATAGGTTCTTGATGAGTTCTTGAAAGAACTCTGCTGAGATCAACCTCACTTGGCTTTCTTCAAAGATTCTTGAATGTAGAACACAATAGGATTTATTCTCTGCAGCTGATCTTCAATCACTGCAACTTAAGATTCAGAACTAGGTCTGAACCCTTCTTCACAGCCTGGTTCCAACGGCTGTCTTCTTGGAAGGAGCTCTCTCTCTTGAACTACTTAGATCTTTACTTGAAATGATTCTTCAATGAATTGCTAGATCTTCTTCTCTTTTTCAATCTCTTGATCATCTTTTTCTGTTGACAGTATAAGCCTTTATATAGGCCTTCTTCATGGTGACCGGCTGATCCGGTTCCTAACAGCTTTCTGACAACTCTGACAGTTGCAGTAGACCGGCTGGAATGGCAGCTGTCATGTCATCCAGTCACTTCTTGAAATATCTGTAACTGTCTGAAAGTGTCGAGACAGTCTGTCTTTAAGTGTCGACACTTATAGACTAAGTGTCGACACAAGTAGACTAAGTGTCGACACAAGCCTTCAAGGTATCGACACAACTCCTTGTGTTGTAGATTTTTCTTCTCGACACTGCTTCTTCATCATTTGTCGACACTGATATTGTGTGTCGACACAACTCCTTGTTCTTCAGTACTTAGTTGAATTCTTGTAAGTGTCGACACAACTCCTTTGTGTCGACACATCTTCTTGTGTTGAACTTGTTCAGTGTCGACACATCTTCTTGGTGTCGACACATGTCTTCTGTGTTGATACTTGCTGAGTGTCGACACAGCTCCTTGTGTCGACACATTCTTCATGTGTTGAGTCTTCTGCTGAGTGTCGACACATTCTACATTGTGTCGACACTTTCTTCATGTGTTGAGTCTTATGCTGTGTGTCGACACATTCTTCATTATGTCGACACTTGTACTTAGACTCTGCTGAAATTTGCTGAGTGTCGACACAACCTCCAAGTGTCGACACTTTCTGATGTAGACACAGTTCCTCTGGATGTCGACACTGCTTCTAAGTGTCGACACTGCTTTACTGGACTTCTCTTCATTGAGTGTCGACACAGCCTTCATGTGTCGACACTTTTTGTCTGGTGTCGACTCTGCATCCCTGGTGTCGACATAATTACTCCAAGTGTCGACACTGCTTCTCTGGGTGTCGACACAAGTTTTCTTAAGTGTCGACACTTTCCTCCTGGGTGTCGACACATGGAATTAGAAACTTTTCAGCTTTCCATGCAAATACTTAACCTGCACAAGGCAACTCAAAATACATCAAATACATTTTGATGTATATCATTGAGTAGGGTGAGGCTTCTTCAAATCAGGTACATTTAAACCAATGTACCCAACACATTTGATGCACAAACCTCCAGTCATTGGATGTGAACCGCCCATCTCGATCACTCGCGATGCTGTGGGGCACACCATGAAGCCGCACAATATTGTCTACATACAACTTTGCCAATTTCTCAACCAGATCATCCTTCCTATGCGGAATGAAATGCGACACCTTCGTTAGACGATCTACGATCACCCAAATGATGTCATTCCCCTTTTGCGACCTTGGTAACCCGTGCACAAAGTCCATAGTGATGTCTTCGACCTTCCACTCCGGAATAGGCAAGGACTTCAAGAATCCCCCCCCCCCCCACCGGTTTTTGGCACTCCGCCTTCACCAAGGCGCAAGTTTGGCACTTCGCCACGTACAGCGCGACATCCTTCTTCAGTCCTGGCCACCAGAACAATTTCTTAACATCGCGGTACATCTTCGTGCTCCCCGGGTGAATTGAGTACTTGGTATGATGCGTCTCGTACAACAATTCCACCCCCAAATTTCCCACGCCCAAGACACACAGATGACCGTCTTTCCAAAGTAATCCGTCCACCACAACGAATTGGGAATTTGACCCATCCAGAGCCTCTATCATGAGTTGCTTCATGTGGACATCCATATCCAATGCCTGCCGAATCCGATCAGCCATGTCATATTGTACTTCCGTCCAATTCAATACTTCTCCAGCACTTGATTGCTTATCAACGCAAAAGATCTCCAACTCCACTAACTCCCGAACCAACCACTCGTCATGGACCGACAGCGAATTGGCTTGAGATGGGGCCCAGCGACTCAACGCATCCGCAACTGCATTACCTTTACCAGGCACGTAGTGGATCTTCAATGTATAGTCCCCCAGGAACTCCATCCATCTACGTTGCCGCATGTTCAGATCTTTCTGATCAATCAAATACTTCAGGCTCTTATGATCGATGTAGATATCAATCTTCACACCGTACAAATAATGCCTTCACAGCTTCAAGGCAAAAATCACGGCAGCTAACTCCAAGTCATGGACCGGATAGTTCCTCTCGTGCACCTTCAGCTGTCTCGAGCCATATGCTATAACGCTTCCATGTTGTAACAGCACACAACCCAAACCACTGCCTGAAGCTTCGCTATAAATCTCATAACCTTCGGTCCCACTCGGCGAACTCAACACAGGCGTTGTGGTCAACCGACATTTCAACTCATCAAAATCTCGCGCGCACTCCGGCGTCCAAACAAACTTCTGCTCCTTCCTCATCAAAGTAGTGAAAGGTAACGCTATCCACGAGAAGTTCTCTATGAAGTGCCTATAATAGACGGCAAGCCCCAGAAAGCTCCGGATTTCTACTACCGTAGAAAGCTCAGGCCACTCTCGTATCGCAACAATCTTCGCCGGATCCACTGCAATACCTTCCCCACTCACTATATGACCGAGGAACGCCACTGAGGACAACCAAAACTTGCACTTCGAGAACTTGGCGTACAATTGATTCATCCTTAGCGTCTCCAAAACCAAATGAAGATGCCTGAAGTGGTCTTCCTCACTCTGCGAGTACACCAAAATATCATCGAGGAAGACGATCACAAAATGGTCCAAGTAATCCCTGAAGGTCCTGTTCATCAAATCCATGAACACTGATGGCGCATTCGTCGGCCCAAACGGCATTACCGTAAACTCATAATGCCAATATCTTGTACTGAACGCTATCTTAGGGATATCACTCTCCCTTATCCTTAGTTGATAGTAACCAGACTTGAGATCCAACTTGGAGTACACCGTCGACCCGACCAACTGATCAAAAAGATCATCGATCCTTGGGATTGGGTACTTGTTTTTTCCTGTTAGCTTGTTTAACTCCTGATAATCAATACAAAGCCTTAAGCTTCCGTCCTTCTTCTTAACAAAGAGGACCGGTGTGCTCCAAGGCGATGAACTTGGACGCACATACCCTTGCTCCAACAACTCTTGAAGTTGCACTTTCAGCTCTGACATTTCCTTAGGCGCTAGCCGATACGGAGATCGTGACACAGGCTTCGCACCTGGCACTAGCTCAATAGTGAAATCTATCTCCCGTTGAGGTGGGGCTCCAGGAAGATCGGTGGGGAACACATCAGGGTACTCAGCTACCACTGAAATACTATCCAACGTAGGCTTTGGCTTTACAGCCTCTACTAGTTTAAAGAACAGCTCTGTACCAGCACGAACCGCCTTCACTACCTGAAGAGCAGACATCAATGTCTTGCTCGACCCTTTCAAGCCCGTAAAAGTCGTCCCATGACTTTCTCCCAACTTGACTTCCTTACGATCGCAATCAATATAGGCTTGCTGCTCCCAGAGCCAGTCCATGCCTAATTGTTGGGTATTGTATCCACGATTACCTAGATTTGAGGAAGCCCCCTGTCAAGCTAAGATGAATTCACAATGTATTTGATGAAACATTTCCAGTTGTGCTTGTAGTTTCTCCACGCTAAGTGCACACCAATGTCAGGGTGCAGTAGGTCAATATACACGGGTCTGCACGACGTAATCCCTCGTTGAGCAGATCAGTGTGTTGGCCTACGTGTACTCTCTCTATTGGAGTGCACTTATTTTCAAGCACAGGGCCGCTCATATGCAAGAGAAGACAAGGAGCATGGAGGATCAAGGAGCAGCTCCTGGGGTGGAAGACGAAAAATCTTCCAAGGCAAATTCGACGAGAATCACCAAGTGATTCTCGCCGATTCGGCGAGAATCACTAGTGATTCTCGCCGAATCGACGAGAATCATTAGTGATTCTCGCCGACTCCTTTTGGCCATCTCAAGACGGTGCCAAGTAAGATTCGGCGAGAATCACTTGTGATTCCCGCCGAACCAGTGGTCAAGCAGCCCATGTGTAAAGTGAAATTCGTTGAGAATCGACAAGTGATTCGACGAGAATCACAAACGATTCTCGACGAATCGTCGAGAATCACTTGATGATTCTCGCCGATTCGTCGAGAATCGTTTGCTATTCTCGCCGATTTTTACTTGGCGTTTTCTCAGAATGCTGCTGAACCGGATTCTGCTTCTGGATTTGTTTGAACCGGATTTTGGGGATTTCATTTGTGGGTCCCTCAAACGGTCATATTTGAGAATCCTACACTATTTATACACAGGTATTTTTTGAACAGAAAATCCACGGAGAAAGAGGCCGAGCACGTAACCCTAAATCCGCGAACTCGCTCCGCTCCTCCGCCGCCGCTCGCATCAAGTGGTCGCCGCTGCTGATCGCTCTTCTTCCCGATCTCCGGTGACAGAAGCTTAGCAAGGCTTGTGTCTCACGCGTCTATCCGGAGATCTCTTGTCTCTCGATTCGTTGACCGGGAAAAACTCCCCCGTCCGAATCGATCGAGATGACTGATCCTAGAGTGACCGTTGGTAGACCTAGCTTGCTTCGCTACGAAGTTTAGATCTCCAAGTTCTGTAGCCACTCTTCATCGTAGCCGCCGATCCCGAAGCTAGCCGCCACTCGTGTGCCGCCGCCGGTTCCGGGGAGATCTTCTCCAAGAGAGACCAAGGTCGTAGATTCTTCATCGACTTCAAGAACACGTCGTCGAACAAAGAGGAACACCGAAGTCTCCAAGAGAAGTTTGTATCACGTGTACATTCTACTTTTATTTTATTGTAAAGGAACTTTTGTTCCGTGTTGTAAGGGTTGGGTGCAACCCGATTTGTGGGAGTGTTGACTCTCACGTGTGGAAGGGCTCCTTCCGTTAGTGAAGGGATTGGATTTCAATCCCGTTGGTGAAGTGACCGAGTCGTCCCTTGTTGGGGAGATAGGTCGAAGGGGGAAAGTGGATGTACCCAAGTCGGGGAACCACTATAAATTTGCTGTGTTTTCTGTGTGCTGTGTTTGTTGTTTTTATTGTGCAGGTACATCTGTAAATTCCGCAAAAGAACCACACGTCACCTATCCCCCCCCCCCCATAGGTGCACATAGCCGACACTAGGTGGACTTTCAAGTGGTATCAGAGGGAGGTTCCTCAACAAAAAGGCTAACACCTTGAGGTGAATCCTGCCACCAGTGTCAGAAGCATGGATCTGGATTATGACGTATTGCCACTCAAACTCCCGGCATGCACAAAGGATTATTATCCTATCTGGAGGATGAGAGTGTTATTTCACCTGGATGCCATCGATCCTCGAGCATCCCTCATCCTGGAAGAGGGTCCATTTATCCCTATGAAGACCACCGACTCGGGGACCCAAGTGCCCATGTGCATCCCTGAGATGACAGAGATGGAACTCTCATTTTTCCAACTGGACCAGAGGATTCGACAAATTATTATGGATGTCTGGTCTGGAGCCTCTCGCTCCAGGTTGGAAAAATGTAAAACGGCTAAATCTCTATGGATGATGATCTCAGAGCTGATGGGGGGGTCAGAGGAAGCTGAAATTTGCTGCCAATCTGAGGATGAAGCATATGTGGGGGTAATCACTTCTGAAGATAAATGCAAGGATCCTTCGGATTGCATCAGAGCTCCAGTATCCTTGTCAGAGACTGAAGAAGATAGTGAGGAAAGCAGCTCCGACGAGGAAGAACCATTGGTCACTGATTCTAATGACAATAACCCAGATGAGCAGGTATCATCTTCATCCTGTCCCACATCTTTTGACTTCTCTGAAGACAGAAACTGCTCTCCTCCAGAAAATACTGATTCCCTGAAGAGAGCCCTTCAGGAAAGCAATCTACTTGCTGAGGAGCAAGCTCGAGAGATTGCTCAACTGAAGATCTTGTTGGTTCTCCAATTGGCGTCCAACAAGGTCAAGGACTCTAAGATCTCAGCTCTAGAGAATAGTCTAGAAAATGAGAAACGTATAGTATCCAACTTCTCCAAAGTTGATGCTATAAAGAGAAAACAAGAAACCGGGTGGATCTCCCGGATTATCCAGGGATGGAGAAATGGGGAAACGGTGTTCCGACCTCCCACTCCAAGCGGGAAGGCAACTCATCATGCCTTCAGGTATGACCACAGGAATAATCGTGGTCACTGTAAGGGTGAGTTGTCCCCATGTGGAAATGTCCATAGTGCAAGAGGCATCATGGCCACCCATGAAGAAATACCTAAGGCTCAGTCTGAGCCCTTTGTATTCACGGCCACTGCCACAACAAAGTGTGGATCTGCAGGTCCTGGTTCACAGAAGAATTCTCTCCATTCAAGGACATGGGATAGGGAGAATAGAAGTCATGATGTCAGGCGTCATGGAGCCTCAGCAAGGAAGATGCCTGAAAGAATGGCACCACCTTCTCGGCCTCATAACGCTCACATCATGCATTCATTCCACCCTTCATCATGCCTCGATGGAAGAGGAATTTGTGCAACAAGAACATGCCCTATCCCTTTGAGACCTAGGACCGTTACTACATCAGTCACTAGATCAGGTCAAAAACGGCGATACAACATTCACTCTTGTTGGTGCTGCGGCAAAGTGGGACACTTTGCCATTGACTGTTGGCACAACCTCTCTGTGCCCACAGCAAGGGCTTCTCCACATTATAGGGACAGAGGCAGTCTTCCAGACAGGTTTTCTCACAGAAGGCAGTTGCGTGTTCATGCTAATAGAAACCTAGGACCCAATATGATTTGGGTTCCTAAGGTAAAGTAATTCTGTTTTGCAGGGTAGTCTAGATCCCCGTGAATACTTGGGAACTAGACAGTACGTGGCTCAAGGCTAACTTGGAACAAGCGTCTACAATAACAGACGTGCTACCTGTTGAGCATAATCACTTTAAGCTACTGATATGCTCTACCTGTGGGACTAAGACGATGACTCTCCATATCCCAGGTGATTTTGATCAGTTCAAGGACTTGTGTCATGATGCATCCTCATTCAAAGTAAATATATATACATTTCTATCATTGTGTATACGTATACTTATGTCATTGTGAATTTCGACAACACACAATTGACATTTAGAAGACTTTGCAAAAACCTCCATAAAATTCAAATAGATTGACTTTAAGAATATACTTGTATTTATCATTCCTTTTATTAACTTGACATCGGAAAATCTCTAAAAATGGTGCAATGCTTCCCAAAGTAGTCAAGAAAACCATCAATATATACTCCGAATCTCGCCGACCCATTTTATATCTCACCGAATTAGACAAACGGTATTAGAAATCAAATTAGACAAATCTCGCCGAATCCCGTCGAAGGAACTCGCGGCCGCTCGGCTTCCCCCGAATCCCGACGACTCCTATAAATCCCGCCGAAAGAATCTCCGCCTGTTCACCTTCCTCACGACTCGCGCAGGAGACCTCTGGACGACCCTCGCCTTCCTCGCGCAAGTGCACTTCCGCGAACTCGCCGACACCCGCAGCCCTCCGACGCTCTCGTCGACGCCGTCGAATCGCTTCTGTGCGTGATCTTCTTCTCCCGAAGCTCACCAACTCCCGAAGCTCCCGTGAGATTCTAACTAGGTCGCATCCCACGGGATACTCTTCCCTCCACCGAAGCTCTTCCCGAAGCTCACCAACTCTCTTCCACCGAAGCCCTTAGGTAACCTCCTCCTCACTGGCTCCAAGGCCGAACCCCATGTGATGCCTTCTTTTTTGAATGTACACTAATGCTTGGAGTCGGGCTTCTTTCTAGATCCTCAATGGCCCCAAGGACGACCGCAGGTTTGATTTCTGGTTGCGAACTGGTTCGCACTGGTTTTTCTCATGCCTCGGACGAGTTCCGGAACATCGTTCTCATGCTGGAAGAAGCCGGGCTAACCTTCATATTGGAGCATCCTTGCAAAGTCTTAGATAAAGAAGTGCTGGAGTTCTTTTCTACAGCAAGGCTTCGAAACCGAGACTCCATCATCAAGAGCAAGGTGGCGGGGACTAAGGTCAAGATGTCTGCCGGTAAGCTAACTCGCTACCTGCAGCTCTCAAGTGCGGAGCAGGAAGACTATTTGGAGGACGAGGACAAAGCCAGAACCCTCCTGTTCTGCAGTCTACCCAGAGGCACACGATCAGTAAAACGAAAAGAGATGAATGAAGAAGGGAAGCTCCTATCCGACATCATAGGAAAAGTACTCATTTGTAAGCCAGGCTCCCATGATCATATCTCCGGAGATATGTTCAAAATTCTCATAGCCGTGGTCTGCAGAAAGAGGTTCAACTAGGGAGAGTTGATGTTTCAAAAGATCAAGGACACTCTGGGCACTCCGAGCTTCGGCCGCATCATCAGTCTATATCTCAACCAGCTCAACGGAGATAAATTCGACATGAGCAAAGGAGTTCCTCTACATTACTTGAAAAAGATGGATGCTACTGTATTTGATCGATGGGAGCGGCGCATCGGGCAGCCGGCTGTGGAAGAGCAAGAGGAAGTATCTCCAGCATCCTCCCCCCGTGAAATTCCTGATACCCTGACTGCAGGAATCGAGGGGGAGACTCTACCCTCTCAGATGGATATAATATCTGACATCGCCCAGGTGGCCAGGGATGCGGTGGCCGAAGTTAATGCAGAAAGTGAACCTGGGTTGGAGGATGAGGAGGTCCTGAACAGACACACTCTCGGAACTGAAGCTGAAACACTGGACTCTGCTGATCAAGAAGTGGAAGAAGATGCTGATATGGATGAGTTTTTGGATGAGGACGGAGAGGACGAGGTCAGTGAGGGCCATGAAGTGGTTGAATCTCCAGATACTGATGAACCTCCTACTGATAAGTCTGCACCAGTGGAGGGGGAGGTAAATGAGGCCACCAACATTCCTCCCATAGAGGCTGTGATTGTATCCAGCTCTACTGATGCTTCTGCGGCCGAGCCAGAACGAGGCCAAGAAGTGCCTCCGGGTATTCCACTACGAGATGACCTAGCCATTCACACTGTACATATAATTCAGGGCATCGTGAATGAGCTTAAAACCTCTTTTGATAAAGCTCAGAAAACAATGCTGCAAGAGATTAAGACTTCTGAAGATCTCATGCTGAAGAATATGGTGGCAATCAACCACAAACTGGATATGATGGAGAAGAAGTTTGAAGAAAAGTATACTGCGGCCGGCGAAGCTGTCACACTGTTAATGGCCGGCTTGAAAAAGACTACTGATACTCTGGCTGTTGTCAATCAGAACGCACACGTTGTGGCCAACAATATTCAGAAATTTGATGGCAACATGGTCACTTTAAATGCAAATCAGCAGGCCCTAGTCACTGAATTCAGCAAGACAACTAAGCACATTGATGACTCCTTGCACTCATATGCCAATTGCATAGCTGAAGAAGCCAAAAAGGGGGAGAAGGAGTATATCGCTAAGATGGCTGAGCTCCAGAAAAGCATGGATGCAAACTTTGTGAAATCAAGCAACTACGTCTATGAGAGTTGCTGGTGGATGCTACAACAGGCACTGGGCACGTTAGGAGTCGTCCTACCTGACCAACCTGCCGGTGTTCAGGCTCCTGAGACTTCTACGGCTGCCGAGGAAGTACATATTGCTGAGAATGTAAGTACAAGTGCTGCTGATATTTTCACTGATGAAGCTGACGCTAGGGCCATCTCCAAATCTAAGCTGAGAAGCATATTTGACCAGGAGGCCTTAGCTAAAGCAAGGGGAAAGAGGAAAATTCAGGAAGGGACATCAAAGGAGACACCAACTCAAAAGAGGATCAGACTAAGTGAGGAGGAGGTAAGAAACGAAAGGTGGAGCCCAGTCTCAAGGAACATCATCCTAGACACCTTCCGGCTGCAAGAAAGAGGAGAGATAAATCGAAATGAAGCATATAGCCAGTATGAATGGGAGACACACAAAGCATTTGAAGCGAAACGCAACATTTTCTTCAGAAACAACAAGGATCCAGACAAAGTTGCTCCTCCTAGGTACTACCCAAAGCCCAAGGAATACATGGAAAGGCAGAGCAAAAAGTACTTGGCGCAAACTCTTAAGGGTGACGGAGCTAAGGACAAATAGTCATTATATTATAGCTGGTCACGGTGTATTAAGAACATTTAACAATTATTACTGTCGTGTGAACAATTCTGACTTTCATGTGAATATATTTCTCTTGGTATATATATATATACTTGAATGTGTGAATGACTCAAGTCCTGTTCTGATTGCATATATTCCCTTGTGTCGCATATTTAATCTTTAAATGCTATTATTATTATTTGATAGGTGTTATTCATCTTAGCTAGTAGGGTTTTGGCTTCGTCAAATAGGGGGAGATTGTTGGGTATTATATCCACGATTACCTAGATTTGAGGAAGCCCCCTGTCAAGCTAAGATGAATTCACAATGTATTTGATGAAACATTTCCAGTTGTGCTTGTAGTTTCTCCACGCTAAGTGCACACCAATGTCAGGGTGCAGTAGGTCAATATACACGGGTCTGCACGACGTAATCCCTCGTTGAGCAGATCAGTGTGTTGGCCTACGTGTACTCTCTCTATTGGAGTGCACTTATTTTCAAGCACAGGGCCGCTCATATGCAAGAGAAGACAAGGAGCATGGAGGATCAAGGAGCAGCTCCTGGGGTGGAAGACGAAAAATCTTCCAAGTCAAATTCGACGAGAATCACCAAGTGATTCTCGCCGATTCGGCGAGAATCACTAGTGATTCTCGCCGAATCGACGAGAATCATTAGTGATTCTCGCCGACTCCTTTTGGCCATCTCAAGACGGTGCCAAGTAAGATTCGGCGAGAATCACTTGTGATTCCCGCCGAACCAGTGGTCAAGCAGCCCATGTGTAAAGTGAAATTCGTTGAGAATCGACAAGTGATTCGACGAGAATCACAAACGATTCTCGACGAATCGTCGAGAATCACTTGATGATTCTCGCCGATTCGTCGAGAATCGTTTGCTATTCTCGCCGATTTTTACTTGGCGTTTTCTCAGAATGCTGCTGAACCGGATTCTGCTTCTGGATTTGTTTGAACCGGATTTTGGGGATTTCATTTGTGGGTCCCTCAAACAGTCATATTTGAGAATCCTACAGTATTTATACACAGGTATTTTTTGAACAGAAAATCCACGGAGAAAGAGGCCGAGCACGTAACCCTAAATCCGCGAACTCGCTCCGCTCCGCCGCCTCCGCTCGCATCAAGTGGTCGCCGCTGCTGATCGCTCTTCTTCCCGATCTCCGGTGACAGAAGCTTAGCAAGGCTTATGTCTCACGCGTCTATCCGGAGATCTCTTGTCTCTCGATTCGTTGACCGGGAAAAACTCCCCCGTCCGAATCGATCGAGACGACTGATCCTAGAGTGACCGTTGGTAGACCTAGCTTGCTTCGCTACGAAGTTTAGATCTCCAAGTTCTGCAGCCACTCTTCATCGTAGCCGCCGATCCCGAAGCTAGCCGCCGCTCGTGTGCCGCCGCCGGTTCCGGGGAGATCTTCTCCAAGAGAGACCAAGGTCGTAGATTCTTCATCGACTTCAAGAACACGTCGTCGAACAAAGAGGAACACCGAAGTCTCCAAGAGAAGTTTGTATCACGTGTACATTCTACATTTATTTTATTGTAAAGGAACTTTTGTTCCGTGTTGTAAGGGTTGGGTGCAACCCGATTTGTGGGAGTGTTGACTCTCACGTATGGAAGGGCTCCTTCCGTTAGTGAAGGGATTGGATTTCAATCCCGTTGGTGAAGTGACCGAGTCGTCCCTTGTTGGGGAGATAGGTCGAAGGGGGAAAGTGGATGTACCCAAGTCGGGGAACCACTATAAATTTGCTGTGTTTTCTGTGTGCTGTGTTTGTTGTTTTTATTGTGCAGGTACATCTGTAAATTCCGCAAAAGAACCACACGTCACCTATCCCCCCCCCCATAGGTGCACATAGCCGACACTAGGTGGACTTTCACTAATAAAATATCGAACTCCACCAACGGTAGTAACGACGCTTGCAGATCGAACTCTTGATTCCCAATGCGAATCTTAACACCACAGATTTTATCCGCGCGCATCGAACACCCATTCGGTAACAAAACATCCAACTTGTCCTTCGCCATCAAAGAAGGTACTCCGATGCGCGATATGAATCCTTCGGACAAGAAGGAGTGTGAAGCTCCCGTATCAAAGAGTGCTCTCGCCGGAAACTCACAAATCTCAAGTAGAATATGTCGAGCCAAATCTCGAGATATTTGTGTTGTGGTTTTTTGGGTTTCTTGATTGCGGGAGTTAGTGGACGATTCCACCTCCGCAGTGGTTGTTTCCTTCATTAGTGCCCTGTGGAAGTCTACCCGGCTTTTGGGTTTCTGCGGTGTATGGTGGAGAGTATGAGACTCCCTCGCAGTTAGACGGATTTTATATTCGTGTTTTTGGGTGGTATGTCCAAGAGTGACCACTTTGCCCGTATTTTTGGGTGGTGTGTCCCCGAGTGACCACCTCGCCCGTGTTTTTGGGTAAAGTCGACCACAGGTGCCCAATAAAGGATTTGTATTTCTTCCTTACGAATTATTCATGTTGTCACCTTATAGCCTCGTGCGTCTGGTGTACTATTGTTGTACGTGACAAATCACGTAAGAGTTCTTCTTCATGATGATGACGTGTTCCTCTTTTTGTACTTTATTTTAGTACTGTTGGTCTTGGGTTGGTACCCCTTTGACCTTTGTTTATTTGGGCTTATTAATTTCTGCCACCATTTGTTCCTTCTTGATGAGGTGTTCTGTCTTTGGAATGCCTCAGGTTCAGAGCAGTAGCAGATAGCAGAGCTAGTTTTGGAGTTTCTGGGAGGCAGTGTTGGCCGTGGTTGTTACCTCGTCTCAACGAGGTAGTTTGTTGTTTATTTAGTTACTGGTTCAGACATACTTTTCTCTATGTGGGTTCATGTCAGTTTGTTGACGCCCACAGTATTGTTACTTTTTGATACTTGCTAGCTGCTTAGTTTTTCTATATGTGGATGTGGATTGCTTGCTCTTTGGGATGATTTATGCTAGGAATGCATGTTAGGTATTTTTAAGAATAAAATCTACTACTATTACTTCATGCACTGCATAATTTAAAAACTATAACTTGTTATATTTGGTGATCGTAAAAGCTATACTTACTACTATTATAAATTTAGAGTCTTGCATAGCATGAGTTGTCCTTTGGGGATGTTTATACTCATGTATGTATTTTAAGTCAATCTAAACAAGTATTTTTCCACAGCATATAACTATATTTTAATTCGTGGACTAAGTGAGCCACTAAGCTGAGGGATACGGCTAACTATTGCACTTAAATGATTTTCCTTAAAATAACTGAAAGAATCTTTCTTCATATTTAAGTAGGTGTCTGCCTGAGCGTCCGCAGTTATCCCTTGCTGACGTGGCATCATGACGCGCATTTTCCCTTACTCTGATAAGTTATTATATGCGGTGAAAATGCGGTGACAACATTCTCGGTGATCACAGTCAAAGCCCACCGACTCACCACTGCCCCCAGGACGGCAATATCTTATGAGCATTTGGTCTTTCTGGCCACTGCCTAAGACCCTCCATCTATGCCAACGGCAAGTACCACGTACTTTAGGTCTCTCTAACCGAACGACATAGATCGGGTACGGTTCCGCCTGGCCCGTTGCTCACACCGCAACATCCATTTAAGTCGTCTGCACGAGTCAAACTTCCCCGAGTCCCGTACCTCCTTCACATATCACATAACCTAGTTATGTTCAGGTTGGCTCCCAGGCCACCAAGTTGGCAGAATCACGCATCTGCCCAGTTTTCCGGGTGCACCTTGGAGTTACCCCAAGGCTCCCTGTTGCAATCTACCACGTAGAAAACCTAAAAAACAAACATTCGCACGGAGTCTTATCCGGCCATTCATGCAATGCAACATCACCGATCCAGACCAACTTGTCCGGGTAGGCTTCACACATCATGCCTATATCCGTTATCGATTACGGACTCTACATGTACACAAAGGGGACTATTCATGTCTACCCGAAGGAACGCCACAAACTCACCGCAAACTCACGAGAGCGGGCTTCCCTATGCAAAAGAAGTAGAGCTTCACATGCTCAAGTAGAGAATCGTTACCCTAGCGTTCTTCCTTGGTGCCATGGAAATGTACGCGGATGAAAAGCACCGCAATCTCCTTGCCTCCGTGGATACGAAGTCGGCTCGCGATTTGGAGTTCTGAAGCTCCGTCGGTGACCGGATCTAGGCTTCTTCTTCCTCCTTTTCTCTCCCCTCTCTCAAGACTTAGAAAGAGAACCACTCAAGTGAAATGTGGGTTTCAAAGGCCCAATCCCGGGTATATCCAAGAACTAGCAGCCCCCAGCTGTTGGATCATAAATTAAAGAGACGAACGGCCAGGATTCAAGCCTGAAATGCAAAACCTGGGCCGCACACGGCCTGTAACATGCCCGTATCCAGGGCCTGTGACACGCCTGTGTTCGACCTGACACGCTCGTGTCAGCCAGTACACGCCCGTGTTCTCGGGCGTGTTCCTCCATCAACACAGGACCAACACCAACCCGAGACTCACACGGGTCTTGGACACGCCTGTGTCCAATTTGACATGCCCATGTCAAACCCGAACATGCCTGGGCTTCAGGCCGTGTTCACTGTCTCGACACTTCGTCGAGCGCAGTTCGTCGACCACCCGACATGGCCTTGGACATGCCCGTGTCCTAGTCCGTGTTCCGTGTCTCGACATTTCTTCGAGTGAAAATCGTCGACTTCCCTAGCAGATTGTCGACACGAGCTCGATAAGCCCTGAGACACGCCCGTGTCTCAGGCCGTGTTCGCTGCTCGACGATTGTCGACTCCAGAATTCATCGACCTCTCGGCCAAATCGTCGACCCAAACACGACATGCCCTGGGACACGCCCGTGTCCCAGGCTGTGTGCCCCCTGCCAAATTCCAAGTTTGGCCCAGAACACCTCCCATCGCTCTTTTGAGTTTCGGGGCGTTATAGTAGGAGTTATCACGCCGCGCTACTCGCTCGACGAACGTCGAACAGTTACCGCCAAGCGCTAAAGTGTTATCGCGGGGCGCTAGTTCTGATAGCGGCGTCGACTGGTCAAAGCGATTACCGCCTATATTACCGCACGGCGGAAGCATTTATATAAGGATGGACTTAAGATTTTATTCTCATCTTCTCATAGCCTTTCTTTGCTAGGAAGTAAGAGGAGGAACGTCCAGGAGCTTGTGTGCAGATTAATCCAAGGTTTGCATGTGATTGGAATCGCGATTCGATGCTAGATCCGTGTAGAGGAAGGTATGGCAAACAATTCCATCCAGATGATAGATCACGGTCATGGCTCCGAAGAGATCTTCAAGGGTAACGATCCTCTTTCTTGGACATGTGAAGTCCTTATTTGGCATATGCATGGATTTCCCCCACCAAAATGTGAAATATTGACAAAACCTGATGGCTGTTCCATATAGACCTCTTCCTTTAGATTACCATTCAGAAAGGCTGACTTAACATTCATTTGATATACTTTAAATCCTTGACAGGTTGCATAGGCCAGGAACATCCTTATGGCTTCCAGTCTGGCTACTGGAGCAAAGGTTTAATCAAAGTCAATACCTTCTTCCTGCCTATATCCCTTAGCAACCAGTCTTGCTTTGTTCTTGATAATCACTCCATGTTCATCCATTTTGTTCCTAAAGATCCACTTGGTTCCAATTATGTTGTGGTCTTTTGGTTTAGGAACAAGCTCCCAGACTTTGCACCTCTTGAACTGATTCAGCTCCTCTTGCATTGCCTCAATCCAATGAGGGTCTAGGATGACTTCTTCAAACTTCTTTGGCTCTACTTGGGATAGAAAACTGGAGTAGAGTACTGAATTTAGATTTATGTTGCTTGTTTGTACCCCTTGTCTTAGATCACCAATGATTTGATCTGCTGGATGATCTCTTAAATGCCTATTAGCTGGAGGCATCCTGGCTTCAGGTTGAACTCCTTCAGCTTCTTCATCTTGCTGCACTCCTTGGTCTTCTTCTGCATTAGGTACATGTAGTACTCCCCCTGGACAACAGCCACTATCATCTACATGCTGACTTGCAGTAGATCCTTCTTCAATAGTGAGCTTGTCCATCTTCTTAGTCACACCTGTGGAGCTGCAAATACTTCTAGACAACTCATTGTTAATAAGTCTAGCTTCATCAAATACTACATGTACTGACTCCTCTACAACTTGTGAAGACAAGTTGTAGACCCTATAAGCCTTCCTGTTGTTGCTGTACCCAACAAAGATCCCCTCTTGGGACTTGGCAGCAAACTTGGTCAAGTAAGACTTTCCATTGTTAAGTATAAAGCACTTACAACCAAAGATCTTGAAATAGGATAGATTTGGTTTTCTGCCTTTCACAATCTCATAGGGGGTCTTATTGTGGCTTTTAGTAATGGTAGTCCTATTAATTACATGGCATGCAGTATTAACTGCCTCAGCCTAGAAATATTCTGGGAGAGATGTGTCACTTAATAGGGTTCTACCAGCCTCAATCAAGGTTCTATTTTTCCTCTCAGCAATGCCATTTTGCTGAGGTGTTCTTGGTGAAGAAAATTCCTGAAATATCCCAAATTTTTCACATAGTTTTGCCATACTATCAGACTGAAATTCAGTACCATGGTCACTTCTTATTTTGACCACTGTACTGTCTAACTCATTCTGAATTTGTTTAACAAAGCTATAGAAGATACTAGGTGTTTCAGATTTCTGTCTAAGGAAGAACACCCAGGAAAACCTTGAGTAGTCATCTACAACCACAAATGTGTAGACCTTCCTACCTAGGCTGTGAACTGGCATAGGACCAAAGAGATCCATATGCAAGAGGTATAAGCACCTCACAGCATCTTTGTTTGCAATGCTACTAAAGGTGGATCTAGTCTGCTTGCCCTTTTGACAAGCTGAGCATATTCCATCATTAATACACTTAACTTGAGGACCATTCCTCACTAACTCTTTGCTATAGAGTTGGCCAATTGTCTTGTAGTTGAGATGGGCTAGCCTCTTGTGCCATTTGACACAATGAGAGACTTTCTCATCAGCTACAAGACATACTGGAGAACCATTGGTCTCACACATAATGTCTAGGCAATAGACATTCCTCTTTCTATAACCTGTCAAAATGATCTCTTGATCATTTGACCTCCTGATATGACAACCATTTTTAACAAATGAGATGTCATATCCTAAATCACTCAGTTGACTTATACTAATAAGGTTATGTTTCAAACCTTTAACATAAGCCACTTGAGTAATTGTTATATGCTTGCTAGAAATGTTACCAAAACCCTTGATGATTCCTTTTTCAGAACCACCAAAGGTGACTTTAGGACAATCCTTGATTGGTGTGTAGTCCTTTAGCAATCCCCTAGTTCCAGTCATGTGTCTGGAACATCCACTGTCCAAGTACCATATTGGGGCATGGCTACTTGGACTTACCTGCAAAACAGATTAGTTGACCTTAGAACCCAAAGAATTCTTGGGTCCTTAGTGCTGGTTAGTTTGCCTCTTAATAAAGCTACCTGCAGATCTTCCAACAGGCAGTTTGCTACTCAACTTGGCACTAGAATTGTGCCAACAGTCTATGGCAAAGTGGCCTACCTTGCCACAACACCAGCACTCAAATGTATTGTACCTTTGCTTAGGTACATCCCTAGCTATTTTATCTACAGCTGGCTTGTTGAGAGCTGGGGCTTTGCCCTTAGACTTGTACTTTACAGTCCTAGCAGGGTTAGTAAACCCCAATCCAGTTTTACCCTTGTGAGGTATAAACTCATCAATCAAAGGTAGAACAGACTTAGGTTTAGAAAACCTTGCAACTATGTCTCTCTCCTTCTGAAGACTAATCTCCAGATTTCTGATTTGATCATTCTTGAATGTTATAGTTCCCATCTGAATAACAGTTATGTTCTTCAGTCTGGCTATTTCATTTAACTTTTGATCAATCAGCTTCTCAAAATCAGTTGCAGTAACTTTAAGATTAACAATCTCCTTATCCTGACTTTTGGCCAAGGATTTGCTTTTCTTAAAAGCTTGCAACAGAACTTTATATTCATCAATCAACTGGTGAATATCTCCTTCAGATTCAGTTTCACTGGCATCACTTGATGCTGATGTAACTGAACCTGAACTAGCACTAGAAATTGAACTTAAAGAACAATTTTGTACCTGACTAGGTCCAGGCTGATCCTGGATTTTATCACCTTCTGTTAAGGCCATCAGTCCTTTGCACTGAATGTCCTCTTGCTCATATATAGAGTTCATTATCTGGATGAACTCCTCTTCCTCTTCTTCAGCAAACAGTCCTATGTATGCTTCAGCTTCTGACTCAGTTTCTGAAGAAGATATGTTTGACAGGCTTTTGTCCTTCTTGGCAACAAAGGACCTTTCCTTCTTGCCCTTGAATTGAGTCTTTTTCTTATCTGTTGACTATCTCCTTTTCTCTGGACAGTCAGCAACAACATGTCCTTGTTTGTTACAACAATAACAAACTATCGTTGAAGATGAAGTTCTATTTGACTTGGGCTTTCTCCTGTCTTTCTTTGATGACTTCTTGTTCTGATAATAGTCATCTTTTCCCTGTGAAGTGGATGGCTTTGACCTCCACTGTTTCTTCTTTAGAAACTTCTGAAAGTGTCTTGTGAAAGCTGCAAAATCCTCATCACTCTCACTGCTCTCAGAATTTCTGCTTTCTGAATCATCTGACCCAGTCTCAGCCACTTTTGGAGGTGGAGATGGAGACTTACTTTTGTATTTCTTGGTGGCTTCTGTCTTGAATGTCACTGTTCTTTCTTTATGCTCACTTCTTGTAGTCTTCTCCTCCTCCTTCCTTACCATCAACTGCATCTCATAGGATAACAGCTTTCCAAACAATGTTGGAGGAGGAATATCTGCTAACTTAGCCATTTCCCTTATGGCACAGATCTTGGTGTCCCAATCCTTTGTTAGGGACCTCAAGAACTTATCATTCAGCTCATAATTGCTGAAATCTCTTCCATAGTACATTAGCTCATTGACAATCCTAGAGAATTTCTTATAGTATTCTGTTATGCTATCAGACCTACCTTGCCTGAAACTTTCATATTCTTGGTTTAACAAAGACATTTTGTCCTGTCTCACTTCTTCTGAACCCTCCATGTACACTATAAGAGTATCCCACATCTCCTTAGATGTCTTACAGTGTATCAAGTTCTGAAAGGTAGCATCATCTATGGCACTTACAATGATATTCTGAGCCCTCTTGTCCATGGTGGCCAGAATAATCTCATCTTTTGTCATTTCAGAAAAGTCCTTAGGTGTTCTCTGATTTGCATCTAGGATTGAAACCTTCATAGGCACATATGGCCCTTCTTTAACTGTGATATATATTCTAGGGTCTGAGTCTTCCATAAACAGTCTCACCCTTTCTTTCCAGATGCCAAAAATCTCTTTTCTGCAAATGGGCAACTTCATGGATCCAAGTTCCTTATGATTCTCTGTTGAACCCATTTTCTTGATTTTCTTGATTCTGCACTTTACTTATACTGAATCTGCCAAATCTGCCAACGGGATCTACTCAGACAATTAAGTCCTTTTTGAGAAACCTCCCTCTGATACCACTTGAAAGAAATTGTACCTAATCACCTAGAGGGGGGGGGGTGAATAGGTGACTTAAATCTTTTTTAACTTTTTAGGCAGATTGCAGATTATATCACAGAGTTATAACTACTTCTTTACAGCAATCAATCAGCAATCATAGAATAGACATGCACACAGTGAACACACAGATTTATAGTGGTTCCCGAAGGTTTGGGTACATCCACTTTCCCCCTTTGCCTATCTAGTAGTGTACTAGATTCGGCCAAACTCCTCCACTATATCTCAGATCCTCAGATCTTACACTCAGAACCCCAAATGGTTCCTACAGCTCAGGCCCAAGGCCCTACAACTCAGTCTTCTCCAAAGACCTACACTCAGCCACAAGGCCTACACTCAGCCACAACAGGCCTACACTCAGAGAAATAGATCTCCTACACTCAGGCACACAGGCCCTACCACTCAGCCTTTATAATTGCAGGCTTACAACTCAGATCCCTAAGGATCCTACAAGAAATTTAAAATACAAAGTATATACCTACAACTCAGAAAAAGAGAGATGAGTTGATAGGTTCTTGATGAGTTCTTGAAAGAACTCTGCTGAGATCAACCTCACTTGGCTTTCTTCAAAGATTCTTGAATGTAGAACACAATAGGATTTATTCTCTGCAGCTGATCTTCAATCACTGCAACTTAAGATTCAGAACTAGGTCTGAACCCTTCTTCACAGCCTGGTTCCAACGGCTGTCTTCTTGGAAGGAGCTCTCTCTCTTGAACTACTTAGATCTTTACTTGAAATGATTCTTCAATGAATTGCTAGATCTTCTTCTCTTTTTCAATCTCTTGATCATCTTTTTCTGTTGACAGTATAAGCCTTTATATAGGCCTTCTTCATGGTGACCGGCTGATCCGGTTCCTAACAGCTTTCTGACAACTCTGACAGTTGCAGTAGACCGGCTGGAATGGCAGCTGTCATGTCATCCAGTCACTTCTTGAAATATCTGTAACTGTCTGAAAGTGTCGAGACAGTCTGTCTTTAAGTGTCGACACTTATAGACTAAGTGTCGACACAAGTAGACTAAGTGTCGACACAAGCCTTCAAGGTATCGACACAACTACTTGTGTTGTAGATTTTTCTTCTCGACACTGCTTCTTCATCATTTGTCGACACTGATATTGTGTGTCGACACAACTCCTTGTTCTTCAGTACTTAGTTGAATTCTTGTAAGTGTCGACACAACTCCTTTGTGTCGACACATCTTCTTGTGTTGAACTTGTTCAGTGTCGACACATCTTCTTGGTGTCGACACATGTCTTCTGTGTTGATACTTGCTGAGTGTCGACACAGCTCCTTGTGTCGACACATTCTTCATGTGTTGAGTCTTCTGCTGAGTGTCGACACATTCTACATTGTGTCGACACTTTCTTCATGTGTTGAGTCTTATGCTGTGTGTCGACACATTCTTCATTATGTCGACACTTGTACTTAGACTCTGCTGAAATTTGCTGAGTGTCGACACAACCTCCAAGTGTCGACACTTTCTGATGTAGACACAGTTCCTCTGGATGTAGACACTGCTTCTAAGTGTCGACACTGCTTTACTGGACTTCTCTTCATTGAGTGTCGACACAGCCTTCATGTGTCGACACTTTTTGTCTGGTGTCGACTCTGCATCCCTGGTGTCGACATAATTACTCCAAGTGTCGACACTGCTTCTCTGGGTGTCGACACAAGTTTTCTTAAGTGTCGACACATGGAATTAGAAACTTTTCAGCTTTCCCTGCAAATACTTAACCTGCACAAGGCAACTCAAAATACATCAAATACATTTTGATGTATATCATTGAGTAGGGTGAGGCTTCTTCAAATCAGGTACATTTAAACCAATGTACCCAACACATTTGCTGCACAAACCTCCAGTCATTGGATGTGAACCGCCCATCTCGATCACTCACGATGTTGTGGGGCACACCATGAAGCCGCACAATATTGTCTACATACAACTTTGCCAATTTCTCAACCAGATCATCCTTCCTATGCGGAATGAAATGCGACACCTTCGTTAGACGATCTACGATCACCCAAATGATGTCATTCCCCTTTTGCGACCTTGGTAACCCGTGCACAAAGTCCATAGTGATGTCTTCGACCTTCCACTCCGGAATAGGCAAGTACTTCATGAATCCTCCCCCCACCGGTTTTTGGCACTCCGCCTTCACCAAGGCGCAAGTTTGGCACTTCGCCACGTACAGCGCGACATCCTTCTTCAGTCCTGGCCACCAGAACAATTTCTTAACATCGCGGTACATCTTCGTGCTCCCCGGGTGAATTGAGTACTTGGTATGATGCGTCTCGTACAACAATTCCACCCGCAAATTTCCCACGCCCAAGACGCACAGATGACCGTCTTTCCAAAGTAATCCGTCCACCACAACGAATTGGGAATTTGACCCATCCAGAGCCTCTATCATGAGTTGCTTCATGTGGACATCCATATCCAATGCCTGCCGAATCCGATCAGCCATGTCATATTGTACTTCCGTCCAATTCAATACTTCTCCAGCACTTGATTGCTTATCAACGCAAAAGATCTCCAACTCCACTAACTCCCGAACCAACCACTCGTCATGGACCGACAGCGAATTGGCTTGAGATGGGGCCCAGCGACTCAACGCATCCGCAACTGCATTACCTTTACCAGGCACGTAGTGGATCTTCAATGTATAGTCCCCCAGGAACTCCATCCATCTACGTTGCCGCATGTTCAGATCTTTCTGATCAATCAAATACTTCAGGCTCTTATGATCGATGTAGATATCAATCTTCACACCGTACAAATAATGCCTTCACAGCTTCAAGGCAAAAATCACGGCAGCTAACTCCAAGTCATGGACCGGATAGTTCCTCTCGTGCACCTTCAGCTGTCTCGAGCCATATGCTATAACGCTTCCATGTTGTAACAGCACACAACCCAAACCACTGCCTGAAGCTTCGCTATAAATCTCATAACCTTCGGTCCCACTCGGCGAACTCAACACAGGCGTTGTGGTCAACCGACATTTCAACTCATCAAAATCTCGCGCGCACTCCGGCGTCCAAACAAACTTCTGCTCCTTCCTCATCAAAGTAGTGAAAGGTAACGCTATCCACGAGAAGTTCTCTATGAAGTGCCTATAATAGACGGCAAGCCCCAGAAAGCTCCGGATTTCTACTACCGTAGAAAGCTCAGGCCACTCTCGTATCGCAACAATCTTCGCCGGATCCACTGCAATACCTTCCCCACTCACTATATGACCGAGGAACGCCACTGAGGACAACCAAAACTTGCACTTCGAGAACTTGGCGTACAATTGATTCATCCTTAGCGTCTCCAAAACCAAATGAAGATGCCTGAAGTGGTCTTCCTCACTCTGCGAGTACACCAAAATATCATCGAGGAAGACGATCACAAAATGGTCCAAGTAATCCCTGAAGGTCCTGTTCATCAAATCCATGAACACTGATGGCGCATTCGTCGGCCCAAACGGCATTACCGTAAACTCATAATGCCAATATCTTGTACTGAACGCTATCTTAGGGATATCACTCTCCCTTATCCTTAGTTGATAGTAACCAGACTTGAGATCCAACTTGGAGTACACCGTCGACCCGACCAACTGATCAAAAAGATCATCGATCCTTGGGATTGGGTACTTGTTTTTTCCGTTAGCTTGTTTAACTCCTGATAATCAATACAAAGCCTTAAGCTTCCGTCCTTCTTCTTAACAAAGAGGACCGGTGTGCTCCAAGGCGATGAACTTGGACGCACATACCCTTGCTCCAACAACTCTTGAAGTTGCACTTTCAGCTCCGACATTTCCTTAGGCGCTAGCCGATACGGAGATCGTGACACAGGCTTCGCACCTGGCACTAGCTCAATAGTGAAATCTATCTCCCGTTGAGGTGGGGCTCCAGGAAGATCGGTGGGGAACACATCAGGGTACTCAGCTACCACTGAAATACTATCCAACGTAGGCTTTGGCTTTACAGCCTCCACTAGTTTAAAGAACAGCTCTGTACCAGCACGAACCGCCTTCACTACCTGAAGAGCAGACATCAATGTCTTGCTCGACCCTTTCAAGCCCGTAAAAGTCGTCCCATGACTTTCTCCCAACTTGACTTCCTTACGATCGCAATCAATATAGGCTTGCTGCTCCCAGAGCCAGTCCATGCCTAATAAAATATCGAACTCCACCAACGGTAGTAACGACGCTTGCAGATCGAACTCTTGATTCCCAATGCGAATCTTAACACCACAGATTTTATCCGCGCGCATCGAACACCCATTCGGTAACAAAACATCCAACTTGTCCTTCGCCATCAAAGAAGGTACTCCGATGCGCGATATGAATCCTTCGGACAAGAAGGAGTGTGAAGCTCCCGTATCAAAGAGTGCTCTCGCCGGAAACTCACAAATCAAAACAAATCCTAAACAAGCAGTGGTAAGGTAACATACGCATAACAAGTATTTAAAGGAATTTAACTTGCTACAAAATTAAACCGTACCTGTCACCACATCCGCTTGTTTGATGGCCTCCAGTTGGCCAAGATTATAAACCCTTGGTTGAGTCGGAGCATAATGGGACGTGGTTGACTCCACCGCCTTGCCCTTCTCTTCATAAGTTGCTCCCGGCTTTCTCTCGGACTTGGGACGTCTGCTCCAACAATCACGGGCAAAGTGCCCCAACTTCCCACAAGTAAAACATGCACCCGGGGTCCGACCCGTAGTCGCCCGAGAAGCACCGGAAGAAGGAGCTGGACCCGAAGTCCGAGCCTTCTTAAATAATTTACGGTACCCAGACTTTACGGTAGTCAGCACCTTGAACTCAGATTTCTTATCACCCAAGCTTTTCTTCGCTAGAACATTCTTCATGTCCTTCTCCAAGGACCGGGCCGTGTTGACCAAGGTTAAGAAACCCTGCGTCATCAGCCCCGAGAGTAGTAGCCTCAAGTCATCTCTTAGACCTTCGTAGAAACGGTTGGTCTTACGCTCCTCATCCGCGATGGTGGTGCTAGCATACCGACCCAACCGAGTAAACTCTTGGAGATACTCATCCACGCTACTCTCTCCTTGTACCAATCTCTGGAACTCATTCTCCAAAGCTATCCTCTGAGTCGAAGGGAGGTACCTAGCCAAGAACAGTCTCGAGAACTCCTCCATCGAGACGTCTGTAAGTTTCCTACCTCTCAATAGATGCAGCTCCAAACCCTCCCACCACAGCCTAGCGTCTCCATCTAACAGGAACGTAGCTATAGTGGTCATCTGCCACTCCTCTGTCTCCATCGCTTTCAAGACTCTCTTCACACGGGAGAGTCAGTCTTCAGCTTGAGATGGGGTTTCCAACCCCGAGAATACCGGAGGATTAAAGCTCATGACATGTTTGGGCTGTCTCTCGGTTTCCCTCCTTGGCACCAACGACTCCACTACTACCTGCTCCACTCTTCTCGGCTCAACCTCTAGAAGAGGTACCTGCTCCATCGTAGGAGCGGGCTGCTACATTTCCCTTGCAGGCTGCGCATTGATCATGGCAAACACTGCTTCAGACACCAATCGTATGGTCTCAGCCGATGGAGGTGTTGCAGGAGCATCATTTGGTGCACTACAAGCCTCAGAAACTCGGCGTTCCGACGGCCTAGCACTGCTTCTGGTCACCTAAAGTGGTACAAAACACCGTTAAGTGACCAAACAATATTGCAAAACACAATTATAGGAGCACGCAGGTTCCTCAAACATGTGTATTTTTCATTCCTAAGTGGACATTCATGGGTTCTTTTGCTATTATAACGATGACGCACACACATGTGCTCACCACCCCTTAAAAGAATTCGTCCACGAATTCATTTTAAGCCTGACCGAAACCAGTAGTCTGATACCAAATTGTAACACCCCCTATCCGTCGCATAGCATATAGCAGTAGGTACGGCCGGTGCCCGACGTCATATACCACAAACAGACCGGAAGGTTACTTAATGGAAACCATCCAACCATTCCAACATCCTACACAGAGTCATTCTAATGGAAGCAGTTCTATTAGTTGCAATAAAAAGAACCCAGCAAAATAGCATGAATGTCCACTAAACAATCCCAAAGGAATGAAGTACAAATACACAAGTTCTGGCCTTAAGGCCATACAACAGGTTGCTCAAATTAAATGTTTTCCAAACTTCGGCACGCAGGCCGGCCATACATGAATAAAAGAAAACATCCAAAAATTAGGCCTTCGAGGGCCGGTTCAGCAACTTGGGCATTAGCCCGCTATTTACCGCTCGACTCCGCAGTACCTGCAAGCATAATCCACCGCAACGGTGGCAAACCAAAGCAAATGTCAGCAATGCTGACCAAATTATAACAATCTCGCCCCCAATTCGGGGGGCGATGCTCCTTCCCTGCACTTTATTAGCATAAGCAAGTAGTATATAAATACATTGCATCACAGGCATTGGCGCACACGACCACCCACCCCGTGCTCTCAGGGTACATTCTCGGTGATCACGGTCAAAGTCCGCTGACTCACCACCGCCCCCAGGACGGCAATATCTCGTGAGCAATTTGGTCTTTCTGGCCACTACCTAAGACCCTCCATCTATGCCAACGGTAAGTGCCAAGTAACTTTAGGTCTCTTTAACCGAACGACATAGATTGGGTATGGTTCCACCTGACCCGTTGCTCCCACCGCAACGTCAACTTAAGTCGTCTGCGGGGGTCAAGCTTCCCCGAGTCACGTATCTCCCATACATATTACATAACCCAATTATGTTCCGGTTGGTTCCCAGGCCACCATGATGGTAGAACCACGCGTCCGCCTAGTTTTTCGGGTGCACCTTGGAGTTAATCCCCAAGGCTCCCTGTTGCAATCTACCTCGTATAAAACCCGAAAAACAAACATTCGCACTGAGTTTTCTCCGGCCATTTATGCAATGAAACATCACCAATCCAGACCAACATGTCCGGGTAGGCTTCACATATCATGCATATATATGTTCTCTATTACGGACTCTACATGTACACAACAGGGACTATTCATGTCTACCCGAAGGAACACCTCAAACTCACCGCAAACTCGCGAGAGCGGGCTTCCCTATGCAAAAGAAGTAGAGCTTTACATGCTCAAGAAGAGAATCGTTACCCTAGCATTCTTCCTTGGCACCATTGAAATGTAAGCGGATGAAAAGCACTACACTCTCCTTGCCTCCGTAGATCCTAAGTCGGTTCGCGATTTGGAGCTCTGAAGCTCCGCCAGTGACCGGATCTAGGCTTCTTCTTCATCCTTTACTCTCCCCTCTCTCTTGACTTAGAAAGAGAACCACTCAAGTGAAATGAGGGTGCAAAGGCCCAAACCCGGGTATATCCCAGTAGGAACAACCCCCAACCGTTGGATCCCAAAATAGGGAAAGGAATGGCTACGATTCGTAGCTGAAAAGTAAAACCTGGGCCGAACATGACCTGCGACACGCCCATGTCCAAGGCCGTGTCCCTCATTCGCCGTCAAAATCAACGCGTTATGAAACTTACATGGGTCCCAACACGCCCGTATTTAACCTGACACACCCGTGTTCCAACTGACGCGGCGGTGTGGTTGGCCGTGTGCCCCCATCGACACAGCCCCGAAAACAACCCGAGACTCACACGACTCTTGGACACGCCCGTGTCCTATTTCATATGCCCGTGTCAAACACAAACACGCCTGGGCTCTAGGCCGTATTCACTGTCTCGACACTTCGTCGAGCGAAGTTCGTCGACCACCCGACACGGCCTTAGACACGCCCGTGTCCTCGGCCGTGTTCCCTGTCTCGACACAACGTCGAGCGAAAATCGTCGACTTCCCTGGCAGATCGTCGACACGAGCTCGACACGCCCTGGGACACGCCCGTCTCCCAGGTTGTGTTCACTGCTCAACAATCATCGACTCCAAAATTCGTCGACCTCACGACCAAATTGTCGACTCGAGCCTGACACGCCCTAGGACACGCCCGTGTCCCATGTCGTTTGCCCCCTGCCAAATTCCAGATTTGGCCCAAAACGCATCCCGTCGCACTTTTGAGTTTCGGGGCGTTACACCTAGGCGGGTATCCAAACTACCAGGCCAAGCCCTTACGTACGCCTCTAGAAGGACACAACCTATAGTCACCATGTACTATTGCTGGCAATATCCACCAGAATTTCTTTTGCAAAGTGTCAACCACACCTGCTGTAACGCCCCGAAACTCAAAGGAGCGAAGGGGGACGTTTTTGGGCCAGTTTGGGTTCTGGCTGCAGGCACACGGCCTGGGACACGGGCGTGTCCCAGGGCGTGTCAAGCGTGTGTCGACACTTAGCCGCGAAGTCGTCGAGATTTTCTCAACGATTCGCTGAGAATGGGCACACGGCCTGCGACACGGGCGTGTCGCATGGCGTGTCGACCCGTGTCGACACTTAGCCGTGGAGTCGTCGAGTTATACTCGACGATTCGTCGAGAATGGGCACACGGCCCGCGACACGGGCGTGTCGCAGGGCGTGTCGACCCGTGTCGACGATCGTCCCGGGGAGTCGTCGAGATTCGCTCGACGATCGTTGAGGCAAGGCACACGGCCTAGGACACAGGCGTGTCCAAGGTCGTGTCATTAAGTCGTCGATCTTCACGCGACGAAATGTCGAGACCGTGTACACGGCCTGGGGTCCAGGCATGTCAAAGTGACACGGGCAAGGACACGGGCGTGTCCTAGAACCCGTGCAGTGCTCGGGTTGAAAAAGGGGAAAAATCATGGGGTACACGGCCGGCTACACGGCCGTGTCAGGTGGAACACGGGCGTGTCAGCTCGAACACGGGCGTGTTCGATACCCGTGTGAGGTTCCAGGTGATTCGATTTTGACGGTGAATGCGGCACACGGCCCTGGACACGGGCGTGTGCCAGGCCGTGTTCGGTCCAGATTGGGCATTTCAGCCCCGAATCAAAGCCGTTCGTTTTCTTAGGTTGAGATCCAACGGCTGGGGGTTGTTCCTGAAGGGATATACCCGGGTTTTGACTTAGAAAATCCATTACTTTCCTTCACTTTTCATCTCTCTAAGTCCTTAGAGAAAGAGGAGAGCCAAGAGTGGAAGAGGAGCTAGATCCGCTATTGGAGGAGCTTCGTAGCTCCGAATCGCAAGCCGACTCCGGATCCACGGAGGCAACGCTAGTGCGGTGGTTTTCATCCGATTACTTTTCAATGGCGCCAAAGAGGAACTCAAGGGTAACGATCCTCATCTTGAGCATGAATAGCTCTCTTTCTTAGCATAGGAAGCCCGCTCTCGCGAGTTTGCGGAGGGTTGGAGGCGTTCCTTCGGGTAGATATGTGAAGTCCCCGTTGATTAGAGTCTGTATGCGAGAACGGACATAGGCATGATGTGTGAAGCCTACCCGGACATGTTGGTCTGGATCGGTGATGTTGCATTGCATAAATGCCGGAGAAGACTCCGTGCTATTGGTTGTTTTTCGGGTTTTCTACGCGGTAGATTGCAGCAGGGAGCCTTGGGGACTAACCCAAAGGTGCACCCGGAAAACTGGGCGGATACGAGATCTTGTCAACTTGGTGGCCTGAGAGCCAACTTGAACATAACGGGGTTATGTGACTTGTGATAGAATGGGACTCGGAGGAAGTTTGACCCGCGCAAATGGCTTAAATTGTCGTTGCGATGTGAGCACGGGTTAGATGGAACCGTACCCGCTCTTTGTCGTTCGGTTAAAGAGACCTAAGATTACGTGGCACTTGCCGTTGGCATAGATGGGAGTCTTCGGCGGTCAATGGCTTAAATTGTCGTGACCCAGGCCAGGAAGACAAATTGCTCATAGGTTTGGCCGTCTAAGTGGCGGTGGTGAGTCCGGAATGTTAATGGCTTTAATTGACGTGACATCGACCGGTTCACCGAGAATGTGCCCTGAGTGCACGGGGTGTGTGGCCGTGCGAGCCAACGTCTGTGATGAAATGGCTATGGATTTATACATTGCTCGCTTATGCTAATGAAATGCAGGGAAGGAGCATCGCCGCCCCGAGTTGGGGGCGGTATCGTTATAATTTGGTCAGCATTGCTGACCGTTGCCTTGTTTTGCCACCGTGCGGTGGTTTGTTGCTTGCAGGTGCAGCTGGACCAAGCGGTCAATAGCGGGCTAAAGCCCTTTTTGCGAAGCTGGCCCTCGAAGGCCCAAGTAGAAGTGTTTACTGCTTTATTCACGTATGACCGGCCTGCGTGCCGTGGTTTGTAAATCATGTAATATTCAAGTGAAACATTTTGTAAGGCCTTAAGGCTTGTTTTGAGTATTTTGTAATAACATTCCTGTTTGGTACTAGTGGACATTCGTGCTTTAATGCTGGGTTCTTGTTTATAACTTTTATAAACTGCTTCCGCTAGAATGCTCTGTGTAGGACGTTGAGATTGGTTGGATGGTTTCCATAAGTAACCACCCGGTCTGTCTGTGGTATATGGCGTCGGGCCCCGGCCGGACCTACTGCTATATGCTATGCGACGGATAGGGGGTGTTACAATTTGGTATCAGACTACTGGTTTTGGTCGGGCTTAAACTGAATTCGTGGGCGAATTCTTTTTAAGGGGTGGTGAGCACATTGTGTGCGTCATCGTAATAACAGTGAAAAGAACCCATGAATGTCCACTTAGGAATGAAAATACTCGCGTTTGAGGAACCTGCGTGTTCTTATAATTGCTGTTTGCAATTTATTTGGTTGCTTAACGGTGTTTTGTACCACTATAGGTGACCAGAAGTGGTGTTGGGCCGTCAGAACGCCGAGTTTCTGAGGCTAGTAGTGCACCGGATGTTGCTCCTGCAACACCTCTGTCGGCTGAAAATATACGATTGGTGGCTGAAGCGGTGTTGGCCGTGATCAATGCGCAGCCTGGAAGGCAAGCGCAGCAGCCTGCTCCTGTGATGGAGCAAGTACCTCTTCAAGAGGCTGAGCCGAGGAGGGTGGAGCAAGTGGTTGTGGAACCAATAGTGCCAAGGAGGGCAACTGAGAGGCAGCTGAAGCATGTAATGAGCTTTAACCCTCCGCTATTCTCGGGGTTGGGAACCCCATCTCAGGCTGAAGACTGGCTCTCCAGGGTGAAGAGAGTCATGACAGCGACGGAGACGGAGGAGTGGCAAATGACCACCATCGCTACGTTCCTTTTGGACGGTGAAGCGAGGATGTGGTGGGAAGGATTGGAGCTGCATCATTTGAGAGGTAGACAACTGATAGACGTTCCGATGGAAGAGTTCTCGGGATTGTTCTTAGCAAGATACCTCCCCTCTACTCAGAGGATTTCGATGGAGAATGAGTTCCTGAAGTTGGTGCAGGGTGAGAGGAGCGTTGATGAATATCTCCACGAGTTTACGCGGTTTAGTCGTTATGCTAGCTCCACCATCATGGATGAGGAGCGCAAGACTAATCGATTCTACGAAGGCTTGAGGGATGAGTTGAGACTGCTACTGTCGGGGCCGATGACGCAGGGTTTCTTAACCTTGGTCAATACTGCCCGGTCCTTGGAGAAGGACATGAAGAGCGTGCAAGCGAAGAAAAGCTTGGGTGAGAAGAAATCTGAGTTCAGAGTGCCGACTACTTCTAAGTCCGGCTATCGGAGGTCTTTCAAGAAGCATAGGACTTCGGGTCCAGCTCCTTCTGGCGCTTCTGGGGCGACTACGGGTCGGACCCCGGGTGCGTGTTTTACATGTGGAAAGACGGGGCATTTCGCCCGTGATTGTTGGAGCGGACGTCCTAAGTCCGAGAGGAGGCCGGGAGCTACCTATGAAGAGAAAGGAAAGGCGGTGGAATCGACCGCATCCCATTATGCTCCGGCCCAACCAAGGGTCTACAATCTTGGCCAACAGGAGGCCATTAAACAAGCTGATGTGGTGATAGGTACGATTTAATTTATAGCAAGTCAATTTCTTTAAATACTTGTTATGCACATGTTACCTTACCACTACTTGTTTAGGATTTGTATTGATTTGTGAAAATCCGGCACGAGCACTCTTCGATACGGGAGCTTCACACTCCTTCTTGTCCGAAGGATTTATATCACGCATCGGAGTCCCTTCTTCGATGGCGAAGGATAAGTTGGATGTGTTGTTGCCCAATGGGTGTTCGATGCGAGCGGTTAGGATCTGCGATGTTAAGATTCGTATTAGGGAGCAGGAGTTCGACCTGCGGGCGTCTTTACTTCCGTTAGTGGAGTTCGACGTCATATTTGGCATGGACTGGCTCTCGGAGCAGCAGGCCCATATAGATTGCGGTAGCAAGGAAGTCAAGCTGGGAGCAAGTCGTGAAATGACTTTTACGGGCTTAAAGGGGTCGAGCAAGACATTGATGTCTGCTCTTCAGGTGGTGAAGGCGGTTCGTGCTGGTGCAGAACTGTTCTTTACACTAGTGGAGGTTGCAAAGCCGAAGCCCGCGTTGGATTGTATTTCAGTGGAATCGGAATACCCTGATGTGTTCCCCGCAGATCTTCCTGGAGCCCCGCCTCAACGGGAGATAGATTTTACGATCGAGATAGTGCCAGGTGCAAAGCCTGTGTCACGATCTCCGTATCGGCTAGCGCCTAAGGAAATGGCGGAGCTGAAAGTTCAACTGCAAGAGTTGTTGGAGCAAGGGTATGTGCGCCCGAGTTCTTCGCCTTGGAGCGCACCGGTCCTCTTTGTTAAGAAGAAGGACGGAAGCTTGAGGTTGTGTATTGATTATCAGGAGCTAAACAAGCTGACGGAGAAGAATAAGTACCCGATCCCCCGGATTGATGATCTCTTTGATCAGTTAGTCGGGTCGACGGTGTACTCGAAGCTGGATCTCAAGGCTGGGTACTATCAGCTGCGAATAAGGGAGAGTGATATACCGAAGACAGCGTTTAGTACGCGATACGGGCATTATGAGTTTACGGTCATGCCGTTTGGGCTGACAAATGCGCTGTCAGTGTTCATGGATTTGATGAACAGGACTTTCAGGGAGTACTTGGACCATTTCGTGATCGTCTTCATCGACGATATTTTGGTGTACTCGCAAAGTGAGGAAGATCACTTCAAGCATCTTCATTTGGTGTTGGAGACGCTAAGGAGAAATCAGTTGTATGCCAAGTTCTCGAAGTGCGAGTTTTGGCTATCCTCAGTGGCGTTCCTCGGTCATATAGTGAGTGGAGAGGGTATTGCTGTGGATCCGGCGAAGATTGTTGCGATACGGGAGTGGCCTGAGCTTGCTACGGTAGCAGAAGTCCGGAGCTTTTTGGGGCTTGTCGGCTATTATAGGCGCTTCGTAGAGAACTTCTCGCGGATAGCGTTACCTCTCACTACTTTGACGAGGAAGGAGCATAAGTTCGTTTGGACGCCGGAGTGCGCGCGAGCTTTTGAGGATTTGAAGTGTCGGTTGACCACGGTGCCTTGCTGAGTTCGCCATGTGGAACCGAAGGCTATGAAATATATAGTGATGCTTCGGGCAGCGGTTTGGGTTGCGTGCTACTGCAGCACGGAAGCGTGATAGCTTATGGCTCGAGACAGCTAAAAGTGCACGAGAGGAATTATCCGGTCCATGACTTGGAGTTAGCGGCCGTGAATTTTGCCTTGAAGCTGTGGAGACACTATTTGTACGGTGTAAAGATTGATATCTACACCGATCACAAGAGCCTAAAGTATCTAATTGATCAGAAGGATCTGAATATGCAGCAGCGTAGATGGATGGAGTTCCTGGGGGACTATACATTCAAGATCCACTATGTGCCTAGCAAAGGGAATGCGGTTGCGGACGCGTTGAGTCGCCGAGCCCCAGCTCAAGCCAATTGGCTATCGGTGCACGATGAGCGGTTGGTGCGGGAGTTGGAGGCGTTGGAGATTGTTTGTGTGGACAGGCAATCAAGTGCTGAAGCAGTTCTGAATTGGACTGAAGTCCAATATGACCTGGCTGATCGGATTCGGCAGGCTTTGGATATGGATGCTCATATGAAGCAGTTCATGATAGAGGCTCTGGATGGGTCAAATTCCCAATTCGTTGTGGAGGACGGATTACTGTGGAGAGACGGTCGTTTGTGCGTCCCAAGTGTGGGCAATTTACGGGTGGAGTTGTTGTACGAGGCGCACCATACCAAGTACTCGATTCACCCGGGGAGCACGAAGATGTACCGCGATGTAAAGAAACTATTTTGGTGGCCGGGTTTAAAGAAGGATGTGGCGCTATACGTAGCGAAGTGCCAAACCTGCGCCTTGGTAAAGGCGGAGTGCCAAAAGCCGGGAGGATTTCTTAAGTCCTTGCCTATTCCGGAGTGGAAATTTGACGACATCTCTATGGACTTTGTGCACGGTTTGCCAAGGTCGCAAAAGGGAAAAGACGCCATTTGGGTGGTCGTGGATCGATTAACGAAGGTGTCGCATTTTATTCCGCATAGGAAGGATGATCCGGTGGAGAAGCTGGCAAAGCTTTATGTGGATAACATAGTACGGCTTCATGGTGTGCCCCGCAGCATCGTGAGTGACCGAGATGGGCGGTTCACGTCCAATGATTGGAGGCTGGTGCAGCAAATGTTGGGAACAAAGCTGAAATTCAGCACAGCCTTCCATCCACAAACGGATGGGCAGACCGAGAGAGTTAATAGAACCATGGAAGACATGCTTCGCATGTGTGTCTTGGATTTTGGAAAGCAATGGGAAGACCACCTTTATTTGGTGGAGTTCGCATACAACAACAGCTACCAAGCGAGTATTCAGATGGCGCCTTTCGAGGCCCTATATGGTAGGAAATGTCGCACGCCGTTGTCTTGGTTAGAGACGGGTGAGTCCAATTTGTATAAGCGATCGGAAGTGGAGGAGGCTACTTCTTTGGTGAGAACCATTCGGGAGAGGTTGCTTATCTCTCAGGACCGGCAAGCAAAGTACTATAATGCCAAGCACAGGAATGTGGAGTTCGCTGTGGGCAATTATGTACACTTAAAGATCAAGCCGTTCAAGGGTGTCTCGCGGGTGCGGTGATTGAAAAAGCTAAGCCCAAGATACCTTGGACCGTTTGAGGTTCTGGAGCGAGTTGGTGAAGCGGCCTATCGGTTGAAGCTTTCAGTGGAGCTTAGTGGTTTACACGATGTATTCCATATTTCGGTGCTTCGAAAGGCGGTGCAAGAGCCTACGCAAGTGATTGCGGTTGATCAAGTGCCGGTGGATAGTAGGTTGACGATAAAGGTCAAGCCCGTGCGGATCGAGGACTCGGAGGTCAAGCGGCTACGCAATAAAGAGATCAGGATGGTCAAGGTCCGGTGGGACAATTGCGGTCGTGAGGAGCTCTCTTGGGAGCGAGAGCAGACGATGCTTGACGAGTATCCGGAGTTGTTCCGCCCAGGTACAAAATTTTGTTTTTGTATGCCTTTCCTTTATATAATTTCGTGGGCGAAATTCTTTTAAGAGGGGTAGAGTTGTAACGCCCCGAAACTCAAAGGAGCGAAGGGGGACGTTTTTGGTCCAGTTTGGGTTCTGGCTGCAGGCACACGGCCTGGGACACGGGCGTGTCCCAGGGCGTGTCAAGCGTGTGTCGACACTTAGCCGCGAAGTCGTCGAGATTTTCTCGACGATTCGCTGAGAATGGGCACACGGCCTGAGACACGGGCGTGTCGCAAGGCCTGTCGACCCGTGTCGACACTTAGCCGCGGAGTCGTCGAGTTATACTCGACGATTCGTCGAGAATGGGCACACGGCCCGTGACACGGGCTTGTCGCAGGGCGTGTCGACCCGTGTCGACGATCGTCCCGGGGAGTCGTCGAGATTCGCTCGACGATCGTTGAGGCAAGGCACACGGCCTAGGACACGGGCGTGTCCAAGGCCGTGTCATCAAGTCGTCGATCTTCACGCGACGAAATGTCGAGACCGTGTACACGGCCTGGGGTCCAGGCGTGTCAAAGTGACACGGGCAAGGACACGGGCGTGTCCTAGAACCCGTGCAGTGCTCGGGTTGAAAAAGGGGAAAAATCATGGGGTACACGGCCGGCTACACGGCCGTGTCAGGTGGAACACGGGCGTGTCAGCTCGAACACGGGCGTGTTCGATACCCGTGTGAGGTTCCAGGTGATTCGATTTTGACGGCGAATGCGGCACACGGCCCTGGACACGGGCGTGTGCCAGGCCGTGTTCGGTCCAGATTGGGCATTTCAGCCCCGAATCAAAGCCGTTCGTTTTCTTAGGTTGAGATCCAACGGCTGGGGGTTGTTCCTGAAGGGATATACCCGGGTTTTGACTTAGAAAATCCATTACTTTCCTTCACTTTTCATCTCTCTAAGTCCTTAGAGAAAGAGGAGAGCCAAGAGTGGAAGAGGAGCTAGATCCGCCATTGGAGGAGCTTCGGAGCTCCGAATCGCAAGCCGACTCCGGATCCACGGAGGCAACGCTTGTGCGGTGGTTTTCATCCGATTACTTTTCAATGGCGCCAAAGAGGAACTCAAGGGTAACGATCCTCATCTTGAGCATGAATAGCTCTCTTTCTTAGCATAGGAAGCCCGCTCTCGCGAGTTTGCTGAGGATTGGAGGCGTTCCTTCGGGTAGATATGTGAAGTCCCCATTGATTAGAGTCCGTATGCGAGAACGGATATAGGCATGATGTGTGAAGCTTACCCAGACATGTTGGTCTGGATCGGTGATGTTGCATTGCATAAATGACGGAGAAGACTCCGTGCTATTGGTTGTTTTTCAGGTTTTCTAAGCGGTAGATTGCAGCAGGGAGCCTTGGGGACTAACCCAAAGGTGCACCTGGAAAACTGGGCGGATACGAGATCTTGCCAACTTGGTGGCCTGAGAGCCAACTTGAACATAACGGGGTTATGTGACTTGTGATAGAATGGGACTCGGAGGAAGTTTGACCCGCGCAAATGGCTTAAATTGTCGTTGCGATGTGAGCACGGGTTAGATGGAACCGTACCCGCTCTATGTCGTTCGGTTAAAGAGACCTAAGGTTACGCGGCACTTGCCGTTGGCATAGATGGGAGTCTTCGGCAGTCAATGGCTTAAATTGTCGTGACCCAGGCCAGGAAGACAAATTGCTCATAGGTTTGGCCGTCTAAGTTGCGGTGGTGAGTCTGGAATGTTAATGGCTTTAATTGACGTGACATCAACCGGTTCACCGAGAATGTGCCCTGAGTGCACGAGGCGTGTGGCCGTGCGAGCCAACGTCTGTGATGAAATGGCTATGGATTTATACATTGCTCGCTTATGCTAATGAAATGCAGGGAAGGAGCATCGCCGCCCCGAGTTGGGGGCGGGATCGTTATAATTTGGTCAGTATTGCTGACCGTTGCCTTGTTTTGCCACCGTGCGGTGGTTTGTTGCTTGCAGGTGCAGCTGGACCAAGCGGTCAATAGCGTGCTAAAGCCCTTTTTGCGAAGCTGGCCCTCGAAGGCCCAAGTAGAAGTGTTTACTGCTTTATTCACGTATGACCGGCCTGCGTGCCGTGGTTTGTAAATCATGTAATATTCAAGTGAAACATTTTGTAAGGCCTTAAGGCTTGTTTTGAGTATTTTGTAATAACATTCCTGTTTGGTACTAGTGGACATTCGTGCTTTAATGCTGGGTTCTTGTTTACAACTTTTATAAACTGCTTCCGCTAGAATGCTCTGTGTAGGACGTTGAGATTGGTTGGATGGTTTCCATAAGTAACCACCCGGTCTGTCTGTGGTATATGGCGTCGGGCCCCGGCCGGACCTACTGCTATATGCTATGCGACGGATAGGGGGTGTTACACCTGCCGAGTCAACGTATCGATGTCGGTGTGATCGAGCATCCAATACCGGAGACCCACCAACTTATTTATGTATCCAAATCCTTCTTAGCCACCGGCTCCCTGGACTATCCCTTCCGTTACATCCACCTTCTGAACCTACCATTCGGATGAATAATGAAACTAACCTAACTAACCTCCCGAGCTACTAGGGTGTGTGAATTGTGAAACCCTACTTATAATAATTGCAGTTAAATATTGATTTTACTTACGGTTTAGGTTATCCCAGGACTGCCCAAGGTATTCCCCGTGAACGGCTCTTGAGGGCACTAGGAACTACGATGGGCTGAAGCCCAAAGCTCCCTTTCGCAAGGCGCTTACTGTTATTGGTTAACACCCAATTCCAGATCTCTTTTTATTATTACTCTGGATCTAACCCTAATGTGTTTTGACTCTCTCTCTCTCTCCCTCCCTAAGAAGGACGATCTTTCGTCGATCCCGAGCGCCACCTAACTTTAGCCAACCCAACACTCACATCCCAGCTTCCAGTGGTATACTCCAATCCACTTTACTAAAATCAGTAACCACAATCCCATCTCCCTACGACCATTCCCAATGTTAACTCGATTTCCGCAGTTTTACTAAATGCAGATCACCTTACGCTATATAACATGCATGATAGGATGTACTCTAAATCCTCATCCAAACACCCGAAGATAATTAATGGAGGCCTATCATGACATTTATAGCCTAAATACAGAAACATGGAATTTTCCTAATTTATCTAACATTTTATTTATTTCTCCTAAAAATCCAAATGCCCCAGGTTGTATATGAAGTGGCCCTTACAGTCATGCAAAATGCTCCATAAAATTATGATAAAATAATATGCAGCTAATTAACAGTAAATTCAAGTGTCCCAAATTTTATTTGCAAGGTTTAATCCCCTGATCCATAATTTTAAATATATCACATAGTTAACAGCTAAAGAAGCAAGTGCTGTAAATAAGCTTCAAAAAATTATAAGAAAATTCAAGCATAACTAAAATGCCCTAAAAACACTCCTGACCAAGTTTCCAAATTTTTCAGTGGATAAAATCTCTAATTTTAATTTTGGTCAATATACCACTTTCATAAATCAATGAAACAACTACTGAAAATATTCGTCTAAAAATTATGATAAACTTTTCTCATGAGCATAATGACCTAAGTGCACTTTTTGCATAAGTTTCATAATTTTTTACCATCATTAAACTCTGAATCTATTTTTGAACATAATTGCACAATTGTGAGCTTCTGAAGAAAGTACTAATAATATACATCTAAAAATTATAATAAAATTCGAGTTTGCGTATAATGATCTAAAACTCTCTCTGCCCAATTTTCATAATTTACTAATGAACAGTGAGACCAAAATAAATAAATGACTATCAAGGGCAAATCCATGTAATACAAACGAGGTACCAAATATATTGTTCCAATATTCCTAATAAAATTACCAGAGGCTCATATTAACACTATGACCATACTACTCAAGTATCATAGCTTTTCATTAAGTTTTGATGGCCTATCTTACATGTATAAGATTTGTGCCATAAACTAGGGTTAGGGTTTTGGGGAGTCTAACAGCCTCTAAATCTCATGATATTTTTACAAGAGGACTTTGACAACCCTAAAGTCCTCTCCACCAAGTTGCTAGTCATTTCAAGATCATTTGACCCCTTAACCTTCAAACCCTATGTTTGCACACATAGGACCTACCCTAGTGTCCTAGGGCTCCACCCTTCATCTTCCTCCCAATATCAGAGGAGGGGGTATTTTGTGTGCTAATACAACTGAGTGCCAAGGTGCATCACCTTTGGGTGAGGTTGGCCAACTCAAGAACACCTAGGGCACTTAACCCTAATTTGACCTAAAAGGGGGGTCAACCCTTGGCTACACAATTTCCCAAGCAAACTAAACCCAAAAGTGATGAAATTTTTACCAGAGCCTAATAATGCTCCCCAAGATCATCCTACAAAGTTTGAGGGGTTTTTGAGGTGTTTAAGACATCTAAATAATTTGTACATGATTTATTAAATGTTTCCAAAAACTATAGGAAAAGTGAAAGATGGGGCTAGACCTGATATACTCTAGAGGGGGGGGTAATAGAGTATCTTTAAATCTTTTTGCTGCTAATAAAATCTACAGAGTAGGGCAGCTATTTGATACCAATTTTTGATGTAAGTAAACGAGCAATCCTAAGATAAACTAACATATCACACGCACAGCAAAATTAAACTAACTAACATAGGCACAACAAGAACAAAAAGGGAAGAGGGCAACCAGACAACACAAGACCTTTTATAGTGTTTCTCCAACCTGGGTACATCCACTCTTCTACCACCCTGGTAGGAATCCACTAACAGGATTTGAATAGGTGACTGCCACCAATGAGCTTTTGATCAGGTGCTCAAAAACCAACCCTTGTCTTTTGATCATGAGACTTGCAACCAAGGAATAACTTTTGAAGGGAGTTAAAGAACCCTTTGTACAGTGAGGGGGTGAGAGTGTTATGGTGTCTTCTCTTTCTCAAATACAACTGAGAATACTAGTGGATCTTTGTTGTTATCAAAGCTCCCCCTGAGTTATTGAGTTGTTCAGGAAGATTGGAGCTTTGCTTCAGGGTGAGTAGGTCTTCTATCTTTAGGCTTGACCAGAAGAGATGCAAGAACCTCTTGAATTATAAAGATTTATTGTGCTTGAAGAATCCTGGAGTAAAGAATGAAGAGGACTCTTGATTTGGGATGAATGTTCTTCTTCTTCTTCAGCAATGTCAAGGTGAAGACCAGATAATTTTTCTGCACATAGAAGAATTTGAATGTTGTTCTGTGTATCTTCTCTGTGTGCCTTGTATTCATTTTTTGGTCAGTACTGTCTTGTTGCTTTTCTCTGTATGTATTCCTGTATATGGAGAGGAAGGAAGAGAATCATTTTTATATCTTTAATGGAATTTCTACTTTGAATTTTTGAATTCCTTCATGCATTGATTACTGTCGGTATGGAAAATGTAATAAGGCTGGAGAGAATATCTGCATTAATTGGATTTCCCCAACCGTCCCATTGAAAAACGGCAAGTAATAATCATGATGAATTTCATAATCAATGCTGCTTCTAACGGTAATATTCAGAGAATATTAAGAATTGATTACTCAAGAATTACTGCAATAAAATAAGGACAGAAGGAAGAAAAATCCAAGTATGGATCTGCACAAAAATCGTCGAGCAAAGAATAGATTTCGTCGACTTTAGTCCAGAGTGCGTCGAGCTGAGAAATCATGTTCGTCGACTAGATAATTGTTGTTCGTCGACCTGAGTTCCAAGATCGTCGACCTGAGAACAGCTAACTGCTTTCTGATAAACTCTTGCCAATTATGTGCACTAAGATCATCGAGCTGATAATATAACTTCGTCGACTGGAGTTCAGAGATATGTTTTTGGACTTAGAATGTTGAAGTAGAACATCCAAAAATCGTCGAGCTGAGAACCCAGTTTGTCGAGCTCAACTCAGAGAATTTTATCTTAGTTCATTGAGTTGAGCACAACTTTCGTCGAGCTGAGTTCGACGAACGTCGAACTCACTTTCCTGAAACTGATTTTTCTCTAAGTCTAGAGTATTCTACAGTCTGTTGTTGGCTGGTCCATACAATGTTGACTCTAAGGACATGGCCTAAACTCTAGGACACAGACATGACCCTGACTTTACATGGTGGGTCAACAATCCTAGTTTAGAGAACCTAGTCCAAATCCAACTAGGGATCCAACACAAATTATCTCCAAAAATTACAATTTTTGGATTGGAACTAGATATAGGTTTGAGTGACTCCCTGTCCAAATTTCAAGTATTTTGGACAAGAGATGAAGTGGGGGCACTCATTTTAGTCTCTGACTAACCCTAGGTATAGACCCCACCAAAATGAGTGCCCATAAGGCTACGATTTATATGTTGACCGCTATCTCTGTGTAGGTACATAATTATTTTTAAAATAATTCCTATTCTAACTGATTTTGTGTGATAGAATTATACAAAATATAAAATATATATAACATGATCTTGCACAGATCTTGACGCAACATGGACGACATCTGGTCATCATCTCCAGCGTGCCAATGACCAGGATTTCATTTTCCTGGGCCATCTTCAGGTTGTTGCCACCCACCACCCAGCCAGCTCCCTTGCCAGCAACCGCCACCACCACCTCCATCGAGGTGGTGGCTATCGCCAGGCGGCGGCACAGCCGCCGAGGGGTGGATTCCTGTGATGCCGATAGGTCGATTTTCACGGAAAAATTGGGAAAACTCCTTTCTCGATCAGGCTCAATTGAGCCCGAATTTCATCCCTAATGATTCTTACGATCTACCAACAGAGAGAGGAGGAGGGGAGGACCGTGTTGGTGGTCTGGAGACGAGCCGATCTTCGGGTTGCCATGGTGGTGGTGCCGCTGGCCGGATTTCTACAACTAAATAGTTGAATGCTTTGTCTTCTTCAGGTAAAAAGTGTAAACGACTCCCTTGAGTCCAGTGAAGCTTTTAAAACCACCAAATGAGGAAGAGGGTGGGTGTGTGTTGAATAGCCATTTATGGCCATTAAGGCCATTCTCAGCCATGGTGGTGGGGGGGGAATCTGGCTTGGGGTGGCCGAGAAATGGCTAGAAACTCCTGCACTTCCCCAGAGGAGTTGAATCCAGCCATCAAAGGTGGCTCTTGCCCTCCCTAAGCCATGAATGGCTTCTCCCTCCCTCTTTCTCTCTCCTTCATTAAGGGGAAATTGAAGCTTTCTCTCTCCTTCCCCTCATGACTGAAATTGTTCATAACACTAGCGTAATTGCAACCCACTAATTCCTAATATTTGATGATTAAGAGGTGGCTAGCCCAAGTAAATAGGGCTTGAGCTTGGGTTAGACCATTTGGGCAAAGTTGACCTAAACCTAGACTAGGGTTGACCTTGGTAATTTTGACCTTTTGGGTTGACCCCAATGGATCCTTGGTGACCCATTGGCCTACCCTAGGGTCCAGGTTAGGTTGGGTAGGGTTGTATTGGCACTTTGGAGGTCACCTGCCCTTAGGAAGGGTACTTTGACAAAATTAGGGTTAGGGTTGACTTTGGTCAACCTAGACTCTTGGGTTGACCCCAATGGGTTCTTGGTGACTCATTGACCTAACTTTAGGGTTAGCAAGGCATGTGTGGGGTTCACTTAGCTAAGGGAGGGTCAATTGATCCTAAATAGGCCAGTTTGACCCATTTAGTGTTAGGGTGGACTTAAGCCAACTTGGTCACTTTGCTTGTACCCATTGTGTCCTTAGTGACCCTATGAACCACCCAAGGGGGTTTAGGGTGTTGTGGTGGGGTCACGAAGTCAAGTTTAAGCCATAAGGTCAAACCCTAAGTTCTGGTGGTGAGGTTGTGCTATAGGCAGTCCAATGTGATTTTCACCTTGACATTTATTCACTTGATCCTTTGAGTTTATTAAGGTTTTGTCATGACCCAATCATGACAAAACTACTCCTAGGGGTCTAGTTGTTTGAGGGATGTTACACAGTGTTCATTGAACTATGGTCTAAGTTCATCGAACCAAGCTTTTTCTTATTCGTCGAGCTGAGCTCTGAGTTCGTGGAACTGAGTTCTGAGTTCGTCGAACTCAAACTGAATTCTGATGCAGAAAAGGCTAAGGCAGAAAGCATTGAGTGAGTCATGCTCACTCAACGCTCTCAATGCCTAAACTACATAATGTGGCTAAGGCACAAGGCACTGAGTGAGGTGTACTCACTCAATATTCTCAACGCCAGGATTGCAAAAAAGGCTGTAGAAAAGGTTAAGGCAAAAACCTTTGAGTGAGAATTACTCACTCAACATTGTCAATGCCTAGATATGACTGAATTGTCTAAATACTTTGGCATTGAGTGAAGCTCATTCACTCAATGTCTATTCTACTGATGATTGATTTTTGACTAAGTCCTCAGATGCTGATGTCAGCAAGACAAAAAGTCAACCTTATTCAAATTGTTAGCGGCAAAGCTATAGTACATGACAAAAGGCCCCGCAGGCTTATTGTACGATAGTTAGGCGTTAAAGTAATGACGCAGCTGGATACTGCAAGTGGGCCCCACTATGTTCAAAAGAGTTGTTGATCAGCGAGCTATAAAAAGATGTGTGTGGGGGCAAGACAAAGACAATTTTTCTAGGGTTGCAAAAAGAAAAGTGGCGGCTGGACATCATCATCTTCTCTGATGAGCTTGAAAGAGAAGTCCAGTAGATAAAGCCAAAGGGCAGAAAAAGATAGCTGAAGTTTCTTCCACTTTAGCAGGATAGTTCTGCGCAGAACAAGATAGCTGATTCTTCTGATTTGGCAAGAGTGAAGATAGCTGTTTAAGGGAACTCACTCCTTCAACAACAGGTAGTTGAGCAAATCTGTTCAGCAAAGAAGTTAGCGGTCGAAGAGGACTCTTTTCTTCAACAATAAGTGGACTGGACTAAAATCTTCTCAATCTAGCAAGGTAGACTCAAAGAATAATCTCTGAGTCAGTTACTTAATCATTTCATTTAAATTACACTGTAGGATTCAATGTGAACTAAACAGAGTGTAGGGCTATGTAATTAGGCTGAGTGCTAGATCTGTTTAGATCTGAGCAGTAGGAACACTTGGTGTTCTGAGGTAGGTGATTGGTGAATCACTGAGCTGTAGGATCCAAGTGTGGATCAGAGTAGTAGGGCTTTATTCCCGAGGAAGGTGACTGTAATATCACTGAGTTGTAGGTGATTAATTAATCACTGAGCTGTATGTGCCTGGAAGGACACTGAGGTAGGTACATGCTGGGTACTGAGATGTAGGAGTGTTGCAGCACTTTGAGAGTAGGGTTATGTGCCTAAAACTGTAAGGCTGAGAAGCCTAAGTTGTAGGCCTTTGTGTTTGGCTGAGGTAAATGGCTTGAGGGTCACTAAGTGTAGGAGCACTACAGAGCTCTGAGGTAGGAACCTGCTGGTTCTGAGGTAGGTGTTCTAAAAAGGATACTGAGGGAAAGAACTTGCTAAAGTTCTGAGTGTAAGGCTGAGGGACTGAGGTGTAAGCTCTAAGGAGCATATTTGGAGGAGTTTAGTTGTGTCTAACAAGAGTTAGAAAAGTGGGAGGGACAGTGGATGACCCATAATTTGGGGAACAACTATAAATCCTTGTGTGCTTATTTGTGTGTTTGCATTCCTTTTATTAATTGCAGGTGTTAAGGACAAGGTCTAGATCACCCTAAGCTGAAAGATAAAAGAAAGAATCAAGATAGTAAAAAGATTCAAAAAGATTTAAACACCTATTCACCCCCCCCCCATCTAGGTGGCCAGCTAACCTTGAAATAAGAACTTTCGAAAGCAATATCAAATACAGACTCAATTCCACTTAGCTTGACTGGACCCTTCTTCAAATCAGGGTTATTGTGGATGCAATACATAACGTAGCTGTTATTGTTGCATAATAATCAATGTCGTCTGGCGACATCGACTACAATCGCTTGACTCTAGTGAACCACCGCTTTTTGGCTGCTTAATAGTAATTTGACACATGTGATGTCACATGGCACTATCACTTGGCGACTTCCACTGTCGCCACGCGACATCAAGCCAATAGTTCACTCAATGCTTTCAAATGTTGGGTGTGTTGACTTCATTCAACGCTTTGGGGCATTGATTGCATCGCGCACACTCAATGCTTTTTCGTTATCGCCCAGGTGATACCCACAGTCTCCCGACATTATCGAAGCTAGTAGCTCACTCAACTCTTCGAGGCGTCGAGTGCGTTGAGCTCACTCAATGCTTTAAGGCATTGAGTACGTTGAGAGATGGGCTATCGCATCGCCATACCCACTAACTCCACGTGATAGGCTCTTCCTCAATGATTCTATGAATGGTGTCGAGTGTGCTTACTTCACTCAATGCTTTATGCCGTCGATACCTATCGTTATCACCTCGATGATACCCACTATCGCCCAATGATAGCGAGCAAAAGTTCTGCTGTCAAATTTGGGGTGTTACACCTTGAATCCCTTGTGTGTAGCACATGCAAGGAATAGTCTTAGGGATTCTAGTCCAGCAACTGGGGCAAAGGTTTGATCAAAGTCAATACCTTTCTCTGGTCTTTTTCCCATAGCCACCAGTCTAGATTTGTTCTTAATTATAACACCATTTTCATCTAAATTATTCATGTAGATCCACTTTGTTCCAATGATGTTATGTCCTTGAGATCTGGGAAACAGCTTCCAGACCTTAGACCTCTTGAACTAGTACAGTTCCTCTTATATTACCACAATCCAAAATTTGTCTATGTTGGCATCCTCAAACCTTTTGGGCTCAACCTGAGACAGAAAACTAGAGTGCATGGCTATGTTCTAGCTTCTGCTCCTTATTATAACCGCTGGGATGGCATCACCAATAATCTGATGTCTGGGATGATCCTTTAGATGTCTAACTATGTGAGGCAATCTTCCATCAGCATCATATTCTTTAATCTCTGGATCCTACTGATCTTCATCCATGTCCTGTGAGATTTGTCCTTCTTCAGGAACACATACACCATCATTTTTATTTTGGGCAGCAGGTGGAGTATCATTGATGGTAAGTTTGTCCATCACCTGTTCTATTCCTACAGATCTAGATGAGGAGCTAAGCATCTCACTGTTAATCATAGAAGATTCATTAAAAACTACATTAATAACTCTTCTACAGCTTGATTTTTCAAGTTGTAGATCCTATAAGCTTTGTTATGATTGATGCACCCAACAAATATCCCCTCACAGGATTTGACAACAAACTTAGTCAGATATGACTTCCCATTATTGGGCATATAGCATTTTCTACCAAAGATCCTAAAATAAGCAAGGTTTGGTTTTCTACCCTTCATATCTCATAGGGAGTCTTCTTGTGATATTTGTTGACAGAAGACCTTTTCAGAACATGACATGCAATATTAACTGCCTCAACCCAGAAGTATTCTGTGAGTGATGTGTCACTTAGTTGTGTCCTTGCAGCTTCTATGAAAGTCCTGTTTTTCCTCTCAGCTATCCCATTTTGTTGGGGTGTTCTTGGAGAAGAAAATTCTTGGTGAATCGCTTGTTCTTCACAGAACTTGTTCATGACATCAGATTGAAATTCAGTGTCATGGCTACTTCTGATTTTGACCATAGAACTGTCCAATTCATTCTAAATTTGCTTGACAAAGGTCCTAAAGATGTCAAGGGTTTTAGATTTTTTCTTCAAGAATAAAACTCAAGCAATCCTCGAGAAGTCATCAACTATTACATGTGTGTAGACTTTCCTACTTAGACAATGAACTGGCATAGGACCAAACAAGTCCATATGTAGGAGGTATAGGCACCTTACAGAGTCCTTGGACCCAATACATTTGAAGGATGCTTTGGTTTGCTTGCCCTTTTGACATGTAGTGAAAATCCCCTCCTTGGTGCATTTAATATTTGGACCATTTCTGACTAGATCTTCACTAAAGAGCATGTTAATGGTCTTGTAATTCAAGTGAGATAGCTTTTGTGCCATTGAACACAATATGAGACTTTCTCACTACCAACTAGACACACAGCGGTGTCTGAACTTACACATAAAAACTTTAAACAATAGATATTCACACTCCTAGTGCCTGTCAAGATGACGTGTTGGTCGATTGACATTTTAATTTGGCACTCATCCTTGTGGAATACAATGACATATCTAAGATCACATAGTAGGCTTATGATTATCAGTTTGTGTTGCAACCCTTCCACATAAGCCACTTTAGATTGAGACTATGTCATTCGTAATCATACCATATCCCTTGGTAACTCCTTTGTCTAAACTTGCAAAGATAACTTTAGGTCCATTCTTTATAGGAGTGCAGTCCTTCAAGTGACATTATGTTCCAGTCAAGTGTCTAGAACATCCCATGTCCAAGTACCATATTGGTGCATGGGTACTTGGACTAACCTTCAATCACAATTCAGTTTACCTTAGGACCCAAAAAAAGTTTGGGCCCTAGGTTCTTGTTAGTCTGAAAAATAACTTATCTCCCTATAGCACTCCTGATAGGATGACTCACTTTAGCCCTTGGCACACTAGGGTTCTGCCAACAATCTTTGGCAAAGTGCCCCACTATACGATAGCACCAGCACTCATGAATGTTATACCTTCTCTTCTGAATATCCCTAGTAGGTTGCAAGCTGTTAATAACAGACTGTTCAGAGGGGAGAGTAGTAGCCCTCTTCTTGTTCCTTTCAGCAAGAATCTGACAAAACGTAAGTCTGACAGTAAATAAACTTGGCTTGCTCAGTTTATTACCGACAACAGTCTTATTTGAATCAGATATGTGGTTAATGGCATCAGAGATGTCCAAGTCAAACATACTGATATATTTGCCTTTAGTCTGTGATTTTGTTAGAAGAGCATGATTATCGACCACTGCCACATTCTTAAGTGTAGGGGCTGGCGTTTCAAAAACAAATGGTCCATGATGAGAGATATAAATTTCTTCAAGGGGAGCCTTGAAGGCACTCATGCTCATGCCCTTTCTCCCTTCATTGTAAGATACACTTGTAAACTTACAAGAAGAGTTCCCATTCTTCTAGTAACCATATATGGTATCCTGGTCGTACATGTTGGATGGGAGAATTACCTTATGGAAGGTGGTCTGAGGCACAACAGAAGCTTTGCCTTTCCATTTGGAAGGGTCAGCTCTAGTATTCCACTTAAACCCCAAACCTCTCTTATCCTTTTGAGAGGTAAATGAAACTATTACTGGCATCATAGTCTTCGGCTTGCTGAATTTAGCCACTATCTTTTTATCCTTAAGGATCTTTTCCTCAAGATCCATAATGATCTTGTTCTTCTGGTTGATGGTCTCAATCTAAATTATTGAGATGACCTTCAGTTTGCTGACTTCCCTTATCTTCTGATCGAGCAATGATGCTGACACAGAATCCTAGGAAGTAGCTAGCTGTATTGTGATAATCTCTTCAGCTTGCTTCTTGGCCAATCTCTTGATTCTTTTCAAGGCATCCAAAAGGGCACCATACTTGTCAATCAGTTGATTGACATCTTCCTTAGATTCTGACCCATCTTAATTGCAGGGTGTGGATGCATCAGAATTAGGACTTGTCTAATAATCAGATTCAGAGGAGGAGCTAGACAGAGAATGTACCTTATCTGGTCCTTGCTGAACCTGCCTGGATTCCTCATCTGACATGGCCATTAGAACATAGCATCCACTAACATCTTCAGCCACCTCAGTATCACTGTATGAGAGTGAAGAAGGGGACCTGATTCCTATCCTGACTGAAGGATAGTCCATATCCTCTTCTTAGCAACTAAAGCAACCAGCCCAATATAGTCTACCTGTTCTTCAGAATATGAAGAAGCTAAGTCACTTTGACTCCAACTTTTATCCTTTTGGCAATGAAGGACCTTTCCTTCTTTCCTTTCCAATGGTGGTACTTCTTCTCCTTAGATTTCTTCTGTTCTTACTGTAACACCCCCTATCCGTCGCATAGCATATAGTAGTAGGTCCGGCCGGGGCCCGACGCCGTATGCGTTAGACAGACCGGGTGGTTACTCATGGAAACCATCCAACCAATCAACGTCCTACACAGAGCATTCTAGCGGAAGCAGTTTATAAAAGTTGCAATAAAGAACCCAGCACTAAAGCATGAATGTCCACTAATCCAAAATAGGAATGTTATACATAGACCAACACAAGCCTTAAGGCCTTACAAAATGTTTCACTTGATATTACATGATTTACAAACCACGGGACGCAGGCCAGTCATACATGAATAAAACAGTAAACACTTCCAATTAGGCCTTCGAGGGCCGGCTTCGCACTTGGGCTTTAGCCCGCTATTGACCGCTTGGTCCAGCAGCACCTGCAAGCAACAAACCACCGTACGGTGGCAAAACAAGGCAACAGTCAGCATTGCTGACCAAATTATAACGATCCCGCCCCCAACTCGGGACGGCGATGCTCCTTCCCTGCATTTCATTAGCATAAGCGAGCAATATATAATAATATTCATTTCATCACAGACGTTGGCTCGCACGGCCACATGCCCCGTGCTCTCAGGGCACATTCTCGGTGAACCGGTCGATGTCACGTCAATTAAAGCCATAGACATTCCGGACTCACCACCGCCACTTTGACGGCCAAACCTATGAGCATTTTGTCTTCTTGGCCTGGGTCACGACAATTTAAGCCATTGACCGCCGAAGACCCTAATCTATGCCAACGGCAAGTGCCACGTACCCTTAGGTCTCTTTAACCGAACGACATAGAACGGGTACGGTTCCATCTAACCCGTGCTCACATCGCAATGACAATTTAAGCCATTTGTGCGGGTCAAACTTCCACCGAGTCCCATTTCCATCACAATTCACATAACCCGGTTATATTCAAGTTGGCTCTCAGGCCACCAAGTTGGCAAGATCACACATCCGCCCAGTTTTCTGGGTGCACCTTTGGGTTAATCCCCAAGGCTCCCTGCTGCAATCTACCGTGTAGAAAACCCGAAAAACAACCAATAGCACGGAGTCTTCTCCGGCATTTATGCAATGCAACATCACCGACCCAGACCAACATGTCCGGGTAGTCTTCACACATCATGCCTATGTCCGTTCTCGCTTACGGACTCTATACAACGGGGACTTCACATATCTACCCGAAGGAACGCCTCCAACTCTCCGGAAACTCGCGAGAGCGGGCTTCCTATGCCAAGAAGGAGAGCTACTCATGCTCAAGAAGAGAATCGTTACCCTTGCGTTCTTTTTTGGCACCATGGAAAAATAAGCGGATGAAAAGCACCACACTAGCTTTGCCTCCGTGGATCCGGAGTCGGCTCGCGATTTGGAGCTTCGAAACTCCTCCAGTGGACGGATCTAGCTCCTTCTTCCTTCCTCGGCTCTCCTCTCTCTCTAAGGTTTTAGAAAGATATCCACTCATGAAAAGTGAGGGTTTCTAAGTCCAATCCCGGGTATATCCCTTCAGGAACAACCCCCAGCTGTTGGATCATCAATTAAAGAAATGAACGGCTTTTTTCGGGACTGAAATGCCCAATTTGGACCGCACACGGCCTGGCACACGCCCGTGTCAAGGGCTGTGTGCCTCATTCGCCGTCAAAATCGGCTCGCCTGGAACAACACACGGGCATCGAACACGCCCGTGTTCGATCTGACGCGCCCGTGTTCCACCTGACACGGCCGTGTGGCCGGCCGTGTACCCCCATCATTTTTCCCCGAAAACAACCCGAGCACTACACGGGTTCTAGGACACGCCCGTGTCCTTGCCCGTGTCACCTCAACACGCCTGGGCTCCAGGCCGTGTACACGGTCTTGACACTCGACACTTCGTCGAGCGAAGATCGTCGACCTGATGACACGGCCTTGGACACGCCCGTGTCCTAGGCCGTGTGCCTTGTCTCGACACATCGTCGAGCAGAGTGTCGACTTCCCGGGACGAGTGTCGACACGTGTTGACACGCCCTGCGACACGCCCGTGTCGCAGGCCGTGTGCCATGTCTCGACACTTCGTCGAACGCAGAGTGTCGACTTTGCGGGCTAAGTGTTGACACGGGTCGACACGCCATGCGACACGCCCGTGTCGCAGGCCGTGTGCCCAGTCTCGACACAATGTCGAGATCAAAATGTCGACTTCCTGGCTGAGTGTCGACACAAGCTTGACACGCCCTGGTACACGCCCGTATCCCAGGCCGTGTGCCTGCAGCCAGAACCCAAAACTATCCCAAAACGTCCCCCGTCGCTCCTTTGAGTTTCGGGGCGTTACAACTCTCCCCCTCTTAAAAGAATTTCGTCCTCGAAATTATATAAAGGAAAGACATGTACAAAACCAAAATTTGTACCTGAGCGGAACAACTCCGGATACTCGTCAAGCATAGTCTGCTCTCGCTCCCAATAGAGCTCCTCACGATCGCAATTGTCCCACCGGACCTTGACCATCCTGATCTCTTTATTTCATAGCCGCTTGACCTCCGAGTCCTCAATCCGCACGGGCTTGATCTTTGTCGTCAACCCACTATCCACCGGCACTTGATCAACCGCGATCACTTGCGAAGGCTCTTGCACTGCCTTCCGGAGCACCGAAATATGGAATACATCATGTAAACCACTAGGCTCCATTGAAAGCTTCAACTGATAGGCCGCTTCACCAACTCGCTCCAGAACCTCAAACGGTCCAAGGTACCTCGGGCTTACCTTTTTCAATCGCCGCACCCGCGAGACACCCTTGAACGGCTTGATCTTTAAGTACACATAGTCGCCCACAGCAAACTCCACGTTCCTGTGCTTGGCATTATAGTACTTCGCTTGCCGGCCCTGAGCGATAAGCAACCTCTCACGAATGGTTCTCACCAAAGAAGTAGCATCCTCCACTTCCGATCGCTTATACAACTTTGACTCGCCCGTTTCTAACCAAGACAACGGCGTGCGACATTTTCTACCATATAGGGCCTCGAAAAGCACCATCTGAATACTCGCTTGGTAGCTATTGTTGTATGCGAACTCCACCAAATACAGGTGGTCTTCCCACTGCTTTCTAAAATCCAAGACACACATGTGGAGCATGTCTTCCATGGTTCTATTGACCCTCTCGGTCTGCCCATCTGTTTGCGGATGGAAGGCTGTGCTGAATTTCAGCTTTTTTCCCAACATTTGCTGCACAAGCCTTCAATCATTGGACGTGAACCTCCCATCTCGGTCACTCACGATGCTGCGGGGCACACCATGAAGCTTGTATTATGTTATCTACATAAAGCTTTGCCAACTTCTCCACCGGATCATCCTTCCTATACGGAATGAAATGCGACACCTTCGTTAACTGATCAACAACCACCCAAATGGCGTCGTTCCCCTTTTGCGACCTTGGCAAACCGTGCACAAAGTCCATAGAGATGTCGTCAAATTTCCACTCCGGAATAGGCAAGGACTTAAGAAATCCTCCCGGCTTTTGGCACTCCGCCTTCACCAAGGCGCAAGTTTGGCACTTCGCTACGTAGAGCGCCACATCTTTCTTCAAACTCAGCCACCAAAACAGTTTCTTCACATCACGGTACATCTTCGTGCTCCCCGGGTGAATCGAGTACTTGGTATGGTGTGCCTCGTACAACAACTCCACCCGCAAATTACCCACACTTGGGACGCACAGACGACCGTCTTTCCAAAGCAATCCGTCCTCCACAACGAATTGGGAATTTGACCCATCCAGAGCCTCTACCATGAACTGCTTCATATGAACATCCATATCCAAAGCCTGCCGAATCCGATCAGCCAGGTCATATTGGACTTCAGTCCAATTCAGATCTGCTTTAGCACTTGATTGTCTATCCACACAAACAATCTCCAACGCCTCCAACTCCCGCACCAACCGCTCATCATGCACTGATAGCCAATTGGCTTGAGCTGGGGCTCGGCAACTCAACGCGTCCGCAACCGCATTCCCTTTATCAGGCACGTAGTGGATCTTGAATGTATAGTCCCCCAGGAACTCCATCCATCTACGCTGCCGCATATTCAGATCCTTCTGATCAATAAGATACTTCAGGCTCTTGTGATCGGTGTAGATATCAATCTTCACACCGTACAAATAGTGTCTCCACAGCTTCAAGGCAAAAATCATGGCCGCTAACTCCAAGTGATGGACCGGATAGTTCCTTTAATGCACTTTTAGCTGTCTCGAGCCATAAGCTATTACACTCCCGTGTTGCAGTAGCACGCAACCCAAACCGCTGCCCGAAGCATCACTATAAATCTCATAGCCTTCGGTCCCACATGGTGAACTCAGCACAGGCGTCGTGGTCAACCGACACTTCAACTCCTCAAAAGCTCGCGCGCACTCCGGCGTCCAAACGAACTTATGCTCCTTCCTCGTCAAAGTAGTGAGAGGTAACGCTATCCGCGAGAAGTTCTCTACGAAGCGCCTATAATAGCCGGCAAGCCCCAAAAAGCTCCGGACTTCTGCTACCGTAGCAAGCTCAGGCCACTCCCGTATCACAACAATCTTCACTGGATCCACAGCAATACCCTCTCCACTCACTATATGCCCGAGGAACGCCACTGAGGACAACCAAAACTCGCACTTCGAGAACTTGGCATACAGTTGATTTCTCCTTAGCATCTGTAGAACCAAATGAAGATGCTTGAAGTGATCTTCCTCACTTTGCGAGTACACCAAAATATCGTCGATGAAGATGATCACGAAATGGTCCAAGTACTCCCTGAAAGTCCTGTTCATCAATTCCATGAACACTGACGGCGCATTAGTCAGCCCAAACGGCATGACCGTAAACTCATAATGCATGTATCTCGTACTAAACGCTGTCTTCGGGATATCACTCTCCCTTATTCGCAGTTGATAGTACCCAGCCTTGAGATCCAACTTCGAGTACACCGTCGACCCGACTAACTGATCAAAAAGATCATCAATCAGGGGGATCGGGTACTTGTTCTTCTCCGTCAACTTGTTGAGCTCCCGATAATCAATACATAGCCTCAAGCTTCCGTCCTTCTTCTTAACAAAGAGGACCGGTGCGCTCCAAGGCGAAGAACTCGGGCGCACATACCCTTGCTCCAACAACTCTTGCAGTTGAACTTTCAGCTCCACCATTTATTTAGGTGCTAGCCGATAAGGAGATCGTGACACAGGCTTTGCACCTGGCACTAGCTCAATCGTGAAATCTATCTCCCGCTGAGGCGGGGCTCCAGGAAGATCTGCGGGGAACACATCAGGGTATCCCGATACCACTGAAATACAATCCAACGCGGGCTTCGGCTTTGCAACCTCCACTAGTGTAAAGAACAGTTATGCACCGGCACGAACCGCCTTCACCACCTGAAGAGCAGACATCAACGTCTTGCTCGACCCCTTTAAGCCCGTAAAAGTCGTCTCACGACTACCTCCCAACTTGACTTCCTTCCGACCGCAATCGATATAGGCTTGCTGCTCCGATAGCCAGTCCATGCCAAATATAACGTCGAACTCCACCAACGGGAGTAAAGACGCCTGCAGGTAAAACTCCTGATTCCCAATACGAATCTTAACATCGGAGATCCTATTCGCTCGCATCGAACACCCATTGGGCAACAACACATCCAACTTATACTTCGCCATCGAAAAAGGGACTCTGATGCGTGATATAAATCCTTCGGACAAGAAGGAGTGTGAAGCTCCCGTATCGAAGACTGCTCGTGCCGGATTTTCACAAATCAATACAAATCTTGTCACCACATCAGCTTGTTTGATGGCCTCCTGTTGGCCAAGATTATAGACCCTCGGTTGGGCCGGAGCATAGTGGGATGCGGTCGACTCCACCGCCTTGCCCTTCTCTTCATAAGTCGCTCCCGGCCTTCTCTCGGACTTAGGACGTCCGCTCCAACAGTCACGGGCAAAATGCCCCGTCTTTCCACAAGTAAAACACGCACCCGGGGTCCGACCCGTAGTCGCCCCAGAAGCACCAGAAGGAGCTGGACCCGAAGTCCTATGATTCTTGAAAGACCTCCGATAGCCGGATTTTGAAGTAGTCGGTACTTTGAATTCAGATTTCCTATCACCCAAGCTTTTCTTTGCTTGTACATTCTTCATGTCCTTCTCCAAGGATCGGGCAGTGTTGACCAAGGTTAATAAACCCTGCGTCATCGGCCCCGAGAGTAGTAATCTCAACTCATCTCTCAAGCCTTCATAGAAGCGATTAGTCTTGCGCTCCTCATCCACGATGGTGGAGCTAGCATATCGACTCAAACGAGTGAACTCATGGAGATATTCATCCACGCTCTTCTCACCCTGAACCAACTTCAGAAATTCATTCTCCATCGAAATCCTCTGAGTAGAAGGGAGGTATCTTGCTAAGAACAATCCCGAGAACTCTTCCATCGGGACGTCTGTAAGTTGTCTACCTCTCAAATGATGCAGCTCCAAACCTTCCCACCATTAATCTCGCTTCACCGTACAAAAGGAACGTAGCAATGGTGGTCATTTGCCACTCCTCCGTCTTCGTTGCTGTCATGACTCTCTTCACCCTGGAGAGCCAGTCTTCAGCCTGAGATGGGGTTCCCAACCCCGAGAATAACGGAGGGTTAAAGCTCATTACATGCTTAAGCTGCCTCTCGGTTTCCCTCCTTGGCACCACCGGTTCCACAACCACTTGCTCCACTCTCCTCGGCTCATCCTCTTGAAGAGGTTCCTGCTCCATCACAGGAGCGGGCTGCTGCGTTTGCCTTGCAGGCTGCGCATTTATCATGGCCAACACTGCTTCGGCCACCAATCGTAAGTTCTCAGCCGATAGAGGTGTTGCAGGAGCAACATCCGGTGCACTGCTAGCCTCAGAAACTCGGCGTTCCGACGGCCCAGCACCACTTCTGGTCACCTATAGTGGTACAAAACACCGTTAAGAGACCAAATAAAATTGCCAACAGCAATTACAGGAACACGCAGGTTCCTCAAACATGTGTATTTTCATTCCTAAGTGGACATTCATGGGTTCTTTTACCGTTATAACGATGACGCACACAATGTGCTCACCACCCCTTAAAAAGAATTCGCCCACGAATTCATTTTAAGCCCGACCAAAACCAGTAGTCTGATACCAAATTGTAACACCCCTTATCCGTCGCATAGCATATAGCAGTAGGTCCGGACGGGGCCCGACGCCGTATGCCACAGACAGACCGGGTGGTTACTCATGGAAACCATCCAACCAATCAACGTCCTACACAGAGCATTCTAGCGGAAGTAGTTTATAAAAGTTGCAATAAAGAACCGAGCACTAAAGCATGAATGTCCACTAATCCAAAATAGGAATGTTATACATAGAACAACACAGGCCTTAAGGCCTTACAAAATGTTTCACTTGATATTACATGATTTACAAACCACGACACGCAGGCCGGTCATACATGAATAAAATAGTAAACACTTCCAATTAGGCCTTCGACGGCCGGCTTCGCACTTGGACTTTAGCCCGCTATTGACCGCTTGGTCCAGCAGCACCTGCAAGCAACAAACCACCGCACGGTGGCAAAACAAGGCAACGGTCAGCATTGCTGACCAAATTATAACGATCCCGCCCCCACCTCGGGACGGCGATGCTCCTTCCCTGCATTTCATTAGCATAAGCGAGAAATATATAACAATATTCATTTCATCACAGACGTTGGCTCGCATGGCCACACGCCCCGTGCTCTCAGGGCACATTCTCGGTGAACAGGTCGATGTCACGTCAATTAAAGCCATAGACATTCCGGACTCACCACCGCCACTTTGACGGCCAAACTTATGAGCATTTTGTCTTCTTGGTCTGGGTCACGACAATTTCAGCCATTGACCTCCGAAGACCCTAATCTATGCCAACGGCAAGTGCCACGTACCCTTAGGTCTCTTTAACCGAACGACATAGAACGGGTACGGTTCCATCTAACCCTGTGCTCCCATCGCAACGACAATTTAAGCCATTTCCCATTTCCATCACAATTCACATAACTTGGTTATGTTCAAGTTGGCTCTCAGGCCACCAAGTTAGCAAGATCACGCATCCACCTAGTTTTCCGGGTGCACCTTTGGGTTAAGCCCCAAGGCTCCCTGCTGCAATCTACCGTGTAAAAAACCCGAAAAACAACCAATAGCACGGAGTCTTCTCCGACATTTATGCAATGCAACATCACCGATCCAGACCAACATGTTCGGGTAGGCTTCACACAACATGCCTATGTCCTTTCTCGCTTACGGACTCTATACAACAGGGACTTCACATATCTACCCGAAGGAACGCCTCCAACTCTCCGCAAACTCGCGAGAGCGGGCTTCCTATTCCAAGAAGGAGAGCTACTCATGCTCAAGAAGAGAATCGTTACCCTTGCGTTCTTCTTTGGCGCCATGGAAAAATAAGCGGATGAAAAGCACCGCACTAGCTTTGCCTCCGTGGATCCGGAGTCGGCTCGCGATTTGGAGCTTCGAAACTCCTCCAATGGCCGGATCTAGCTCCTTCTTTCTTCCTTGGCTCTCCTCTCTCTCTAAGGTTTTAGAAAGATATCCACTCATGAATAGTGAGGGTTTCTCAGTCCAATCCTGGGTATATCCCTTCAGGAACAAACCCCAGCCGTTGGATCATCAATTAAAGAAATGAACGGCTTTGATTCGGGACTGAAATGCCCAATCTGGACCGCACACGGCCTGGCACACGCCCATGTACAGTGCTGTGTGCCTCATTCGCTTTCAAAATCAGCTCGCCTAGAACAACACACGGGCATCGAACACGCCCGTGTTCGATCTGACACGCCTGTGTTCCACCTGACACGGCTGTGTGGCCGGCCGTGTACCCCCATCATTTTTCCCCGAAAACAACCCGAGCACTCCACGGGTTCTAGGACACGCCCGTGTCCTTTCCCGTGTCACCTCAACATGCCAGGGCTCCAGGCTGTGTACACGGTCTCAACACTCGACACTTCGTCGAGTGAAGATCGTCGACCTAATGACACGGCCTTGGACATGCCCGTGTCCTAGGCCGTGTGCCTTGTCTCGACACATCGTCGAGCAGAGTATCGACTTCCCGGGACGAGTGTCGACACGGGTTGACACGCCCTGCGACACGCCCGTGTCGCAGGCCGTGTGCCATGTCTCGACACTTCGTCGAACGTAGAGTGTTGACTTTGCGGGCTAAGTGTCGACACGGGTCGACACGCCCTGCGACACGCCCGTGTCGCAGGCCGCGTGCCCAGTCTCGACACAATGTCGAGATCAAAATGTCGACTTCCCGGCTGAGTGTCGACACAAGCTTGACATGCCCTGGGACACGTTCGTGTCCCAGGCCGTGTGCCTGCAGCCAGAACCCAAAACTGGCCCAAAACATCCCCCGTCGCTCCTTTGTGTTTCGGGGCATTACACTTACCTCTTGACTGGGCAATCAGCAATGACATGCTCAGTCTTGCTACAGTAGTAACAAATAACATTAGAGGAAAACTAATTACTAGGTTTAGTGTCATGCCTATCTCCTTTGGAGGACATCTTCTCAAACTTATTGTGGTCCATCTTGTGATGATAGGAGGAGGAAGGTCCGTTCCTCCACTACTTCCTCTTCATCATCTTCTGGAACTACCTAGAGAAGGCATCAAACTCCCCATCTGACATATTGCTGTCAGATGAGCTTGACTCAAAACTATATGAATTAATAGTCATTCTGGGGGGAGAGGCAATCCTCCCCTTGCTCTTCTTAGATCCCTCAGCCTTAGAGGCCACAGTCTATTTCTTGGCTTGAGCTCTGTTAGAGGTCTCCTCCTCCTTTTTGATAGATAGCTACATCTCATAGGAGACCAACTTTCAAAATAATGTGTGTGGAGGAGTTTCAACTAGCTTGAACACCTCTCTGATGGCACATACCTTGGTGTACTAGTATCTAGTCAGAGATCTGAAGAACTTGACATTTAGCTCATAATTGTTGAACACCCTCCCATAGGTCCTCAACGCATTCACTATTCTGAAGTATTTTTCATAGCAATCATCTATGGTGTCCTTTTTACCTTTCTTGAAGGCTTCATATTCTTGATTAAGAAGGGATTTTTTATTATCCCTAACTTCTTCAGTTCCCTCCATATAGACAATCAAAGTGTCCCACATTTCCTTAGAGGTTTTGCAGTGGACAAGATTCTGGAAAGTGGAATCATCAATAACACTTACTATGATGTTCTATGCCCTCTTGTCCATAGTTGCCAGTATGACCTCATCCTTGGTCAATTAAGAATATTTCTTAGGTGTCTGGTCCGTGGCATCCATAACTGAGACATTCATGGTGATGAAAGGCCTCTCCTGAATAGTAATGAAAATCTTAGGGTTAGATGCTTCCATGAACAGCCAGACACTTTCTTTCCAAATGCCAAAATTCTCTTTCCTGCAGATTGGGAGCTTCATAGAGCTCAACTCCTTATGGTTCTCTCCTCAACCCATAAGGAATATCAGTAGATACTCTTGGAGATTAGCTCAGACTCTTAAATCTTTTTTGAGCAACCTCACTCTGATACCACTTAAAAGTCTTTAGATTTAACAGTAGCTAAACACCTATAGGGGGGTGAATAGGTTTTTCTTTATTTTTGTGATTTCATTTTTACTTTGGGGTGTTGTGATTAGTTTTGGTTTACTTTCAAGAAAACACAATTAGCACACAAATGGTTTATAGTGGTTACACAGAGTATTGGTACATCCATTATCCGCCCCACCTTTCTAACAGCTTGTTAGACAAGGACAACTTCTCCAAACTTAGCTCCAAGTGTTTACAACACAAATCCTTTAGGATTTCTCAGACTCCTCCAAGTGCTACACTCAGGCCTAAGGCCTTACACTCAGAGATGTAATCTCATACAACTTAGTAATCTGCACCAGACTTCCTACCTCAGACTTTAGGCAAAGTCCTACACTCAGGCTTGGAGGAAAGCCCTACACTGAAATCCACCAATAGATCCTACCTTAGAGGATAAACCTCCTACAGATCAGGCACTTAGCCCTACCTCAGATCTACAGAGGGATCCTACCACTCAGATTCCCAACAAGAATCCTACAACTAAGTCCTGAAGGCCCTACAGCTCAGATATTTTGAAAGATCCTACAGTTGGAATGTTGTTTGTTGATGATGAAGGACACCAGAGAAACGATCTCTATGTCTTCCTATTTATGAACTGAGAAAACATAGTCCTGCCTCCTTCACAGCTCCAAGAATGTATCTTCAATATTAGGCCCGCCGAAACTTTGAAGTCACTATAACAATTGCTTACTTTGTTGCTTTTTCTGCAGGAAGCATGAAATCTAGAGGGAGTTCACTTGTGCTCATACTCCACAACAAAATGGAGTATCAAAGAGAAAGACACATCATTTGTCGGAGATCCGTAAGTGTTGGATTTATTCCAAAGGCATTCATAGGGCCTTCTAGGCAGAAAGGATGACATGTGCAACATATATCATCAATCAGATGCCTCTGAGTCTGATAAATATGAGTTCTCCTCATGATCTGATGTTTAAGGAGAAGCCCATCGTTGGACACCTTCAGGTGTTTGGGTTGACCTACTACAAACATGACCTAGATGCTCTCAGGACTAAGCTGGATGTGAAGGAGAGGAAGCTCGTGTTGGATCTCATGGCCTACCTTAGAGGGGGGGTGAATAAGGTTTGGAGCGTTAATTGGAATCTAAAAGAATTTCCTTCAGGAAATCGAGTTCTCGATACTACCACAGGGAGTTAGGTAGCTAACACGCGACAGTAAGTCTATGTACTCATTTTCTTGTGTAGATCTGAGTTCAAACCCTACAAACACACAAACTCTCTAAGAATTCATAGCACCCATCCAGAAGTAATCAACACAGACATGAAATATTTCATTGCACGAATTCAAAGCAACAATAGTTCTAGATGAATACAAAAAGGGTGAACTCTGTGACGCCGGAGATCAAAGGCGAAGATTAGAAACATTCTTTTGGATTCTATACCGATCCGCTCCACGGACTGGTTTTCTCTCTCCTATTCCCTCCAGGAAAAGACTATGAGCCGGTTCTTCACCTCCACATAAGAAGGGTCTTAGAGCACCGCTAGATCCTCCCGATCTTGACGTCCTTATCCCCAGGACGATTTTCCATGGAGTCCTACCCGGATTCTGACGACCCTTACTGGTCGATTTTCCTCTCCACGAGATTTAGCAAAGACAAAAAGATTACAAGAGTAAGAAATATAAATATTTGAAGGATGAAATTCTCCCTCTTGAAGTCTACTCCGTAGAGCGATCCGTGGTCGGTGCTTGAGATCTCCGTTTGATGGCAACCGGTCGGCTCTTTGTATTCGAGGAAGATCTTGGATCACAGGAGTTTTTCGATCACGGGCGGGAGGGAGACGACTATCTTCTTCTTCGACGACGGATACTTATGGAATAGAGCGCATGGAAGAGAGGCCGAACCCTAGATTTGACGAACTCCCTTCCTTTCAATTTCTCCAGATATCAGGCATAGAAACTAAGGTGACCTTTTATACGTGTTCATGAAAATAGGCTACCGCTGGCAGTAGGACTAGCGCTCAGCGGTAAGTTTGCGAGCTTATTGTGCCAGCTGTCGTCCAAATCTGGAATAATATTTAAAATGAATATTTGTCAATTCATCATTGCTAGCGCGGCGTGGTAACTGTTATCGCCTGCGGTACTTGGGTTTCTCGAAAAATTTGTCTCGGCATTCATCAAATAGAAATTTGCCTCGGCATTCTTCGAACGTCTAGCGCAGAGTGGTAACCTCTATCGCCTGCGGTAGAATTGTTTCTTGAAAAAATCATCCTGTCATTTGTCGAGAGGCTAACGCGGCGTGTTAACTTCTATCGCTTGCGTTAGAATGGTTTCTCAAGAAAATTGACTTGGCATTCATCGAAATGCCCTACTTGACATTCGTCAAGAGCCTAGCGTGTGCGGTATGACTAGCGCGGCGTGATAACTTCCCGAGATATCTATCGAAATAATTCACGGCTACCGCTTGGCGGTAACTTCCAACGCTTGGCGTTAGTGGACAGATAAGTCTTCTTCTTCTTTTTCGCTTGCACCTGTCATCTTGCACACTGTATCAACAGAAGTCGTGATCAAATACACCCTGGGAGTCGATATTATCAAACGCAGGGAACGTGAAACATCAGTTCCAACAAACTCCACCTTTTGATTATATCAACTTCCATTCATGAGAAATAATAATGAGATATAATGCAGAAATATAAAGAATAAGAATTATAGTCTAACATCAAATTACAGGTTCCCCCCTATCTACATGTTCGACATGCTCTTCATATCCATATGTTCGCCATGCTCGCCCTAACTATGTGCACTCCCCCTACATGTGAACTCTCTTATCTCTATACTCACGAGGGTACTCATGATCTCATGAACAATTTATTCTCCCCCTTTGATACTATCAAAAGGGTGGGCAAGGACAACCAGACATGCATGATGAAAAGAATAGTGAATGTGATGAGCGCTAGAAAAACATCAGATAGTGCACATGAAAGGTGAAGATAAAGATGATAGGCGTAGAGGTGACTCAACAAAAATACATATCAGAGAATTGCAAGCACATAGGTCACACACTGGAGCAAGGAATACAGTCAGAAACATTCAATATTCACAGTTAATATGACTTTTACAACACATACTAAACTAAGCACATTGCGAGTACATGTACAATGCTATAAGAGTGGGGAAGTAATCAAGTTGAACAAACATTGAAAACATCATGAGTGTAAATTGTGTGCTAGTACGTATTGTGCTAAAAAGAGATAGTGTAGTTGCAGTCCAATTCTTATGTGCGGAAGTCTTAGACAAGGAAATGACATGTGTTCGTGTAGCATCAAAAGTGAGATGACACCAAGGGAAAGACAACATATTGTCCATGGATATCTCGATCATCTAAGAACCCAACTTAAGAGAAATAAGGCAATTAATCACCTCACATGTCATTCTATGTCATACATAGGCAAAACAAACTAGGGGCACTAAGTTAAACATAGAGTCGATGCACAAGATCGATGCGACTCTTTTGCCAAGGTGCTCATCCTCACAATGCTCATGAAGACTTATTGGGAGGTGTGAGTAGTGCTTGGGGGGAACGTGACAAGAGATGTGATAACAAGCATATTTTTATTTTGTTAGCGTAGAGCTATCACTTTTGTTATCATTTTTTTCACTGAGCTCTGAGTCAATCGAAATCTATCCACCAAGATAAATACACTTTAACTTATATACATATGACTTTTGTATTAGAGTTTTGGCTCAAAGCTTCACACATAATATAATCACAATTATATCATGACATTGATTATTCAGCGTGTTGGATCCCTAGTTTATTTGGGTTGTGTTCACTGACTTAGGATGTGACCCTACATGTATAGCCAGGGTCAAGTTTGTGTCCTATAGTCTAGGACAAGTCTTTAGGTTCAACATCAGATGGACCAGCTATCAACAAGACCATCAGAGACTCCAGACTTAGAGGTTTTCAAGATTAAGTTAAATGAGTTCGACGTCGTCGAACTCACCTCGACAAAAGGAGTTCTGCGCTTGACGATCGTGATACAATTCTTAGTGCTGAGCTCGACGATCTTAGTTCTCTGTTCGACGAATGTTGAGGTTCTTCATCAAGCCAAATTTCAGGACAACTTCAGAATCTTTTTAAGTCCAGCTTCAAACTTTGGTCGACGAATTAGATTCTGAGCTCGACGAACTTGGACCTCAAGTTCTCAACTTCTCAGGTAGACGAAGTCAGCTTCTCAGGCTGACGAATGTAGTACTCTACTCGACGAATTATGAACTCAGAGTATTTGTGTCGACACTTAGGGCATGTGTCGACACTAGACAATTTATGTCGACACTAGAGGATTTATGTCGACACCAGGATTTCAGTCAACACCAATTTATGTCGACACCAGAAGATTTGAGTCGACACCAGAATATTTGAGTCGACACCAAGACCAATCAGTCGACACCAGCTTATATCGACAATGGATATCAGCAGATGCAGTATATTTGGCTAAGTCCACAATCGTTCTTCGTTCGACGAATTTGGATCTCAGCTCGACGAATACTATCTTACAGTGAGAATTATCTGCTCGACGAATGAAGATTGTCTGTTCGACTAATGAAGATAGTCTGGTCGACGAACTCTCTCAAGCTCAGCTCGACGAACTTAAGTTCAGCTCGACGAACTCAACCTCAGCTCGACGAATTGCGTTCTTCATTCGACGAATCCAGACTAGGTCTTCTTCAGGTTTCCCGTCCCGTTTCTTGGCGATGATTCTGGAGTTATTAATGCCAGATCTTCTCGGAATGTTACCGTTGGAACGCGCATTGACTTTGGACGATTACATGCCGTTTTTTCATGGGACGGTTGGGGAAATTATTGATTGTCGCTTCCTTCCAAAGCCGACTGCAATTACTGCTCAACATTCAAATTTTGAATGTTCTCAGTCAGAAAAGAGATACAGAAAGAAAAGAATCAATCAGCAAGAGTAACAACAGTCAGTCATACAGTCACACAGACAACAAGCAATACAGACAATCAGACAGATACTCTCAGATTACACAGAAGAACAATCATACTGAAATCAAAAGTTCTACTACAATCAGCATGACCAGAGAACATTTTTAAGAAGAAGAAGAACAACCAATCACTATCAAGAGACTTCTTCCTTCTTACTCTACAGGACTACTTCAAAGGACAATAAATTTCAATCTGTCAAAAGAGTTCCTGAAACAATTTCTGGTCCAGGCACTTTAGGTCTTTGAAGCCCTATCACCGTGAAGCAGTGCTCCAGCATTCCTCATTAATTTAAGATCTCAGGGGGAGCAAGATCTGCTACAATCAATCCACAAGTCTTCTCTCTGACTGTTGACAGAGAAGTGTTAAAAGTAGCGAACAAGAAACAACAGACGGATAGAATTTTGAATAATTAAAATTTTATTATCCAAAAAAGATATCATTTACAAAGGTATGACCTCCCTTTTATAGAATGGAGGAGATATGAGAGAGTATAAACAAACAATGTGGGACTAAACATGTACAGGGCTGAGCGGCTAGAAATAAAGGAGACCGCACAGGCCGCGCGGTTAGACAGATGGGTTAACCGCTCGGCAACTCCAGAAGGTAAGAACAAGCCGTAATAGGAGACCGATAGAACGCCCTGTCTCCAAGCACTTGAGTGAGACCGCCAGACCGCTTAGTCAACAAACCGCCATACAAGACCGTAAGGCCACCCGGTCTAATACTTCAACACTCCCCCTCACGCTGGAGCATAGATATCAATCATGCCCAACTTGTCACAAATGTGGAAGAAGGAAGTAGAGACCGGCTTTGTGCAGATATCTGCCAATTCCTTGTCATAGGTGACAAACGGAGTACAAATCTGTTTCTTCAAAATCTCTTCCCGAATGAAGTGGCAGTCAACCTCTATATGCTTTGTTCTCTCATGGAAGACCGGATTTCTGGATATGTATATAGCGGCCTTGTTGTCACAGAACATAGGAAGAGGATAGTCATAGACCTCTCCTAGGTCAAGCATGAGAGCCCGCAACCACTTTAACTCACACGTGGTTGATGCCAAACTCCGGTATTCGGCTTCTGCACTGGAGTTGGAGACAACAGACTATTTCTTGCTCTTCCAACTCACAAGATTTCCTCCAACAAAAGTACAAAAACCTGATGTGGACTTACGATCGCCTTTATCATCCGCATAGCTTGAATCTGAGTAGGCCTCAACCCTCAGATGACCATTCCTCTGAAAGATTAGCCCTTTGCCTGGTTCTACTTTGACATACTCTAAAATCCTCAAGGCAGACTGAAGATGGCACTCCCTGGGAGCTTGCATAAACTGACTGACCTTGCCTACAGCATAAGAGATGTTGGGTCTAGTCACTGTGAGATAGATGAGTTTGCCTACCAAATGTTTGTACCTTGTGACATAAGATAGAAGAGGCGAGTCATCCGTCCACGTTTTGTCTTCTCCAATAGCCATGGGAAACCGAGCCGGTTTGGCACCTGTCAATCCTGCTTCTTGTAGAAGATCAAGGGCATACTTTCGTTGGGAGAGAACCAACGAGTCTTCTTTCCGAGAGATTTCTATCCCCAAAAAGTATTTCGAGGAGCCCATATCCTTCGTGAACAAGTGTTGACGGAGGTGCTTCTTCTTCAAGTACACCCCATCTTGGTCATCGCCAGTAAGAAGAATATCATCCACATATATTGCCAAAACCACCAGTCCCGAGGCCGTTTTGCGAATGAATAAGGAGTGATCGGCCGAACTCCTTGTAAAGCCGATGGGAGCCACAATAGCACTGAATTTGTCGAACCACGCCCGAAGGCTCTGCTTTAGGCCATAAATGGCCTTCTTCAAACGGCATACGCATGTCTCCCCCGGAGAAACATACCCAGGAGGTTGCTCCATGTAGACGTCCTCCTGAAGATCGCCATAGAGAAAGGCATTCTTGACATCAAGCTGGGAAATAGCCCAATCCCAATTAACAGCCACAGAGAGAAGAACCCAGATGGTGCTGAGGCGAGCAACCGGAGAAAAAGTGTCAAAGTAATCAACGCCGTAAGTCTGAGTGAAGCCATTGGCCACCAGCCGGGCCTTGTAGCGATCCACAGTGCCGTCGGGGCGAAATTTCACAACAAAGACCCAGCGACAGCCAACCACATCAGTGCCCACGGGAGGAGGAACAAGGGTCCAGGTACGCCTTTCAGTAAGAGTAGCCATCTATTCATCCATGGCAGATTTCCAATGAGAGATAGCAAGAGCCTCCTGGTAGGTACGGGGAGTAGAAGTAGCGGAGAGAGCCAAGGCAAAACACCTGCGAGAAGGAGAAAGCTGATCATAGGAAACAACTGCCACAAGCGGGTGTTGAGTACACGCCCGCACCCCTTTGCGAAGAGCAATGGGAAGATCCAGGTCGACGGGTGCGTCAGCGACCGGAGCGTCCGTGGCGGAGAAGGCTGGCTCGGGACTAGAGAGAGACGGCGCCGGAGAAGAGGGAGGAGGGGTGGGTGAGGAGATGGACAGGGATGGAGACGGTGAAGGAGAGGACAGAAGGGGGGAAGTTGAGAGGTGTGGAGGGAATGGAGGAGGCTGGGGAGAAGTAGAGACATCAGGAGGAAGAGAGGAGGTAGGAGAGAAGTAGGAAGCATTCTCGAAAAATGTCACATCCGCGGAGATAAATTGCTTGCGTAGAAGGGGGTCAAAACAGCAATAGCCTTTTTGAGTGGTAGAGTACCCCAAAAAGACACACTTGGTGGAACGGGGGGAAAGCTTGTCGCGGGTAGTGGAGGGAGCGTGAACAAAAGCCGTACAACCAAAGACACGGAGAGGGAGAGGAAAAGGTTCCTTGCGGGGGTATAAAATGGAGAAGGGGGTCTGGTCGTGGAGAACCGTGGAGGGAAGACGATTGATGAGATATTAGGCGAGGAGCACAACGTAGCCCCAGTAGGAGCGAGGTACTTGCATCTGCGTCATGAGAGTACGAGCAACATCAAGGAGGTGACGGTTTTTACGCTCCACCACCCCATTCTGCTGGGAGGTGTAAACACAAGTAGTTTGATGAAGAAGACCATGTTGTTGAAAGAAAGAGGAGAACTCATGATTAAGATATTCCTTAGCATTATCAGAGCGTAAAATTTTAATAGAAATGTCAAACTGATTCTTAATCATAAAATAAAATGATTGCCAAACATAAAAGAGTTCAGAGCGATCTTTTAATAGATACACCCATGTACATCTTGAAAAGTCATCTATAAAAGTGACAAAATAGGAACTACCCCGACCAACAGTGACGGTAGGAGCAGGACCCCAGACATCAGAATGAATGAGATCAAACGGGCGAGAGGAGCCACGACCTTGCTTCAGTGGGAAGGAGGAGCGATGATGTTTGCCAAGCTGACACGCATCACAGTTGAGCGGAGGACTGGTCGGAGGTAAGTGGGGCAGAAGCTGTCGAAGAATCCGAGGAGGAGGATGTCCAATGCAAAGATGCCATTGAAGCAGATCTGTAGAGGAGGAGTAGGCGGACAGAGCAGAAACGTCGTCGAGGAAATAGAGGCTGCAGCTCTCAGTCCCAGTAGCAATCGTCCGCTGGGTCCTCGGGTCCTGAAAAGAACAAGAAGTGGGAGTGAATAAGACAGAGCACTGTAGTTGTCGGCATAAAGTGGTAACAGATAATAAATTGCACGGGAACTTCGGGACATAGAGAGTGTCCTCCAAGCAAAGCGACGGGGTGACTTGAACCATGCCCGTCCCGAGCACCGGGGACGGTGAACCATCCGCCACATGAACCGGGGGGAGGCGGTCATGCGTTTCAAAGAGAGAGAAGTAATGAGGGTTGTCAGTCATATGATTTGTAGCACCCGAGTCAATCAGCCATTTACCTTGTGTAACAACATGGGCACTACCTGAAGTCATGGCCACAGATGCAGACGGCCGAGAGGAGGCAGAGGTCGAGGAAGGAGCATCACCAGAAGGGCAAAGACGAGGATGTTTCTTCCAGCAGCGGTCAACAGAGTGGCCGGTACGACCACAGTAAGAGCAGAGGAACTTGGACGAACCACGCCCGCCGGAGTGGCTGCGGCCACTAGGACCCCCCCCCCCCCCCCCCCCCCCCCCCCGCTGAGCCTGGTGAGCATAGGAGTCCTGGGAAGGGGGGAGGCCAACAGAGGCCGCTGGAGCAGTGAAGTAACAGCGGCAATGTGAGCCGCAGTGGCATCCAAAGTAGGCGATTCCGCCTCACCCAAAATCTGCTGGCGGATCATATCATAGGAATCGGGAAGACGGAGAAGATAACAAACAACCAGGAGTTCCTGGAAGTATTTGTGCTGGTCAGCAAAGTCCGCGGAGAAGGGATGATTCTGTAGGATCTCGGCGCCAAGAGCCTGAACTTGCTGGTAAGCTGCAGTAGGAGACATGGAGGGGCGGGCAAAGAGGTCCGCATAAAGAGTATAAATGCGGGACGTCTGGCCCCCCTTCGAATAGAGAGAAGCAAGGTGAAGCCAGGCGGCCTTGACCATCTCATCATGGCGAATGACGGGAAGGCACTCATCAGAGAGGCTGTTGGCGAGCCAAGTGCAGACAAGGGCATCACTCGCATCCCAGTCATCAAATTCAGGCGAGGTACGAGGAGGAGGGTCATCGGTGAGATAATGATGCTTGTGCTGAGAGCGAAGAAGAAAGGTGAAAGAAACACTCCAATCGGGATAGTTGGAGCCAACAAGCTTAGAAAGCGTGCCAAGGTTGCCTGAAGGAGTAGGTGGAGGAGGAGCTGCGGGAGTGCTGGAGATAACGGGGGTGGAGAGACTGGAAGTAGTCATAGGAAACCGCGCGAGAAGAAGAGAAGCTGCGGGGAGAGGAAAAAGGAGAGCAACCCGCGCGAAACCGCAGCGTTTTAAGGGAAGAAGCCGCGTGAACACTAGCGGCCAGGAAGCAGACCAAGGCACAGCGTGGAAGAGGTCGCGCGGACTGAAAAGTCCGAGCGAACAGAAGAGAAGAGGAAGCAAGAAGCAGCAGCGACAACAACAAGTCGCAAGTCGGGCGAACAGAATCAGGCCGCACAGCTAGGGGAAAACAGGCGGCGAGAAAGAAACAGGTCGCTGCGACAATTAAACAGGTCGCGGCGACGAAGAGCAGCTTGAGAAGAGTAGCAACAAGTCACGCGAACAGGGCAGCGGGCAGAAGAGAAGGCAAGCCGCAAAGACAGGTCGCGTGAAGCAGAAACAAGCCGCAAGAAACAGAGAGCGCGCACAATCAGGAGGAAAAGACCATGTCCTCGGATACCATGTTAAAAGTAGCGAACAAGCAACAACAAACGGATAGAATTTTGAATAATTGAAATTTTATTATCCAAAAAAGATATCATTTACAAAGGTATGACCTCCCTTTTATAGAATGGAGGAGATATGAGAGAGTATAAACAAACAATGTGGGACTAAACATGTACAGAGCTGAGCGGCTAGAAATAAAGGAGACCGCACAGGCCGCGCGGTTAGACAGATGGGTTAAGCGCTCGGCAACTCCAGCAGGTAAGAACAAGCCGCAATAGGAGACCGATAGACCCCCCGGTCTCCAAGCACTTGAGTGAGACCTCCAGACCGCTCAGTCAACAAACCGCCAGACAAGACCGCAAGGCCGCCCGGTCTAATACTTCAACAAGAAGACACCATCTCTTTACCTCCAATTCCTGTACAGGATTTTAATTCCCTTCAAAATTATTCTGGTTGCAAGTCTCCTTCCAAAAGACTTGAGGTTTTGGTTTTTGAGCACCTGAACAAAAGCTCATTGGTGTCAGGCACCTGATCAAAAACCTGAGTGGATTCCTACCAGGGTAGTAGAAGAGTGGATGTACCTAGGTTGGGGAACCACTATAAAAATTCTTATGTCGTCTGGTTGCTCTTCTTTGTGTTTTGGCTATGCTCTGTGATTGCGTAGTCTGCTGTGCTTAGTTTTATTTACTTACTGACTTGTTCACTTAGGAATACAACAAAAGTTGTAAAAAGTTTTTAGTGAGCACTATACTCTATTCACCCCCCCCCCCCCCCCCTCTAGAGTATTTTAGATCTAACCTGCACTTTCAATTGGTATCAGAGGGAGGTTGGTTAAAATACCACACCTTAGTGGTTGCACAGGCTAACACCTGAACCACAAAGATCCCTCTAGTTAGATCTGTTTGTTTTGAGTTTATTATTAGATTTATCTACTGACAGACATGGCCCAAAACAAAGATATGCAAGCATCAGACCTCCAGTGTGCAACCTCAACAAGTTTGCCATCTGGAAGGCAAGAATCAAATTATACATGAATTCTATTGATGAGGATATCTTTTCTGTTATTTTGTCAGGTGTACCTCCAGCACCTACAGCCTCTACCAGCACTTCAACCAACATGACTGCAGTGCCCCCTCCAGAAAACAATGATGCATACAAGAAAGCCAAGATGGCAGATGCTAAGGCAATGAATATCTTAGCCCAGACTATGTCAGATGACATATTCCAGAAGGTGGCTGAGTGCACCTTAGCCAAAGCCATTTGGGATTCCCTAAACCAAATGGTAGCTGGCTCTGCAGATGAAAGAAAGGACAGAAGATCCAATCTCATATCCCTGTATGAGAACTTTAAAAAGGATGAGAATGAATCAGTGGCAGAAATGTACAACAGGCTGAGCACAATCATCAATGAGCTCAAAACCCTGGATAAGGACATCACCTTGACAGAGGTGAATGATAAGATTCTAATGTACTTCCCAAGCTCTTGGGATTCCAGAATCTGGCCAATCAAAGAAGCCAGAAGCCTCAATAAGATCTCAACTGAGTCTCTACTAGGCAAATTGAAGTCTTATGAGCAGCTGATAAAATCAAGAGAAGCAGCAGAATAGAAGGCAACAACTCCAGTTAGAAAGGAGCACAGCATAGCCTTCAAAGCATCTGAAGAAAGTGAGACATCAACTTCCAATGAAGAGCTCATGAGCCTCTTTGCCAAAAGGTTCTACAAGATGGCAAGGAAGGATTTCAGAAGGAAATCATCGAGACAGGATGATAAGCCCAAGTATGACAAGACACCAACCAAGGAGGTTGTGTGCTTTGGTTGCAGAAAGCCAGGACATTACATCTCAGAATGTCCTGAAAATCAGAAGAAAGATGAGAGCAGAGAAAAGGATTCAAGGAGAAAGCATAGCAGCAGACCCTCCTCCAGCAAATATAAAAAGAAGGACAAGGGATTTATTGCTGAGATTTGGAGTGATACAGAAGAAGAAACATCTTCTTCCAGTTCAAGTGAATAAGAGGAAGAAGCTAGATCCAAGGAGGTATGCCTAATGGCAATTGATGCCTCCAGGAACAATTCTGGATCAGAAGAAGATTCTGAAGATGAAGCTGCCTCAGACTCAGAGGCAGATCAGGTTATCTCTAGCTTTGATTTTAGTTCTGATTTATTTAAAGCTGAAATCAAATCTATGTACTTAGACCTAATCAATTCAGAAAAGGAAATAAAAACTCTTAGAGAAAGATTAAGGAGTCTTGAATCTGTAAATTCAGAGAACATAAAGCTAACAGACCAACTAACCTTAGCTAATGAACAAATAATTAAATTAAAATCTGAATTATGTGAGGTCAAACAACTTGAGCAATCTCTCAATGGGAGAAGTATCAAGCTGATGGACATTACAAGCACAGTGAATGCCAGATTAAATGGCAAGCTGGGCTTGGATGCTTCATCAAGTTTACCCCCCATAGTTAAGAAAAACATTCTTTCAACCCCCATTAAGTTTATTTCTGCAAAGGGAAAAGAAAAATTAATAGACAACTCAAGACCCATAGACAAGAGAAACAAAAATCTGAAAACAACAAATAAAAACAAAGTTTAGCAGCATTCGTCGAACTCCGATCGACAAAATGTAGCCAGTTCGTTGAACCCAGATCGACGAACGCTGAACACAAACTTCAGATATAACAATTCATCTAACTACGATCGACGAACTGTGTATGGTTCGTCGAGCAGAGGTCGACGAACTTGGGGCGCAGAAAATGACTATTGTCATTCTCTGAGCAGAGATCGACGATCTCAACCCTATTCGTCGAACTCTGGTCGGCGAACTTACAATAATTCGTCGAACCCAGAAAGACCAAACCTAAACTATTTCTCTTACAGAAATCTTAAACCAACTAATAAGACATTTAATCCAGTAGCTGATTGGGTAATTCCACCTAGGAGATATCACCCCTTAGGCTATAAATCTCAACCTACTTTATTAGTTATATCTAGTTTCTCCTTTCAACCAAATAAAGGACCCAAGGTAACCTGGGTCTAGAACAATTTGTTGGGTACATTGGTCAAATGTACCTGATTTGAAGAAGCCTCACCTAACTCAATGATATACATCATAGTGTATTTGATGTTTGTTTGAGTTACTTGTGCAGGTTAGGAATACACTGGACTGAAGCTAAAAATTCTAAGTCCATGTGTCGACACCCAGAGGGAAAGTGTCGACACTTGAGAAAGCTTGTGTCGACACCCAGACAAGCAGTGTCAACACTTTGAGTCATTGTGTCGACACCTGGGAAGAAGAGTCGACACCAGTCAGAAAGTGTCGACACTTAGAGCTGTGTCGACACTCAGTGTAAAAGAATGCAGAAAAGCTGTGTCGACACTTAGCAGAAGTGTCGACACCTAGAAGAGCTGAGTCAACACCAGAAAGTGTCGACACTTGAAGTAAGTGTCGACACTCAGCAAAAGTCTGCAGAATCTAAGTACAAGTGTCGACACTCAACACAATGTGTCGACACTATGCAGAAGAGTCAGTACTTGAAGTAAGTGTCGACACCCAGCACAATGTGTCGACACTTAGCTAAAGACTCAGTATTTGAAGAATGTGTCGACACTCAGCACAATGTGTCGACACACAACCAGAAGAGTCAACACTTGAAGAAAGTGTCGACACTCAGCACAATGTGTCGACACTTAGTTGAAGAATCTACACTTGAAGAAAGTGTCGACACAAGGAGCTGTGTCGACACTTAGCAGAGAACAGAAAAGTTTACAAAATATTCTAAGTACAAGTGTCGACACTAAGGGAATGTGTCGACACTCAGCTGAAGGAACAAATTTGAAGACTTGTGTCGACACCAAGAAGCTGTGTCGACACTTGACAGTTTCAACACATGAAGATGTGTCGACACAAAGGAGATGTGTCGACACTTAGAAGAATACAGTTAAAGAATGAAGAACAAGTACTTATGTCGACACAAAGGAGATGTGTCGACACTTAGAAGAATACAGTTAAAGAATGAAGAACAAGTACTTGTGTCGACACTCAATTGCAGTGTCGACACATGCAGAAGTATCTGTGTCGAGACATACAAGGAATTGTGTCGACACCTTGTAGACTTGTGTCGACACTTACACTACTTGTGTCGACACTTAGTCTATAAGTGTCGACACTTAAGAACAGAAAGTCTCGACACTATCTGACAGTTAGAGAATTTCAAGAAGTGACTGGTTGACATGACAGCTGCCGATTCAGCCGGTCTACATCAACTGTCAGAGAAGTCAGAAGTCTGTTATGAACCGGACCAGCCGGTTACCATGAAGGAAGCCTATAAATAGGCCCTCATAGTTTACAGAAAGAGACATATAGAAGGTTGTTCATTATCATTACATATTGTGAGAATAACTGAAGTGGTTGATCAGATTAAATCAAGAAGTGATACACTGAGGATCAACACAAGAAGATCAGGCAGTCCAACTGCAGATCTAAGAAGTTGGAGAGAGAGAGCTCCATCCAAGATTTCATTCTTTGGAACTAAGGCTGAGAAGAAGAATTCAGAGTCATCTGGATTTCAAGAAGCAGAAGATTCAGACTAATTCAGTTCTACTCAAGAAGCTTTGAAGAAAGCTAAGTCAGTTTGGATCAAGCTGAGTTCTTCCAAGAACTCTTCAAGAAACTCTCAACTCCTCTCATCTTTTCTGAGTTGTAGAGTTAGCAATTTTATTTCAATTACATCTTGTAAGATCCATTGGATCTGAGTGATTGTAAGCCTATTTTATAAAGGCTGAGGGTAGGGCTTGTTGCCTGAGTGTAGGAGTTGAAGAACTCTGAGTGTAGGCCTTAATTGGCTGAGTGTAGGCCTGGGTGGCTGAGTGTAGGCCTTTTGGCTGAGTGTAAGGCTTTGGGCCTGAGGTAGGAACCTAGTTTGGTTCTGAGTTAGTGGAGAAGTTTGGCCGAATCTAGTACACTGCTAGATAGGCGAAGGGGGAAAGTGGATGTACCCAAAGATTGGGGAACCACTATAAATCAGTGTGTCTTCTGTGCTGTGCTGTGAAATTACTGTGTTTATGCTGTAATTGCTGTTAGCTGTAGAATTCTGTGAAATAGCTGTTGTGCTGCCAAACAAAACTTAAAAAGGATTAGGTCACCTATTCACCCCCCCCCCCCTCTAGGTGTTTAGGTACCATATCTTTCAAGTGGTATCAAAGCGAGGTTCCTCAAAATCAGGACTAACTGTCTGAGGAGATCCAGTTTGGCAGATACAGATTGAGTCTGAACACAGTTTCAAGAAAATCAAGAAATATGGGTTCTTCAGAGAATCATAAGGAGTTGGGTTCAATGAAACTGCCCATATGCAGAAAAGAGATATTTGGAATCTGGAAAGAAAGGGTAAGGCTGTTCATGGAGGCCTCTGACCCTAGGATCTACATCACAGTCAAAGAGGGGCCATATGTGCCCATGAAGATCTCAGTATTGGATGCAAATCAGAGGACTCCAAAGGATTTCTCTGAGATGACCAAGGATGAAATTGTCCTAGCCACTATGGACAAAAGGGCACAGAACATAATAGTTAGTGCAATTGATGATGCCACCTTCCAGAACCTTATTCACTGTAAAACAGCAAAAGAAATGTGGGATACCCTCATTGTCTACATGGAAGGTTCTGAAGAAGTAAGACAAGATAGGAAGTCCTTGCTTAATCAAGAATATGAGAGCTTTAGGCAAGGAAGAGGAGATAGCATCACTGAATGCTACAAAAAGTTCTACAGAATTGTTAATGAACTCATGTCCTATGGAAGAGAGTTCACAAATTATGAATTGAATGACAAGTTCTTGAGGTCCCTAACCAAAGATTGGGACACTAAGATCTGTGCCATCAGAGAAATGGCAAAGTTGGGAGAAATTCCTCCTCCCACACTGTTTGGCAAGTTGTTATCTTATGAGATGCAATTGTCAGTAAGAAAAGAGGAGGAAAAGTCAACAAGGACTGAACACAGGGAAAGGACTGTTGCCTTTAAGTCAGAAGTACCTAGAAAGAACAGGACTAAGTCATCAACTCCTCCTCCAGAGGTAGTTGAATCAGATTCTGATGAGTCTATTAGCACTAAATCTACAAGCAGTGAAAGTGATGAAGACTTTGCTGCTTTCACCAGACATTTTCAGAAGTTCCTGAAGAAGAAACAGTGGAGGTCTAGACCTTCATCTTCCAAAGGGAAAGAAGTCCAGTATCAGGAAAAGAAGCCTTCAAAGAAGGACAAGAAGAGGACCAAGACTAGTAAGGCAACTGGGTCTAAGATAGTATGTTACTGATGCAATAGACAGGGTCATGTAATTGCAGACTGTCCTGAAAGAAGGAAGGAATCCAGTGACAAAAAGAAAACTCACTTCAAAGGAAAGAAGGAAAAGTCCGTTGTTGCAAAGAATGAGAAGACTCTTTCAGACATGTCTTCTTCAGACACAAAGACAGATGCTGAAGCCTACATAGGGCTATTTGCTGAAGAAGAAGAAGAGTTTATGCAAATCATGGAATCTATCTATGAGCAAGAAGAATGCCAGAGCCAAGGACTGATGGCTTTGACTGAAAGTACCAAAAACCTGGAGCAGCCAGGACCCAGTCAGGTACAAGGTTTAACTCAAAATTCTGAGTCCAGTTCTAGTTCAGAGTCAGATTCATCTTCATCAAGTGATGGAAGTGTTTCTGAATCTGAGGGAGATATTCATCAGCTCTTAGATGAATATAAGGTACTGTTGCAAGCCTATAAGAAAAGCAAGATCCTAGCCAAAAGTCAGGCAAAGGAGATTGCTGATCTCAAGGCAGCTGCAACAGATTTTGAAAAGAATTATGATCAAAAACTTAATGAGGTAGCCAGGCCGAAACATATTACAGTGATTCAGATGGGAACTATCACATTTAAGAATGATCAAATTAAGAAACTGGAGACTAATCTTCAGAAGGAGAAAGAGCTAGTAGCTAGGTTTTCAAAACCTAAATCAGTGCTACCCTTGATTGATGATTTTGTTCATCATAAAGGAAAGACTGGACTGGGTTTGTGTTAATCCAGCTAGGACTGTTCAGGATCAGTCCAAGTCCAAGGGCAAAGCCCCAACATTCAACAAGACTGCTGTAGTTAAGACAGCTAAGTCAGTACCTAAGCAAAGGTACAACAAATTTGAATGTTGGTGCTGTGGCAAGGTTGGCCACTTTGCTTTGGATTGTTGGCACAATGCCAGTGCCAAGTTGAGTAGCAAGTTACCTGTTGGAAAGACAGCAGGTAGCTATGTCAAATTGCAAACTAACAATCACCAAGGACCCAAGTTTACTTTGGGTTCTAAGGTTCATTAATTTGTTTTGCAGGTGAATCCAAGTGGCCATACCCCTACATGGTACTTGGATAGTGGATGTTCCAGACACATGACTGGAACTAGGGGACTACTGAAGGACTACATCCCAATCAAAAATGGTCCAAAGGTGACCTTTGGTGGTTCTGAAAAAGGAATCATCAAAGGGTTTGGTAACATTTCTTCTAACCTTGTTACCATTACTCAAGTGGCTTATGTTAAAGGTTTGAAACACAACCTCATTAGTATAAGTCAATTAAGTGATGTAGGGTATGACATCTCATTTGTTAAAAATGGTTGTCATATCAAGAGGTCAAGTGATCAAGAGATCATTTTGACTGGATATAGAAAGAGAAATGTCTACTGCTTAGACATTATGGTTGAGAACAATTGTTCTCCAGTCTGTCTTGTAGCTGATGAGACAGTCTCTCAATGTGTCAAATGGCACAAGAGGCTTGCTCATCTTAATTACAAGACTATTGGCAAACTCTTTAGTAAAGAGTTAGTGAGGAATGGTCCTCAAGTTAAGTGTGTCAAAGATGGCATTTGCTCAGCTTGTCAAAAGGGCAAGCAGACTAAATCCACCTTTAAAAGCTTAGACAACAAAGATGCTGTGAGGTGTTTATACCTCTTGCATATGGATCTATTTGGTCCAATGCCAGTTCACAGCTTAGGTAGGAAGGTCTACACCTTTGTAGTTGTTGATGACTACTCAAGGTTTTCCTGGGTGTTCTTCTTAAAGCAGAAATCTGAAACACCTAGTGTCTTCTATAGTTTTGTTAAGCAAATTCAGAATGAATTGAACTGTACAGTGGTCAAAATTAGAAGTGACCATGGTACTGAGTTTCAGTCTGAAAGCATGACAAAGCTGTGTGAAGACTATGGGATATTTCAAGAATTCTCTTCACCTAGAACACCTCAGCAAAATGGCATTGCTGAAAGGAAAAATAGGACCTTGATAGAGGCTGGTAGAACCCTATTAAGTGATTCATCACTGCCAGAATATTTCTGGGCTGAAGCAGTAAACACTGCATGCCATGTGATAAATAGGGCTACCATCACTAAAAGGTTAAACAAGACCCCCTATGAAGTAGTGAAAGGCAGGAAACCAAATCTGTCCTATTTTAGGATCTTTGGTTGTAAATGCTTCATACTTAACAATGGGAAGTCTTACTTAACTAAGTTTGCTGCCAAGTCCCAAGAGGGAGTGTTTGTTGGGTACAGCAATAATAGTAAGGCTTATAGAGTCTACAACTTGACCACACAAGTTGTAGAGGAGTCTGTGCATGTAGTTTTTGATGAAACACAACTAATTAACAATGAGTTGTCTAGTAGTGTGTGCAGCCCTACAGGTCTTACTAAGAAGATGGACAAGCTAACCATAGAAGATGTACCTGCTGCAAGACAGCAAGTAGAAGAAGATGGCTTATGTCCAGGGGGAGAACTACATGTACAAGGAGCTGTTGAAGTACAAGGAACTCAGCTTGATGAAGATGCTGAAGAAGTTCAACCAGAAGTAAGGATGCCTCCAGCCAACAGGCATCTAAGAGATCATCCAGTAGAGCTGATCATTGGAGATCCAAGACAAGGTGTTCAGACAAGGAGCAGAAATCAGAATGCTGTAGTATATTCAAGTTTTCTGTCTCAAATAGAACCAAAGAAATTTGAAGAAGCTATACTAGATCCACAGTGGACTGAAGCAATGCAGGAGGAGCTTAATCAGTTCAAAAGATGCAAGGTGTGGGATCTGGTTCCTAAGCCTAAAGATCACAATGTGATAGGAACAAAGTGGATCTACAGGAACAAGTTAGATGAACAAGGTGTCATCATTAAGAATAAGGCAAGACTGGTTGCAAAAGGATATAGGCAAGAAGAAGGTATTGATTTTGATCAAACCTTTGCTCCAGTAGCCAGACTGGAAGCCATAAGGATGTTCTTGGCCTATGCAACCTATCAAGGATTCAAAGTATACCAAATGGATGTGAAGTCAGCATTCCTTAATGGTAATTTAAAAGAAGAAGTATATGTGGAGCAGCCTTCAGGTTTTGTTGATCCTACTCTTCCACATATGTCTATAGACTTAGGAAAGCATTGTATGGGTTAAAGCAAGCTCCTAGAGCTTGGTATGAAACCCTATCTAGTTTCCTCATTGAGAACAAGTTCACAAGGGGGAAAATAGATAAGACTCTATTCCTTAGGGAATCTAGAGGCAAAGTAATACTTGTCCAAATATATGTAGATGACATTATATTTGGGTCTACTGAAAGTAGCCTTTGCAAAAAGTTTGCAAAGCTTATGCAGAGTCAATTTGAAATGAGTAGTATGGGAGAACTGAAGTTTTTCTTGGGTCTCCAAGTTAAACAGACTGAAGAGTGGTCTATCCATATGTCAGTCTAAGTTCACCCTAGAACTCATAAGGAAATATGGTATGGATTCCTCCAGTACCATGAAGACTCCTATGGGGTCAAGTATGTCTCTAAGCAAGGATGATGCAGGGAAACCTGTAGATGAAACCTTGTATAGAGGGATAGTTGGCTCCCTACTATACTTGACTGCAAGTAGGCCTGACATTATGTATGCTACATGTGTTTGTGCCAGGTATCAAGCCTGCCCCAAAGAATCTCACTTGACTGCAGTCAAGAGAATCTTGAGATATCTAAAGGGCACACCCTATCTAGGCCTTTGGTACCCTAGGAATGGAGATTTTGATCTAACAGGCTATTCAGATGCAGACTTTGCAGGATGCAAAGAAGATAGAAAGAGCACAACTGGATCCTGTCAGTTCCTAGGTGGAAGACTCATTTCATGGAGTAGTAAGAAGCAAACCAGTGTGGCCATCTCCACAGCTGAGTCAGAATATGTAGCTGCAGGAAGTTGCTGTGCTCAACTTCTGTGGATTCAACATCAGCTAGAAGACTATGGATGTCAGGTAAGTAGAACTCCACTTTATTGTGATTCTACTAGTGCTATTTCAATAGCTAACAACCCTGTATCACATAGTAGAACTAAACATATTGAGATAAAATATCACTTTCTTAGGGAGCATGTAGAAAGAAATGATATTGCACTTGAATATGTTAAAACTGATAATCAGATAGCTGATATGTTTACTAAGCCCTTAGAAGAAGCTAAGTTTAATAGGTTCAAAATTGAACTAGGTATGATAAACTTAGACTAAGTATACAGAACAAAAAAATTGGCTAAGTAAAAAGGTGTCGACACATAGACAAGTCTATGTCGACACAGTATAGTAAGTGTCGACACTTCAGGAAAATAGTGTCGACACATCTAGGAAGTTGGTGTCGACACTTCAGAATGTTAGTGTCGACACATGTCGAGTAGGTGTCGACACATCAAATAAGGTGTCGACACTTAAGTTTTACTCAGAATTTTTCTAAGTAAAGTCTCGACAACATGTCGAGTATAGTGGTGTCGACACTTAACCAAGTGTCGACACATAAAATCTGTTGACTAAACTTGTGTCGACACATAAGTGTCGAGACATTATAAGTCAGTGTCGACACTTATTGCCAGTGTCGACACATCTTTAGGATTCCATCCCGCCTGTTCGTCTTCAAACTAGAAAGGTATAAATAGGGTTCTGTCTTTGATTGTCGACACGCTTTCAAAGTTTCGAGACCTAAACTCTTGTGTCGACATTTCTCTCATCTCAAGACTAAATCTTCAAACCCTAATGGCTCCCAAGCTGGAAGAGAACGTTAACGAAGGATATGAACTGGTGCGTGGCGCATTCGACGACTGCGAACAAGAAATCAAATCAGTGATAACCCTAATTGCCAATTCAGGATTGGAGTTCTTGGTTTCAGAACCAACGAAGATATGGAAGAAGGAAGTCATTGAATTCCTTACTGGCGCGGCTGTAGATGACTCAGGCTACAGAATTAAGTCAAGGGTGCATGGCACCAAGGTCAAGATTTCACCCAAGTCTTTAAGAAAGGTACTTCAGCTACCTAAAGTTCAAGATGAAGAGGAAGTAACTGCTTCTAAGACCAGGGAAGCTCTTACTTGGTGTGGACTGGATCCAAAGATGAAGGTGGGATCAGTCTTTAACAGAAAAGGTATGAATAATCAAGGCAAGTTCTTGTCAGAAATAGTGGGCAAGGTAATACTGAGCAAGCCAGGAGGACATGACAGGGTGTCTGCCTCCATGTTTGAAGTCATGACCAGAATCATCTTCAATCTGAAAACAGACTGGTCAATGGTGGTTTATGAAAAAGTGAAGGAAAGCCTGAAGAAGCCCAATCTGGGCAGGATACTAAGTCTCTACCTGGCTGGATCAATTCCAGAGGTAATGAGCACTGCTGCAGGAACTAAGATCAATCATATGAGGAAGATGGACTCAAGAATATTCTCTAGATGGGAAAGGGTGTTATCCAAGGAAGTTCCTACTCCAGAGAAACAAATTCAGAAGAAAGATTCTCCTCCCAGGAAGAAGAGGAAGACTGCTGCTGTGACTCAGGAATCTTCCAACAGCTCAGGCAGTGAAGAACATGTTGTTTTCACTCCTGATAGTCCAATAGATGTGGTTGCAGAGAAGTCACCTGCTCCACAAGAGCCAGCTGAGATTCAGGGGAGTTGCCTTCAGCTAGCTCCAAGGATCCAAGCCAGGGGGAGCCTCCAGCTGTAGACCATCCCTCTACACTGGAGAGTGAGAAAGCTACTCTTATTATCCAAGAGGTACTTTCTGACCTTAATACATTTGATTTTTCTATAATGGATTCTGATTTGTCTGATGTCCATCTGCACATTCAGCAAGCAAGTCCAGTACCAGATGTTGTTCTTCAGGACACATCTGCTGTTGTGCCACAAGTTCCTGATAAAGAAGTTGCTGAACCAAGCACATCTCCTGCACAGTCACCCCCAGAATATACAATGGAAGATCTATTTCTGAATCTAGATCAAGAAGATTTTGATATGGACAAGACTGCTGCTAATGAAGAAAAGGGTCCTGCTATTGAAGGGGAGAACATGGAAGTTGTGGAAGAGCCTCTAAGGCTAGATACTGAGAAGGCACAAGATGTGCAAACTGACAAACCATCCAGCCCTAAGGATAGGGTGGATATAGCAAGTACATCAGAATCTGAGGATGATGCAGCTGAGCAAGCTACGAAGAAGAAGTACTTTGTTTTCAAAAGAAGGAGTCAGAGCTACAAAAAGGCTCTCCAAACTGTTGCTCAACACTCACTGGTCCAACAAGCTCCATCAACTGATTATGGTAGCCTAATGGTAGCAATGCAAGTAAAGTTGGATGAGCAAAGAAGGGCTATAGAGAAATATATTGATGAAGGCCACAAGTCCTTACAATTTGATTTAGCTCAAGATATCAAGTCCATCAGGTTTGAGATGAACCTGAATAAGAAGGAAATGAATGAATGCTTCCACAAGGGTGGAAATGCAGTGGTATTCCTGGCCAAACATCAAGAGACAATAAAGACTCAAGTAGATGATATAGCACAAAAGCAAGGCTATGTGCTGGAGAATCAATTGAGGATGAATGATAACTTGACTGCATCTCACAATGCAATAGTCACTGAACTCAAGAATAAGTCTGCTGAACCTTCAACATCCTCTGCTGCTGCCAAGGCTGAATTTGATAAGGTATTTCAGGAAGAAATTGCTGCTGTCAAGAATGCCATCAAAGATTCACAGAAGGTCATTTCTGAACAGCTTACAAAGCTTAGACCTTATTTTAAGGAAGGCATCAGGTATTTGGATAGCCAAATCAGGTTCCAAAAAGATGATGTGAGAGATCATGTAGCACAAGAAGTCATAAAGGGGGAGAGAGTGTTAGTCAAGGCCAGTTCTGAGCATGCCAAATGGATTTCAAATTCAATCAGGGCTACACTTGGATATCCTCCCCTGTGTGATGACAATGAAGTAGCTGAATCTGGTATTCAAGGAACATATCTTGGAGGTGAGCAACAGGCAGTGGCTGATGTAATCTATCCACCTCCAGATTTTGAAATGATTCATGCAGATATAAGCACAATGTATAGTCCAACTGCTGGTAAGCCTAATATTATTCTGGAAAAGGTTGTTCAACCTATCACAGCTGCTATGCAAGAGGCTTTGGACAAAGAAGAAGAGACTAGGCTATCAAAGAAGAAGTTCAGGGAACTTGCTGAACAAAAACCTGATTTTGAACAGTGGAGCCCTACTTCTAGGAACATTATTCTCACTGCATGGAAAGCAGCCAAGGACAATGCCCATGAGAGGAACAAGTGGTTCTCAGAGGCTGAATGGAGGAAACATGAGAGTAGGCAGGAAGCAATTGTCCAATATAGAAGAAAGGCTAAGTTAGGAAAGCTACCTCCTACAGCTGTGGAGCCTAGCAAGTACTTTCCTAAGCCCTATCATTATTTTGAAAGACAAAAGATCAAGGCTGAAGAACAGAAGAAGAAGGACTCCAAAGGGAAGAAGACTGCTGAAGCTGAGCCTGCTGCTGCTGCTGCTGTAAAAGCTCAAGTTAAAGCTGGAAAAGGAATTGTTATTAAAGAACCTGATCAGAAATAGATTAGGAATTAACTTAATGCTTGTTGTAATCTGTTAAGTGAAAAACATTGTAGTACTTCATTGAAAATGTATAAGGAACAATATTGGAACAGTATATGATAAATATAGTATGATTAGTTCTGAAATATGTATGTTTCTTAATTGTTCTGCAATGTTGTATGAGTATACATGTGTGCTTTATTACATGTTTAAGTTTAACTCTGTTGTCATATATCTGTTTTACTTCATTTTATAATTTTTAAATTATGAGTGATGTATATCATTGACTAAGGGTTATGACTTCTCCAAATAGGGGGAGATTGTTGGGTACATTGGTCAAATGTACCTGATTTGAAGAAGCCTCACCTAACTCAATGATATACATCATAGTGTATTTGATGTTTGTTTGAGTTACTTGTGCAGGTTAGGAATACACTGGACTGAAGCTAAAAATTCTAAGTCCATGTGTCGACACCCAGAGGGAAAGTGTCGACACTTGAGAAAGCTTGTGTCGACACCCAGACAAGCAGTGTCGACACTTGGAGTCATTGTGTCGACACCTGGGAAGAAGAGTCGACACCAGTCAGAAAGTGTCGACACTTGGAGCTGTGTCGACACTCAGTGTAGAAGAATGCAGAAAAGCTGTGTCGACACTTAGCAGAAGTGTCGACACCTAGAAGAGCTGAGTCAACACCAGAAAGTGTCGACACTTGAAGTAAGTGTCGACACTCAGCAAAAGTCTGCAGAATCTAAGTACAAGTGTCGACACTCAACACAATGTGTCGACACTATGCAGAAGAGTCAGTACTTGAAGTAAGTGTCGACACCCAGCACAATGTGTCGACACTTAGCTAAAGACTCAGTATTTGAAGAATGTGTCGACACTCAGCACAATGTGTCGACACACAACCAGAAGAGTCAACACTTGAAGAAAGTGTCGACACTCAGCACAATGTGTCGACACTTAGTTGAAGAATCTACACTTGAAGAAAGTGTCGACACAAGGAGCTGTGTCGACACTTAGCAGAGAACAGAAAAGTTTACAAAATATTCTAAGTACAAGTGTCGACACTAAGGGAATGTGTCGACACTCAGCTGAAGGAACAAATTTGAAGACTTGTGTCGACACCAAGAAGCTGTGTCGACACTTGACAGTTTCAACACATGAAGATGTGTCGACACAAAGGAGATGTGTCGACACTTAGAAGAATACAGTTAAAGAATGAAGAACAAGTACTTGTGTCGACACAAAGGAGATGTGTCGACACTTAGAAGAATACAGTTAAAGAATGAAGAACAAGTACTTGTGTCGACACTCAATTTCAGTGTCGACACATGCAGAAGTATCTGTGTCGAGACATACAAGGAATTGTGTCGACACCTTGTAGACTTGTGTCGACACTTACACTACTTGTGTCGACACTTAGTCTATAAGTGTCGACACTTAAGAACAGAAAGTCTCGACACTATCTGACAGTTAGAGAATTTCAAGAAGTGACTGGTTGACATGACAGCTGCCGATTCAGCCGGTCTACATCAACTGTCAGAGAAGTCAGAAGTCTGTTATGAACCGGACCAGCCGGTTACCATGAAGGAAGCCTATAAATAGGCCCCCATAGTTTACAGAAAGAGACATATAGAAGGTTGTTCATTATCATTACATATTGTGAGAATAACTGAAGTGGTTGATCAGATTAAATCAAGAAGTGATACACTGAGGATCAACACAAGAAGATCAGGCAGTCCAACTGCAGATCTAAGAAGTTGGAGAGAGAGAGCTCCATCCAAGATTTCAGTCTTTGGAACTAAGGCTGAGAAGAAGAATTCAGAGTCATCTGGATTTCAAGAAGCAGAAGATTCAGACTAATTCAGTTCTACTCAAGAAGCTTTGAAGAAAGCTAAGTCAGTTTGGATCAAGCTGAGTTCTTCCAAGAACTCTTCAAGAAACTCTCAACTCCTCTCATCTTTTCTGAGTTGTAGAGTTAGCAATTTTATTTCAATTACATCTTGTAAGATCCATTGGATCTGAGTGATTGTAAGCCTATTTTATAAAGGCTGAGGGTAGGGCTTGTTGCCTGAGTGTAGGAGTTGAAGAACTCTGAGTGTAGGCCTTAATTGGCTGAGTGTAGGCCTGGGTGGCTGAGTGTAGGCCTTTTGGCTGAGTGTAAGGCTTTGGGCCTGAGGTAGGAACCTAGTTTGGTTCTGAGTTAGTGGAGAAGTTTGGCCGAATCTAGTACACTGCTAGATAGGCGAAGGGGGAAAGTGGATGTACCCAAAGATTGGGGAACCACTATAAATCAGTGTGTCTTCTGTGCTGTGCTGTGAAATTACTGTGTTTATGCTGTAATTGCTGTTAGCTGTAGAATTCTGTGAAATAGCTGTTGTGCTGCCAAATAAAACTTAAAAAGGATTAGTTCACCTATTCACCCCCCCCCCCCTCTAGGTGTTTAGGTACCATATCTTTCACAATTGAGTATTGTTTTTCATTGCAGGTACAGGTGAAGAGCTGTCCAAGGGTAAGTCAAACCTGGTACTTGGACAGTGGATGCTCCAAACACATGATAGGCAGCAACGGCAATCTATCCAATTACAAGCCCAAGCTAGGACCAAAGGTGTTTTTTGGAGATTCCAACAGTGGTCAATCAAAAGGATATGGGACAGTGAAGATTGGATCAGTGACTTTCAAGAAAGTAACTTATGTAAGAGGACTTAAACATAACCTTATATCCATAAGTCAATTATGTGATGAAGGTTATCAGGTACATTTTAACTTTACTTCCTGTTCTATTATTGATAATAATAACAAAACTGTTTTAATTGGACTTATACAAGGTAACATATATTTAGTAGATTTTATATCTGCCACAACTGATATCTGCTTACTGAATGTTACTAGTAATCAAAATGAGTTATGGCATAAAAGATTAGGACATGTAAACCTTAAAAACATATCTAGGTTATCTAAGTACAACCTTGTTAGAGGCTTACCTTCTGGCCCGTACAAGAAGGAAAGCCTATGCAGGGCTTGTCAATTAGGCAAGCAAACCAAAACTAGCTTTAAATCCATTAATAAAAGTGATTCACCTAGGATATTATATTTGCTTCATGTGGATCTATTTGTACCAATTGCAGTACAAAGCCTAGGAGGGAAATCTTATACTTTAGTGATTGTTGATGACTTCTCTAGATTCAGTTGGGTAGCCTTTCTGAGAGCTAAGTAGATACATTCAAAGTTCTTACAGATTTTCTCAGGACCATACAGATTGAGTTCTCTACGCATGTTGCATTGATCAGAAGTGATCATGACACAGAGTTTGAGTCTCTTCTTATGCATGAGTTCTGTGAGAAGGAAGGTATCAGGCAGTGCTTCTCAGCTCCTAAAACTCCCTAACAAAATGGGGTTGCTGAAAGGAAAAATAGGACACTCATTGAATCTGCAGGTATATTATTGGCAGATGCTTACATGCCTTTATCCTTTTGGGCAGAAGCTGTAAATACTGCCAACTATGTCCTAAATAGAAGTCTTATACATAAACTGAAAAATAAGACCCCCTATGAATTACTTAAAGGGAAGAAACCTAAAATCACATACTTTAAAGTTTTTGGTTGTATTTGTTACATTCACACAAATAACAAGAGATACATTAGAAAGTTTGAGGCCAAGGCTAAAGAAGGGATTTTTCTAGGATATTCCTAAGTAAGCAAGGCCTATAGGGTTTTTAATAAATCCACCCTTAAAATTGAAGAATCTGTTCATGTATCTTTTGATGAAGCTAACATGTCTTATAAGGAGAAAGAGATTTCTACAAATAGCTTATTGTAGGTTCCACAACTGTGTGAGTCTATGGATGGACTAAACCTTACCCAAGAGGTATCAAATCATCCTACTCCACAGGTTGCTGAAGATAGTCAAGAAGAAATTCAAGAGGAAGTGGCTGAACTTCCCTCAACAGCTAGTATCATTCCTCAAGAGGAATTAATTACAGAAGCTGTTGCTCAACAAAGTCCACCAACTGATCTTGTTAGACTTAGAGATCACCCAAGATCTCAAGTGATTGGAGACATTTCAGTAGGTGTACAGACAAGGCATCAACTCAACAAAGACTTGATGCATGCCTGTTTTCTCTCTCAAATTGAACCTCTCACCATCCATGAAGCAGATCAAGATCCCCACTGGATCATTGCAATGCAAGAGGAACTAAATCAGTTTGAGAGATGTAGAGTTTAGGATTTAGTTCCAAGACCCCATAACTACCCAGTTATTGGAACCAAATGGGTCTACAGGAATAAGTTGGATGCTCAAGGCACCATAGTGAGGAACAAGGCTAGGCTTGTTGCTCAAGGCTACATGCAAGAGGAAGGAATTGACTATGACCAAACCTTTACCCCTGTTGCAAGGTTAGAGGCCATAAGAATATTCCTTGCCTATGCAGCTCACAAGAGATTCAAGGTCTACCAAATGGATGTCAAGAGTATATTTTTGAATGGAGTACTTCAAGAAGAGGTTTATGTAGAACAACCTCCAGGTTTTATCTCTCCAACTCAACCCTCTTTTGTTTTTAAATTGCATAAAGCTCTATATGGTCTAAAGCAAGATCCAAGAGCTTGGTATGAGACCCTAGCATGCTTTCTTTTAGAGCATAGATTTGCAAGAGGAACCATAGATAAAACACTTTTCACTAGACATCATAAGGACCAAATATTATTAGTACAAATATATGTGGATGACATCATCTTTGGGTCTACTGATCCCAAATTATGCAAAAGGTTTGCTGACCTCATGCATTCTAAATTTGAGATGAGTAGCATGGGTGAGCTTTTCTACTTCCTTGGTCTCCAAGTGAAGCCGCTCCCTAATGGTATCTTCCTCTCCCAAGCTAAGTATGTTAAAGAGCTTATCAAGAAGTTTGGGATGGGTGATGCCTCAGGAATGAAAACCCCTATGGCTACAAATGCTATTATGGATTCTGATGCAGCAGGGAAACCTGTAGATCAGAAAAATTATAGGGCAATTATTGGATCCCTATTATACCTAACAGCTAGCAGACCTGACATAATGTTTGTCACATGCCTTTGTGCTAGGTTCCAAGTGAACCCTAAAGAATCTCACCTTATTTTCCTAAAAAGAATTTTGAGATATATAAAGTGTTTTCCTAATCTAGGACTCTGGTATCCTGTAGAGTCAGAATTTGAGTTAACTGGATACTCAGATGCTGACTATGCTGGATGTAGAGTGGACAGGAAAAGTACCTCTAGAACTTGCCAGTTCCTAGGTGTGAGACTTGTCTCCTGGTTTTGTAAAAAACAGACATCTGTGTCTACATCAACTACAGAAGCAGAATACATGGCTGCTAGCAGCTGCTGTTCACAAATGCTATGGATACAAAACCAACTCCTAGACTATGGTATCAACTTAAATAATTCAACATTATTTTGTGATAATACTAGTGCTATTGCTATAGCACAGAATCCAGTTCATCATTCTAGGACTAAACATATTGAAATAAGAAATCATTTCATTATAGATAATGTACACAAAAAGAAAATTAACTTAATCCATATTTCTACTGATTTACAGAGAGCTGACATTTTCACCAAGCCATTGGATGAGAAAACCCATCTGTTCTTTATAAATCAACTGGGAATGATTAATGGAGAAGAGTTAACCTAACTTCTGTCTGCATTCGACGAATTTTCCAGAGTTCGTCAAACGGAGTTCGACAAATTAGGGAAAGTTTGAGAGATTCTCGTCGAACGGAGATCGACGAATTCTCTGTGTGTGGAAACAACTTTCGTCAACCGGAGATCGACGAACATTGCTTTAGAAGACATTTCGTCGAACGGAGTTCGACGAACTGTTTTCGATTCTTCTGGATGAGCTCGACGAATTATCTGTCTATAATTTATTTCGTCGAGCTCAGTTCGAAGAATTTTTCTTTTTCGTGGAACGGAGTTTGTCGATTCATATTCTGAAAAACTTATATCCAGGTTTTCTTCGACCTCCATCTCGCGCTTTCAGTTCCTTTGCTCTTGATCGCCATTTTTCTCTGTGTTTTTCTTGCAGGTCATCAATGGCGATTCCCACGGGAGCTTTGGTTACGATGAAGTTTGATACTGGTTTCGATATGGATTTTGAATCTTTTCAGCATTCTGATCCCATTTTCCTCTACATCTTGGAACTGCTAGAGGAACTGAATATAAAGGACTTTATGACGCGGAGAATCAAACTACATGTGACTGAAATAAGAGAATGGGTATATACATCTAACGCTTCTGAAGATGATACCGTGACAGGAACTATCAGGAGTCAAGCCGTTCCGTTATCTCCCGCAACTCTGTCTGAGATTTTTGGACTAGTGAATGGAGAAGATAACATAGAAATGGATTATGAAGAGTTTGGTGATATGCTGAAGGTAATTGGTTTTTCAGGAAGCAACCCTATTAAGCTGCTGAAGAAGCAACTATCCACCGCCTACCAATTTCTGGCAGACATTGTAGGAAAAGTGATAATGGGAAAGCACTCTGCGCACGATTACATAACCCGCTACTAATTCCTGGTTATGTGCGTCATGGTGAATAAGAGACATGTCAACTGGGGCACAATCTTCTTTGAGTTAATCAAGAAAAAGAATAGTAAGAAGGAAGTCTGCTTGGGCAGAATTTTGGGAATTTTTCTTCAAGAAAAGGCTGCTGAATGTATGGTCTCCCCGACCATCTTCATAAATGCCAGCAAGCGCCTCACATGCGCTCTGTTTGGCAGGTGGGAGAGGACTATCTCCAAGCCCTCAAAGGTTTCCTCCTCTTCCATTCAACCTTCTGAGAGCACCAGGGCTGTAAAGGCCACTCCCCTCCCTACAGAAGAGGTCCTTCCATCTCCATCATCTCTTCCTGCACTTCCAGCCAAACAACTCCCCTCCTCTTCCATTCCTGCTACCACACCTAAATCTCCACCACATACTCATGTGCCTACTCGTCCTCCATCTACACCATTGGACCTTACCAACATTCCTAGACCTCCAGCTTCACCTCATGAGACATCACTTCCTACACCTCCTCAGTCTCCTCTTCCCCCACACTTATCCTCCATTCCATCCTACACCATACCCACAGATATTGTCATGCCAGATGCCCCCATTACATCTTCATCTCCATCCACTCATCACACTCATGTTATTCCATCCTCCATTCCATCCTCTTCCCCTTCCCCATTTGATCCATCTACCATCATTTCCTTGCTCTCTCCCCTCATGAACTCTCTCATCCAAGAGTCCATTACACCTCTTGTGACCTCCATCAATTCTTTATCTGCCCAGATTTCTGCCCTATCTGCTGTCCCCTCTTCATCAAGGGGCCTGGCTCCAGGTTCTCCTGAACCCAGGCAGGGGGAGATGCTCAGTGATGAAGTTGCAGTAGATTCAGATATAGCAGCAGCAGCAGTCATAGTAGTGGTCCCCTCCTCAGCAGATGCAGATTAAGACACAGATGCAGAAATTTTGACAGATTTTGATTATGAGATGATTGAGTTAATTCATTTTATGGATACTGATAATGATCTAGATGAGTCAGTTGAGGAAATCAAACCTGTTGGTGATTTCCAGTTAAATCCCACAGTTAATTTGTATGTCTTGTTGAAAAGTTTTGATACTATTTTTGTACACCTACCCTCCACTAAGCCAAGTTTGGCTATTGTACCATACACCTCTCCAGTAAGTCTAGTAGTTGCTAAGCAACTCTGTGTCAATTTTGCTATCTCAGCTTCAACTTCCATCTCAGCTTCTAGTCCAGAGGTCATTCCAGAAGAATTTCCAGCCCCAACTTTTGTTATGGATGACTCTCCCCTACCAGATTTGGATGAGCTTATTCTAGCTGACATTGAAGAAGAAAATAAGGTAGCAGCTGAAAGCTCTGTCCCTACTATTTCTATTTCCTGTGCAGCTCCCTCCTCCTCTGTTACTGATTTTCCAATTCCTGAACCTTCTGCCCCTCCTCCAGAAAAAGCTATTATTTCTGATAAAGCTTTGAAAGCTTTGGATGCTCTTTATGACATCCCTCAGGGTTTTGAGTCTGAAGAAGATGATGATGATGATGACTCAGATGAAGATGCTGCAAGTAAGAAAAAGAAGATGCTAGCAAAGAAAAGGAAGGCTCCTCCTCCTCCAGCTCCAAAGCCTAATCTCAATACTGACACTCCCTATTACATTCTGCATAATGTAACTCCATACAAGGGAATTACTGGATGGATGTGGCTATCCAAGAACCAGCAGAAGGATAGAAAGAGAAGCAGGAGATATTCCCCTCCTCCAGTGCACAGATTCAGGTAGGATCCTCCTCCTCCTCCTCCAGCAGCTGGTGCCTCTAGCTCCTCTAGCTCCCAGAGATCTGCCCTAATGCAAACATATCAGAGACAATCAGGGAGATCTTCTAGAAGCAGCCAGCAGAGGCAGCCATCCTCTTTAGGACATCAACAACATCAGTAGCAGCAACAACAAGTTTCTGATGTACAAAAAGCTGAAAGTCCAAAGAGACCTCTATCTCCTCCAATTCCTTTTGAAGATCCTGAAACTGCAAATACTGCAAGAATGGCCAGATATCAGGAGTTAATTGGACTATCCTTGATTAATAAAGCCAAGGCTGAAGGCAAAGATACATCAGGTCTTACAACTATGTCTAAGTACGGAAAAGAAGAGCTGAAAAGATTTGACAAAGGCAATAAATTATTTAATGTTGATGACTATATGAAGCTTCATCCAGAAGCAGTTGTCCCCAGAGCTACTTCATTGAATATTATTGGGGCAGCTGATATGACTATGACAAAAGCTCAAGCTCAAGATCCAAAGAGAGAAATCATTGTCAAGAAGTCAGGAGAGCAGACATATGAAGACAAATCCAAGCAGAAGAAGCAAAAGAAGTAATCTTCTTGTTATTTAATTTTCTGTCTGTTTTTGTTTTTTCAAACTATGCTATCTGTTTAAACAAAGTTGTGTATATATATCTGTTGCATGTGTTGGTAATTCTCTGCCAGATATATTTCTTTTTCTGCTTTGTTTTTCTGTTTGTTTCTATTTTGAGTCTCTGTTAGTGACCTCACCCAAATACGGGGAGATTGTTAGATCCCTAGTTGATTTAGGCTAGGTTCACTGACTTAGGATGTGACCCTATATGTATAGCCAGGGTCAATTTTGTGTCCTAGAGTCTAGGCCAAGTCTTTAGGTTCAACATCAGATGGACCAGCTATCAACAAAACCATCAGAGACTCCAGACTTAGAGGTTTTCAAGACTAAGTTAAATGAGTTCGACGTTCGTCGAACTCAGCTCGACGAAAGGAGTTCTGCACTCGACGATCGTGATATAATTCTTAGTGCTGAGCTCGATGATCTTAGTTCTCTGTTCGACGAATGTTGAGGTTCTTCATCAAGCCAAAATTCAGGACAACTTCAGAATCTTTCTAAGTCCAGCTTCAAACTTTGGTCGACGAATTAGATTTTGAGCTCGGCGAACTTGGACCTCAAGTTCTCAATTTCTCAGGTCGACGAAGTCAGCTTCTCAGGTTGACGAATGTAGCACTCTACTCGACGAATTGTGAACTCAGAGTATTTGTGTCGACACTTAGGGCATGTGTCGACACCAGACAATTTATGTCGACACCAGAGGATTTATGTCGACACCAGGATTTCAGTCAACACCAATTTATGTCGACACCAGAAGATTTGAGTCGACACCAGAAGATTTGAGTCGACACTAAGATCAATCAGTCGATACCAGCTTATGTCGACACTGGATATCAGCAGATGCTGTATATTTGGGTAAGTCCACAATCGTTCTTCGCTCGACGAATTTGGATCTCAGCTCAACGAATACTATCTTATAGTGAGAATTATCTGCTCGACGAATGAAGATTGTCTGTTCGACTAATTAAGATAGTCTGGTCGACAAACTCTCTCAAGCTCAGCTCGACGAACTCAAGTTCAACTCAACGAACTCAAGCTCAGCTCGACGAATTGCGTTCTTCATTCGACGAATCCAGACTAGGTCTTCTTCAGGTTTCCCGTCCTGTTTCTTGGCGATGATTCCGGAGTTATTAATGTCAGATCTTCTCGGAATTTTACCGTTGGAACGCGCATTGACTTTGGATGATTACATGCCATTTTTTCATGGGACAGTTGGGGAAATTATTGATTGTCGCTTCCTTCCAAAGCCGACTACAATTACTGCTCAACATTCAAATTTTGAATGTTCCTCAGTCAGAAAAGAGATACAGAAAGAAAAGAATCAATCAGCAAGAGTAACAACAGTCAGTCACACAGTCACACAGACAACAAGCAATACAGACAATCAGACAGATACTATCAGATTGCACAGAAGAACAATCATACTGAAATCAAAAGTTCTACTGCAATCAGCCTGACCAGAGAACATTTTCAAGAAGAAGAAGAACAACCAATCACTATCAAGAGTCTTCTTCCTTCTAACTCTACATGACTACTTCTAAGGACAACAAATTTCAATTGGTCAAAGGAGTTCCTGAAACAATTTCTGGTCCAGGCACTCTAGGTCTTTGAAGACCTATCACCCTGAAGCAGTGCTCCAGCATTCCTGATTAATTCAAGATCTCAGGGGGAGCAAGATCTGCTATAATCAATCCACAAGTCTTCTCTCTGACTGTTGACAGATAAGACACCATCTCTTTACTTCCAATTCCTGTACAGGGTTTTAATTCCCTTCAAAATTTTTTTGGTTGCAAGTCTCCTTCCAAAAGACTTGAGGTTTTGGTTTTTGAGCACCTGAATAAAAGCTCATTGGTGTCAGGCACCTGATCAAAAACCTGAGTGGATTCCTACTAGGGTGGTAGAAGAGTGGATGTACCCAGGTCGGGGAACCACTATAAAAATTCTTGTGTTGTTTGGTTGCTCTTCTTTGTGTTTTGGCTGTGCTCTGTGATTGCTTAGTCTGTTGTGCTTAGTTTTATTTACTTACTGACTTGTTCACTTAGGAATACAACAAAAGTTGTAAAAAAATTTTAGTGAGCACTATACTCTATTCACCCCCCCCCCCCTCTAGAGTATTTCAGATCTAACCTGCACTTTCACAGCGTATTTCTAGCGTGTTAGAATATAGTGTCACGAGTAATAGCATATACGCATAACATTTGTAATCTTCAGTACACCGGCTAGGGATTTATGTATCATGTGAAGTCATTCCTTTATCTAAATCCTCACATATACCTAGAGGCATAGACAACAAACACAACCTCGACTTGTCTCACTCAATAGCTAGGCAGCTATAGATTTAGCCCACTATGACTGGAGGACGATGTTTACAAATATTATGAGTCTAAAACTCAAACATTTTACGTACACATTATGGTCTACGTCACAGTCATGTGAGCTCTTTGAAATGAACAATCAACGGTTTATTTTTATATATATATATATATATATATATATATATATATATATATATATATATATATATATATATATATATATATATATATGGATTTTTTAAAAAAGAAAAAACAAGGAAACTCAAGTAAACAAAAAATATGAAAGAAAAAATAGATAAAGACAAGAGCCACAAAAAACAGACACACACGACGATGACTAGGATGAGAGATCCAGAATACCAAGCTCGATTCGAAGTAGTGAGAAACGTGCATCTGGTAATGGTTTAGTGAATATGTCTGCTAGTTGGTCATCAGTGTCAATGAAGCTTACACTCACATTCTCCTTTTTAATATGATCGTGAATGAAGTGATGACGCACGTTAATATGTTTTGATCTTGAATGGTGCACTGGATTATATGTCAAGTCTATAACACTCTGGTTATCGCACCTAAGTGTAACATTCCTACACGTTAAGCCAAAGTATTCTAACATTTGGGACATGCACAGTGCTTGTGTGCAACAACTTCCTAAGGCAATATATTCGGCCACAGCGGTAGACAATGCCACAAAATTCTGCTTTCTACTTGACAAGGAAACTAATGTAGGCCCTAGGAAGTGACATGTACCACTTGTGCTCTTCCGATGAAGTGAACATCTGGCATTAGTCCAAGTCTGAGTACCCGTGAAATGTGAAATCAGTGGTATGTAGGTTCCAAAGTCCAAGGTTTTGCGTGCCAATCAGGTACGTAAAAAGTTGCTTTACGGCTTTCAAGTGTGACTCCTTATGGTCGGCTTGATATCTAGCGCAAAGATACACAACAAAAGTGATGTCGGCCCTAGAGGCACTCAAATATTGCAATGACCCTATCATACCTCTAAATACGGTCTGATCGAAGGAAATGCCACTCTCATCTTTTCCCAATTTAAGAGAAGCACTCATAGGAGTTTTTACTTGCTTTAGATTCTCATACCCAAAACGCACAAGCATATCTTTGATATATTTTGATTGGCTTATGAAAATCCTGTCTTTGCGTTGAGAAATCTGAAATCCTAGGAAATAGGTAAGTTCTCCTACTAGGCTCATTTCGAATTCGGATTTCATTAAGGTGGCAATTTCTTCACATATCTTTTCAATCATGGCCCCAAAAATGATATCATCCACATTGATTTGTAGTATAATTAGATCTAAATTCTTTGTCTTTACAAATAAGGTTGTTTCTGCACTACCCATCCTAAAGCTATATTCTAAAAGAAAAGTAGTGAGCCTATTATACCAAGCACGGGGTGCCTGCTTCAGTCCATACAAGGCCTTCACCAACTTGTATACGTGGTTATGGTAGGCGGCATTCATGCAACCGGGTGGTTGCTATACATATACCTCTTCTTTAATATATCTGTTTAAGAAAGCACTCTTGACATCCATTTGGTACAATCTAATTTGCTTGTAACTTGGAAATGCCAAAAACATACGAATGGATACAAGATGAGAAACAGGGGCAAATGACTCAAAATCCACACGCTCTATCTAAGAGTACCCTTGATCCACCAACATAGCTTTTTTTCTTGTTATCCTAGATTCACCATCAAACTTATTTTTGAATACCCATTTTAAGCCTACGACTGGATGGTTATCTGGTCGTTCCACTAACACTCATACCTTAGTTGGCTTGAATTGGCTCAGCTCCTCATTCATCTCCAAGAACTAAGATTCATCTTTCAAGGCTGTGAGACATTCTTGGGTTCAATATCGGATAGGAAAAACAAGTTTGAGAAAGTCTCATGAAGTGCAGACCGAGTTCTAACTCCATGAGATGACTTTCCTATGACTAGTTCATGTGGATGTTGCTTTGAAAAAGTAAAGTTACCAGGAGGCCTATATCCTTGTTCAAAACTTTGAGTTTCACTCTCCACGATTCTCTCTTTGCCTTCATCCCCTATCTGTACACTCTCTTAAACCTCCTTGAAAGATAGGGGTTAGATCTGATTTACTCTAGGGGGGTGAATAGAGTAATAAAACTTTTTGCTAATTTATATTTTTATCAGAGTATATTAGTGATACCAGTAGAGTAATAAAAGGAAAAGATAATCTAATCTACTATAGTCTAAGATATTCTACTCTAACGCAGCACTGAAAAATATCACAGCACAACTAACCTATCACAGCCACAGCAAGAATAACAAGAAAAATGGCAACCAGCAACACAAGAATATATAGTGGTTCCCCAACCTGGGTACATCCACTCTTCTAACACCCTGGTAGGAATCCACTAGCAGGTTTTGATCAGGTGACTGCCACCTTTGAAATTTTGATCAGGTGCCCAAAAATCAAAATAAACTTTTGAAGGGTGTTAATAAACCCTTTATACAGGAGGGGAGAGAGATTTGATGGTGTATTTTCTTTCTCAAATAACTGAGAAGGCAAGTGAATTTGTTGTTATCAAGACTCCTTCAGAATTACGTGTAGCCTTGCACAGGGTGTAGGTCTTCAGCCTTGACTTGAGATGATCTAGGAACTTCTGACTTATTCAGGGATAGTTGTCCTTAAATGCTCCTGGAGTTGAAGTTGAAGAAGACTCTTGATAGTGATTGTTGTTGTTCTTCTTCTTCAGTAAGATCAAGGAGAAAACAAAGTGTTTTCTGCACTGAGAATATCTGAGACTATTTCTGTATTTTTCTCTCTATTCTCTGTGTTGTTTTCTCTATGTTGCTGTCAATTGAAAAGAGAAAAATCTCTTTTATATTCTCTATCCAAATTCTCCTTTGAATTTTGAATTCTCTGCATTGAATGCTGATTGCCTGTATAATGAAAATCGGCTAGAGAATATTTGCATTGATGAGTTTCCCCAACTATCCCAATTAATTAAACAAGTAATTAACCTGATGAAGACCATAATTAATGCGGCCAATAACGGCTATATTCAGAGAATATGAACATTAATTACTCAGGAATTAGTGCTAGATAATATAGAATAAGAACAAAAAATATGGAAAATTCTAAGTCTGAAACTATAACAGAAATCATCGACCAAAGAATAGATTTCGTCGACCTGAGATCAATGTTCGTCAAGATGAGAAATCCTATTCGTCGACTTGGGAAAACTTATTCGTCGACCTGAGATCCAAGTTCGTCGACCTGAGCTCAGCTAAGTGCATTCTGTGAATAACTTGCCAATTCTGTGGTCCAAGTTCGTCGAGCACAGATTCTATCTTTGTCGAGCTGAGTTCAGAGAAAATATTCCAAAAAGAATGTGTTGAAGTTGAAATCCAGACTTCATCGACCTGAGCTCGAATATCATCGAGCTCAACTCATAGAATTAACTCTGAGTTCGTCGAGCGGAGCACGACTATCATCGAGCTGAGTTCGATGAATGTCAAACTTTTACACTGAACTTGATTTTATCTAACTCTTGAGTCATCTGAGGTCTTCTGCTGGCTGGTCCATGTATGGTTGAACCTAAAGACTTAGCCTAAACTCTAAGACTCAAAACACATGACCCTAGATATACATTGTGGGTCAGACATCCTAATTAGTGAACCTAGCTCAAATCAAACTAGGGATCCCACAATCTCCCCATATTTGGGTGAGGTGAGTAATACAATTGAAAAAAAACATTCACAAAGCAGAATAAATATATCTGGCAGAAAATTGAAACATTCAGCAGATATGTACATAGATAATAGCTTTGTGATAGAAAACAAATAAGTTCAGACAATAACAATTAAACAAAATATTCATTTCTCCTTCTGTTGCTTTTCCCTGATAGCTTTGTCTTTTTCAGAAGGCTGTGTGAACTTGATTTCTCAATTAGGATTGGTTGCATCACTTTTGGACATTGTCATGTCAGCAACACCAATTATATTGAGAGAGGTTGCTCTAAGTATAATACACTCTGGATGCAAGTTCATATAGGCATCAACATTGAAAAATTTGTTAGCCTTATCATACTTTTCAATTCTTCCTTTCTGTATGATGACATTGTTGAGTATTGAGAAAGATCTATCCCTTCAGCTTTAGCCTTATTAATCATTGATAATCCAAAAAGCTCTTGGAATCTGGCCATTCTTGAAGTATTTTCTGTTTCAGGATCCACAAATGGAATAGGTGGTGGTATAGGCCTTTTTGGACTTTCTACTTTTTCAATTTCAGAAGCTTGTTGTTGTTGTTGCTGTTGTCTGCTGCTGCTGGAATACCTGTGCTGACTGCTTCCATGTGATCTTAAGGATTCTATCAGGTTGTCTTTGATATATTCTAGCATATGGAGTAGACCTCTGAGAAATGTTACCTGAAGCACCAGTAGCAAGAGGAGGAGGAGGAGGACCTCTCTAGTTCATTTGAGAAGGAGGAGGAGGAGAGTACCTCCTGCTTTTCTTTCTGGCATTTTGTTCATTTTTAGAAAGCCACATCCATGCTGGGGAGTGATATTCTAGAGAATATAGTATGGAGTATCATGAGTGGGATAAAGCTTAGGAGCAGCTTTTGAACAGCCTTTCTCATCTTAGCAGCTTTCTTCTTGGCAGAAGTGTTATCATCATCAGAATCATCGTCATCCTCTTCTTCATCAGAAGATCCTTGGGGATTGTCATATAAATCATCAAGTGCTTTCAGAATGTCTTGGGAAATTTGTTTTCAGCTGGAGGAGCCATTGAAAGTTCTGGAAGAGCTGGTTAAGCAACAATTGTTTCAGAAATACTTTCAACAATTAACTTGTTTTCTTCTTCAATATCAGTCATAAGAATTTCATCTAAATCTGGCAAGGGTCTGTCATCCATTACATAGGTAGGGGGAGAGATTGCTTTTTGAGGAGAAATAGCCTTGGAAGGGGATGATACATTTATAGGCTCTATTCTAGCAAAGTTGGCCTTGAGCTGTTTGGCAACTGTAGGACTATATGGAACTATAGCCATAGAAGGCTTTGGACAGACAAATGGAAGATAATTCAAATGAATTGCATCAAAAGAATTTAGTAAACTGAATAAATCAACTGTGGGATTAATAATGCAATCACCAACAGTTATTATTTCTATCAAAATTGTGTCATCCATATCTATATCAGAATCTGTATATAACTCAATTATTTCCTTAGGAGAGACTACTTCTTCTGAATCATCTGACATCACATAATCTGCTGCTGCTTCTGCTACTGCTGTCAAAACTGGAGCTTCTTCACAGAGCATCTCCCCCTGACTGGGTTCAGGGGGCCCTGATGCCAGTCCTCTAGAAGAAGGAATAGAGGACAGAGCAGCAATTTTGGAATAAAGAGATGTGATGGAAGCAGAAAGATGAGCTATAACATCAGTTATAAGCTTGTTAAGAGTGGGAGAAATAAATATTAGAAGGTCTTTAGCTATATCAAAAAAATTAAGATAGAGGGATTTTGGAGCAGAGGAGGAGTAAGGAGTGTGATGTCCATAATTGGAACACACAAAGAATGTACTAGAAAGATCTGTATGTGTGTAATCTGGAGCAGTGGATGGTATGCCAGTGTGGGGAACCGAATGAATAGCAACTGAAGGAGTTTCAGTGGGAACTGTAGTTGTGGGTGAGGAGATAGGTTCATGAAGTGGAGAACTATGTGGTGATGGTTGAGGAGATAGTAGATTGAAAGATGGTTGGGAAGTAGATGGAATTGCTGATTGTACTTCAGATGTATTAAATGGAGGAGGTGGAGAATGTGGAGGTGGAGATAGAGGTGGTGTGGTATGTTCTGGAGATGGAACTGGTGAGGGTTGATGTTGTTGTTGAGTTGGTGGAGTATGTGTTGGAGAAGAAGATGGTTGTTGTTGAGGATGAGGAGAAAGAATGCTGCAAGAGGGAGGAATTTCTTCTGGAGGTGGAGGAGCGGCTGTTACTGCCCTGGTGCTCTTAGAAGTCCTGGAGGAGGATGAATCCTTGGATGGCTTTGTGATTTTCCTCTCCCATCTACCAAAAATTGCAGATGTAAGCCTTTTGGAGGCATTTATGAACACTGTCGTGGAGACAAGTAGTTCAGGAGCCTTTTCTTGAAGGACTACTCCCAGAATCCTTCCAAAGCAAACTTCCTTCTTATTATTTTTCTTCTTAATTAAATCAAACAGCAGCTTGCCCTAATTAACTGCTTTCTTCTCAACCAGAGCACTCATCACAAGAAACTTGTGCTTGGTGATGTAATTATGTGCGGTATGATTTCCCAGCAGAACTTTGCGGACAACATCAGCCAAAAACTTATATTCAGCAGGTAAGTTTTTCTTCAGTAATTTGTTTGGGTTTTCTCCAGAGTGACCCATCTTTATCAGCATGTTATCATAATCATCACTATAAATCTCTATTTCTTCACTTCTATTCAGTAGACCAAAAATCGCAGATAAAACGGTGGGGGAAAGAGAGACTTGATTACCGAAGATTGTCCCTGTCATTGTAAACACCCATTCCTTAATCTCAGTCATTGTTATCTTGATTCGGCGAGACATGAAGTTCTTCAGATGTTGTTCGTCAAACAATTGCAATATGTCCAAGAAAATTTGGTCTGAGTGTTGGAAGGAATCAAAATCAATGTCAAAGTCCATGTCAAACTTCATTGCAGCAATGGAGGTCGTCGAAATCACCATTAGTTCGCCTGCAAAAGTGAAATAAAGATCAAGTGCAATGGAAGAGAAATCACAGGATGGAGCTCGAAGAAAACCTAGATATATGGTTTTCAGAATCTGAAGCGGCAGACTCCGTCAGACGAAAAATAAAAATTCTTCGATCTGGGTTCGATGAAATATTTTATTGACAAAAGAATTCGTCAATCTCAGTCAGAAGAAGTGAAAACATTTCGTCGATCTCAGTTTGATGAAAATTTTCTGAAGCAATATCGTCGATCTCCGGTCGACGAAATGTGCTTCACACAAATAGAGTTCGTCGATCTCAGTTCGACGAATTTCTCAAGAATTCCTCTCTATTCCTCTATCGTCGTTCGACGAACTTTGAAAAATTCTTCGACCACAGATAGAAATCAAATTAAGGCCTCTCCATTTATCATGCCAAGCTGATTTATAAAGAACAGATGATTCCTTTCATCCAAGGGTTTGGTGAAGATGTCTGCTCTTTGAAAATCAGTGTAGATGTAGACAAGCTTAATTTTATTTTTGTGTACACACTCTCTAATTAAATGGTGCATGATGTCTATATGCTTAGTTCTAATGTGATGGACTGGATTTTATGCAATAGAAATTGCACTTGTGTTCTCACATAGTAAAGTTAAATTATTTAAGTTGAACCTATAATATAGTAGTTGGTTCTCAATCCACAGCATCTGGGAACAACAACTACCAGCTGCTATGTATTCTGTTTCAGTAGTTGAGGTAGACACAGATGACTGCTTTTTGCAAAACCAAGACACTAATCTCATACTAAGGAACTGGCATTTTCCTGAGGTACTTTTTCTGTCTACTCTACATCCAATAAAGTCAGCATCTGAGTATCCAGTCAACTCAAACTCTGACTCAGTTGGATACCAGAGTCCTAGAATATGACAACTCTTTATATATCTTAAAATCCTTTTTAAGAAAATAAGGTGAGATTCTTTGGGGTTTACTTGGAACATAGCATAAAGATATGTAGCAAACAATATGTCTGATCTACTTGCTATAAGATATAACAGAGATCCAACAATGGCCTAATATAATTTCTGATCAACAGGTTTCCCATGTTCATCAGAGCCAATAATAGCATTTGTAGCCATAGGTGTTTTCTTGGCTGAGGCATCTGACATCCCAAACTTTTTGATTAGCTCCTTAGCATACTTAGATTGGGATATAAAGATGTCATCAGGTAGCTGCTTCACTTGGAGAACAAGTAAGTAGGAAAGATCACCCATGCTACTCATTTCAAACTTTGAATGCATGAGGTCAGAGAACTTCTTGCATAATTTGGAATCTGTAGACCCAAAAATAATGTCATATACATAGATTTATACTAACAAGATTTGCACTAACAGGATTTGAATAATGTCCTATCTACAATGTCAATAGAAAACTTATACTCTATAAGAAAGCTAGCTAAGGTTTCATACCAAGCTCTTGGAGCTTGCTTTAAACCATATAGAGCTTTATGCAATTTAAAGACATAAGAGGGATGAGTTGGAGAGATAAAACCTAGTGGTTGCTCCACATAAACCTCTTCTTTAAGTTCACCATTCAAGAATGCACTCTTGACATCCATTTGGTACACCTTGAACTTTTTGTAGGCAGCATATGAAATGAAGATCCTGATTGCTTCCAACCTTGTAACAGGAGCAAAAGTCTGGTCATAATCAATCCCTTCTTCTTGTCTATAGCCTTGTGCAACCAGCCTTACCTTGTTCCTTATTATGACACCTTGGGCATCAAGCTTGTTCCTGAATATACATTTAGTTCCAATGACTGGGTAGTCTTTTAGTCTTGGAACTAAATCTCAAACTCTGCATCTCTCAAATTGGTTGAGCTCCTCTTGCATTGCGACAATCTAGTGGGGATCTTGCTCTACATATTTAATGGATTGGGGCTCAATTTGAGATATGAAGAAGGCATACATCAAGTCTTGGTTGAGTTGTTGCATGGCCTGCACACCAACTGAAATATCTCTAATCACTTGAGATACAGGGTGATCCCTAAGTGTGACAAATTTAGTAGGTGGAGTTGGTTAAGCAACAGCTTGGGGAATAAATTTCTCTTGTGGAATTATAGTAGTTGTTGGAGGTTTTTCACTGCTTTCATTGTCTTCATCTTCATTGTCTTCAACAAATTGTGGAGAAGGGTGGCTAACAATCTCATTGGTTAGGGTCAGTTCATTTAAATTCTCACACATGATTGGTTCCTGTAAAGAGTTACTGGTAGAAATTTCTTTCTCCTTGTAAAACATGTTAGTTTCATCAAATGAAATATGCACAGATTCTTCAATTTTCATGTTAGATTTATTAAAGACCATATAAGTCTTGCTTACTTGGGAATATCCAAGAAAAATTCTCATTTCAGCCCTAGATTCAAATTTTCTAATGTGTTTCTTATTATTGTTATGAATGTAACATAAGCAACCAAATATTTTGAAATAGTCTACTTTAGGTTTCTTTCCTTTAAGTAGCTCATAAGGAGTATTATTCTTAAGTTTGTGTATAAGACTTCTATTCAGTACATAATTTGCTGTGGTCACAGCCTCTGCCCAGAAGGATAGGGGCAAATGATCACCTACAAGTAATGTGCCTGCTGATTCAATTATAGTTCTATTCTTCCTTTCAGCAACCCCATTTTGTTGAGATGTTGTAGGAGCTGAGAAGCAGTGTCTGATACCTTCCTTCTCATAGAACTCTTGCATAAGAAGAGACTCAAACTCAGTACCATGATCACTTCTGATCAATGCAATTGGAGTAGAGTACTCAAACTGTATGTTCTTGAGAAAATCTGTAAGAACCTTCAAGTTATCAGACTTAGATCTCAGAAAGAATACCAAAGAAAATCTAGGGAAGTCATCTACAATCACTAAATTATAAGATTTCCTCTCCTAGACTTTGTACTGCAATAGGGCCAAAAAGGTCCTTATGTAGTAAGTACAATATTCTAGGTGAGTCACTTTTATTTACTGATTTAAAACTAGTTTTAGTTTGCTTGCCTAATTGACCATCCTTGCAAAGACTTTCCTTCTTGTAGGGGAGAAAAGGACAATCCTCTAACAAGGTTGTCGCTAGATAGTTTGGTAATGTTTTTCAAGTTAACATGACCTAATCTCCTATGCCAAAGGTCATTATTGTTGCTAGTTGAATTAAACAGGCAGATTTTAGTTTTGGCAGATTTAAAATTAACTATATAAATTTTTCTTACTCTAGTGTCAGTCAAAACTACATGTTTATCTATAGAAGTAATAATACAATAAGTTTTATTAAATGATACCTGAAACCTTTCATCACATAACTGACTTATGGAGATAAGGTTATGCTTCAGTCCACTTACATAGGCTACCTTCCTGAAGGTGAAAGATCCAATCTGGACCTTTCTATAGCCTTCAGTCTGGTCATAATTGGAGTCAACAAATATTACTTTTGATCCTAGCTTTGATTTGAAGTGAGTTAGGTTGTCCTTATTTCAGTCATGTGTTTAGAACACCCACTATCCAGGTACCACTGTTGCTCTCTGTTATGATAGTCTTTCACATGCAAATAAACAGATTGGCTATTCTTTACCCAGGTTACCTTGGGTCCTTCTTTCTTCACATAACTGAAACTAGAGATATAAGAAATTTAGGTTGACATTTGTAACCTAAAGGATGATATCTCCTAGGTGGTATAATCCATTGATTAAATTGATTAAGATAGGATCTTGGTTGATTATAAGGTTTAGAAGATTTAAAGTTTCTGTTAAGTTGAACTGGGTTCGGCGAATTCAAGTGAGTTCGTCGATCTGAGTTCGACAAATGGTGTTGAGTTCATCGAAATCCACTCAGAGAATGAAAGTAGTCATTTTCTGGGCCCCAAAATCATTGATATCTACTCTACGAACCATATTGGTTTCGTCGATCATAGTTCAACGAATAATTATGATTGAAATCTGCGTTCGGAGTTCGTCGACTGGAGTTCGACGAACTGTACACATTTCATCGATCGGAGTTCGATGAAATCTGTTGAACATTGTTGTAGTTAGGCTTATTCTGTTTCCTTTTGTTATTTTTTTGGTTTTAATTTAGTTGGGTTATCCCTATTATCATTTTCTATCTTCTCTTTTCCTTTTTCAAAAACAAATTTAATTGGAGTTGTCAGTATATTCTTCTGGATTAGATGAGGTTGGCTTGATGATGCACCAAAGCCCAGCTTGCCATTTAACCTGGTATTAACTGTGCTTGTGATGTCCATCAACTTGATGCTTCTCCCATTTTGGGATTTTTCAAGTTTCCTAGCCTCAGCTAATTCAGATTTTAATGATATTATCTGTTCTTGAGCTAGAGTTAAATCATCTTTTAACTTAATATTTTCAGAGACAAGATTTTCATGATCAGTTAATTTATCCCTAAGTGTTTTAATTTCTTTTTCAGAGTTTATTAAATATATACAAAGAGATTTGAATTCAGTTTTGAAACTATCAGAATTGTAATCAAAGGATTATAATATCTGATCAGCCTCTGATTCAGATTCTTTATTATCTGACTGTTCTGCTTGTTCCTCAGCATCATATGGACTGCAAGAGGCATTGATAGCCATGAGGCAAACTTCCCTTGCCTTTGCTTCTTCTTCATATTCACTGGAGCTGGAAGATGAAGATTCCTCTTCAGTATCACTCCAGATCTCAGACACAAAACCCTTTTCTTTCCTCTTATGCTTGCTGGATAAAGGCTTGCTGTAGTGGTGCTTCCTGGAGAATCTTTTTCTCTCCTTTTCTCCTTCTTTTGATTTTCAGGACATTTAGAAATGAAGTGTCTTAGTTTCCTGCACCCAAAGCATAAAATTTCCTAAGTCGGTGTTTTATCATACCTGGGTTTGTCATCATGCCCGGATGACTTTTTACTGAAGTCCTTCCTTGCCATTTTGTAGAATCTCTTGGCTAAGAGACTTAGGAGTTCTTCATTTGATGTTGGAGCTTCAGTTTCTTCTGCAGCTTTAAAGGCTATGCACTGCTACTTCCTTGATGATGTAGGAGTCTTCTGTTCTGTAGCTTCTCTGGACTTGATTAATTGCTCATATGATTTGAGCTTTCCCAGGAGATATTTTGTGGAAATCTCATTAAGACTTCTGGCCTCCTTGATTGGCCAGATCCTAGAATCCCAAGTGCTGGGGAAGCAAATTAGGTTTTTATCATTCACCTCAGTGAGAGAGATATCTTTGTCCAAGGTCTTCAGCTCACTGATGATTGAACTTAATATGTTGTACATGTCACTAATAGATTCAATTTCATCCTTCTTGAAGTTCTCATACTGGGAGATAAGGTTTGATCTCCTATCCTTTCTTTCATCAGCTAAAATAGCAACCATCTAGTTTATAGAGTCCCAGATAGCTTTGGTAGAAGTGCATTCAGCCACTTTCTGAAATATGCCATCTGAAATAGTCTGAGCCAATATATTTACGGCCTTTGTATCTGCAATCTTTGCCTTTTTCTGAGCATTTATCCACTCAGGTGGTGGAACTGCATGTGTATTTGAGGTTGAAGTAGATGTAGCAACTATTGGATGAGGAGGATCTGTCAAAATAGAATTATATATGTCCTCATCAATAGAATTCATATAAAACCTAATTCTTGCCTTCCTGATTGCAAATTTATTCAAGTTGCAGACTGGAGGTCTGGTGCTTGCATAATCTTTGTTCTGTATCATGCTATAAAATAAATAAAACTAAGATCAGATCTAGCAAAGGATCTTTTGGTTCAAGTGTTATCCTATACAACCAAAGGAACACCCCTCTGATACCAATTGAAAGATAGGGGTTAGATCTGATTTACTCTAGAGGGGGGTGAATAGAGTAATAAAGCTTTTGGCTATTTTATATTTTTATCAGAGTATATTAGTGATACCTGTAGAGTAATAAAAGGAAAAGATAATCTAATCTACGCTAGTCTAAGTTATTCTACTCTAACAAAACACTGAAAAATATCACAACACAACTAGCCTATCACAGCCACAGCAAGAACAACAAGAAAAAGGGCAACCAGACAACACAAGAATTTATAGTGGTTCCCCAACCTGTGTACATCCACTCTTCTACCGCCCTAGTAGGAATCCACTAGCAGGTTTTGATCAGGTGACTGTCACCCTTTAGCTTTTGATCAGGTGCCCAAAAACCAAAATAAACTTTTGAAGGGAGTTAATAAACCCTTTATATAGGAGGGGGAGAGATTTGATGGTGTCTTCTCTTTCTCAAACAACTGAGAAGACAAGTGGATTTGTTGTTGTCAAGACTCCTTCAAAATCACTTGGAGCCATGCACATGGTGTATGTATTGCCCCGAAAATCATTTTTTAGTTGATCACGTCCAAAAGAAATTTTGGTGCCTGTATAGGGGTACACTGCCTAGGACACGGGCATGTCCAAGGCCATTTCTTTCTTTGTGTGTTGTTCGGGTGTGTCCAGAGAAGGACACGGCAGGAAACCCCGGTTGTATGCAGTTTTGACACGGGCGTGTCAAGGGTGACACGCGCGTGTTCATACCCATGTCCCCACCCGTGTTCAACAGGGACGTGACGGTTGGCGTGACGGTTACATGTGACATTCCTCCGGTCACGGGCGTGTCGAGGACCCGACACGGGCGTGTCAGGTTGAGACACGACCATGTCTTGGCACTTGTGGTTTTTTGTGTTCGACGATCGTGCCTGGATCGAGGCACACGGCCTGGGACACGACCGTGTACAAGGCCGTGTTCGGCCCAGTTTGAGGATTTTTGTTCAAATCTGTGTCGTTCGTTTTCTCTAAGTAAGATCTGACAGCCCAGATGTGTTCCTGCTCTGTTCAGGCCGAGAATGGTGGGTTAACTCCACATTTCTCCCTTAAGCTTTCTCTTTCCAAGGAGTTAGAGTAAGGAGGAAGAAGGAGGAGGATTCTGGCCCCCGGTAGAGCATCGAAGCACCATTTAGAGAACCGAGAGCGGATCTATGGAGGAAATTCCGTTGCGAAGACTTCTATCTGGATAGTTTTCCATGGCTCAAAAGCGTACTACAAGGGTAACGATTCTCTACTTGAGCATGTGAAGCTCTCTTCCTTTTCTGCATAGGGAAACTCGCTCCCACGAGTGTGCGGCAAGTGTGCGGTGTTCTCTGCGGTTGACGTAAATACTCCCCCTTGTGTTGAATATAGAGTCCGGAATCGAAGTACGGGCATAGGCATTGTGTGTGAATCCTACTCGGACATGTTGGTCTGGATCGATGACGTTGCATTTGTTATAGTTTGTCGGGGAAGACTCCGTGATTTGGGTTTTAGGGTTTCTACGCGGTAGATTGAAGCAGGGATCCTTGGGGATTAACTCCAAGGAGCACCCGAAAAACTGAGCGGAATCGTTGTTCTGCTAACTTGGCGGTCAGGGAACCGGCCTTGAACATAACTGGGTTATGTGATTGTTTGGAATAGTAGGATCCGAGAGAAGCTTGGCTCGTGCGTACGTCTTAAGGTGAACTACGCGGTGTGAACAACTGGCAAGTGGAATCGGACCTGGGCTATATGGTTCAGTGTGACAGACTCAAAAAGGGGACTGGTCATTGGCATAGTCGGCAGCCTTAGACGGTGGTCAGAAAGGCTAGATTGCTCACGAGGTTGCCATCCTGGGGGTGGTGGTGAAGACGATGAAGTGTCAGGATTCACCGATAATGTGCCCTGAGTGTACGGGGTGTTTGGGCGTGCGAGCCTACACTTGTGGTGTAGTATGTTTGTTCTATATTGTTTACCTGGGCTAATGAATTGCAGGTAAGGAGCACTGTCGTCCCGAGTTAGGGGCGGGGTTGTTATAATTTGGTCGGCTTTTGTTGACCGTTGCTTTGTATGCCACCGTGCGGTTGAATGTTGCTTGCAGGTGCTGCAGAGCCGAGTACCAAATAGCTGGCTAGAGCCCATGTTGTTGTGCTGGCCCTCGAAGGCTAAAGCGAATAGTTGTTCTTTATTTTATCATGTGTGGCCGGCCTGCGAGCCGATGTGTGGAACACATTATATTGCTAAGTGAACTCTTGTAAGGCCATAAGGACAAGTATCTTTCAGTGTATTTGTATTTTATTCCAGTTGTAGTGGTTGTGGACATTCATGAAATGTGGATTACTGTTATGGGTTCTTTCAACTATTTAAAAGATTCCGCTAGAATGCTCTATGTTAGGACGAGTACTCTTAATTGGATAGTTTGGTTATTCATACGTAACCCTTCCGACTGTCCGTGGTATATGGCGTCGGGTTCCAGTTGAACCTTCTGTTATATGTCATACGGCGGATGGGGGTGTCATAATTTGGTATCAGGCTTCTGGTTACGGTCAGGCTTAAATAAATTCGTGGGAGATTTCTTTTAAGGGGCGGTGAGCACATGTGTGCGTCATTGTTATAACATCAAAAAGAACCCATGAATGTCCACTTAGGAATGAAAAATACACTTGTTTTGTGGAACCTGAGTGTTCCAATGATTGCTTTTAGCAATTTTTTTGTCGTCTAATCGTGGGTCTTTGTTATTATTGGCAGCTAGGAGCTGTGCTGGTCAGTCGGAGCATCCGCAGTCGGCAGAAAGTAGTGCACCGAGGGACGTGCCTATAATACCTCCTTCAGCGGAAACCATCAGGTTGGTGGCTGAAGCAGTCTTTACGATGATAAATGCCCAAACTGTAGGGCAATTGCACCATGCACCACCTGTTGTTGAGCAAGAACTGGTTAGGGTAGCAGAGCCGAGAGTGGTGGAGCGCGCGACAGTGGATCAGGTAGAGACAAGGAGAGCTACAGAGAGACAGCTCAAGCATGTAATGGGCTTTAATCCTCCGAGATTCAATGGGGTTGGAATGCCAGCTCAAGCTGAGGATTGGCTCTCTACGATAAAGTGGGTCTTGACGGCCACGTTATCTGAGGAGTGGCAGAATACCACCATAGTGACCTTCCTTTTGGCTGGTGAGGCGAGGCTGTAGTGGGATGAGTTGGAGTTTCATCTCTTAGTGGGAAGGCAGCTTGCTGATGTGCCTATGGAGGAATTCTCAAGATTGTTCTTGGCCAGATATTTACCCTCTGCTCAGAAGATTGAGATGTAGAATCAGTATCTTCGGTTGACTCAGGGAGCCAGAAGCGTGGATGAGTATCTCCACGAGTTTACACGGTTAGGTCGGTATGTTGGTGCTATGTTTACGAAAGAAGAGAGGAAGAACAACCAATTTTATGAGTGTCTACGCGGCGACCTACAGTTACTCCTTGCTGGGCCGAAGGCGCAGGGCTTCCTAACCTTGGTCAATTCGACCCGGTCATTGGAAAAGGTTGTGAAGAAAGTGCAAGAGAAGAAGAACCCTGGGGAAAAGAAGGCAAAGTTCAAAGTGCCAAAAGCAAAGTCAGGATTCGGAAGATGGAACAAGAAGTAGAGGACTTCGAACTCAGCTCCTTCGTCTGGTACGTCGGGGGAAACTGCAAGTCGAGTCCCAGGAGATTGCTGCAACTGTAGGAAGATGGGGTACTTTGCTCGTGAGTGTTGGAGCGGACGTGCAAAGTCCTAAGAGGAAGCCTGGAGCGACCTATGAAGAGAAAGGGAAGGAAGTGGAGTCAACCGCATCCCATCATGCTCCAGCCCAGCCCAGAGTTTATAATCTTGGTCTGCAAGAGGCCATAAAGCAAGCTGACGTGGTGAAAGGTATGAGTTAAATTTTAGCAATTTAACTTTATGTAGTTGTTACCTCTTTTATATGTTAGCTTGTTATTCTTGGTGCTAGGCTTCGTGTTAGTTTTTGATTGTCTGGCGAGAGCCCTGTTTGATATGGGGGCTTCACATTCCTTCTTGTCCGAAAGATTCGTGTCGCGCATCGGGGTCCCTCCTCGATGGCAAAAGACAAGTTGGATGTATTGTTGCCCAATAGGTGCTCTATGCGCGCGGATATGATCTGTGTGGTAAAGAGATGGATTGGGGACCAGGAGTTTGATTTGCGAGCGTTGGTACTACCGTTATTGGAGTTCGACATAATCTTTGGTATGGATTGGCTCTCGGAGCAGCAATCTTACATCGATTGCAACCGAAAGGATGTTAAGTTGGGGTTGCATACTGAATGAGAGACTACGTTTACAGGCATGAAGTGATCGAGGCATACTGAATGAGAGACTACATTTACAAATACACTAAAGTTTTGATGTCGGCTCTTCAAGTGATCAAGGCAGTTTGGTGTGGGGCAGATCTGTTTGTCACCTTAGTGCAGGCTTCAACGCCTAGGCCAAGTCTGGACAGTATCCCAGTTGTGTCCGAGTATCCTGATGTGTTCCTAGATGATCTCCCAGGGGCCCCTCCTCAGCGGGAGATTGATTTTTCTATTGATCTGGTACCGGGCGCCAAACCGGTGTCACGCTCTCCGTATCGGATAGCGCCGCGAGAGATGGCAGAGTTGAAGGTGCAACTGCAGGAGTTGTTGGAGAAAGGGTATGTGCGTCCAAGTTTGTCGCCTTGGAGTGCACCGATACTTTTCGTTAAGAAGAAGGATGGGAGCTTGCGACTTTGTATTGACTACCGAGTGTTGAACAAGCTTACGGAGAAGAATAATAATTTGATCGCCAGGATTGACGATCTATTTGATCAGTTGGTTGGGTCAACAGTATATTCGAAGTTAGATATGAAGTCCGGCTACTACCAATTGAGGATAAGTGAAAGCGACATCCCAAAGACAGTGTTCACCACGCAGTTTGGGCATTACGAGTTCACGGTCATGCCATTTGGGCTGACCAATGTACCATACGTGTTTATGCATATGATGAACAGGACATTCAGAGAATACCTGGATCGTTTTGTGATAGTATTTATCGATGATATCTTGGTATACTCGCAGTGTGAGTAGGACCATTACAAGCCTCTACACATGATGTTGGAGACGTTGAGGAGAAATCAGTTGTATGCTAAGTTCTCCAAGTGTGAGTTCTGGTTATCCTCAGTAGCGTTCCTTGGTCATGTTGTTAGTGGAGAATGGATAGCAGTGGATCCGGCGAAGATAGTGGCGATACGGGAGTGGCCTATTTTGACTACAGTGGCGGATGTCCGGAGCTTTCTGGGGCTTGCCGGCTACTACAGGCGCTTCGTAGAGAACTTCTCACGGATAGCGTTACCACTCATGATGTTGACAAGGAAAGACCAGAAGTTTGTCTGGTCATTGGAGTGTGAGCAGGCTTTTGAACAGTTGAAGAGGCGGTTGACCACAAGTGCCTATATTATGTTCGCCGAGTGGAACTGAAGGATTTGAAATTTATAGTGAAGCTTCAGGCAGTGGTTTGAGCTGTGTTCTGCTACAGCATGGGAGCGTGATAGCCTATGGTTCGTGAAAATTAAAGGTTCATGAGAGGAATTATCTGGTTCATGACTTAGAGTTAGCGGCCGTGATATTCGCTCTGAAGTTGTGGTGACACTACCTGTACGGTGTAAAAGTTGACATCTATACTGATCATAAGAGCCTGAAGTACTTGTTAGATCAGAAGGATCTGAACATGAGGCAGCGAAGATGGATGGTAGTTCTTGGGGGACTACATCTTCAAGATACATTATATGCCCGGGAAAGGAAATGCAGTGGTGGATGCACTGAGCCACAGGGCTCCTGCGCAGGCCAGTTGGTTGTCGGTACATGATGAGGGCTTGGTCCATGATTTGGAGGCATTAGAGATCTCCTGCGTTGATAAACGGTCTAGTGATGAGGCGATATTTTGTTGGACAGAGGTGAAGTATGACCTGGTTGAGAGAGTTCGATGGGCTTTGGTTCAGGATAGCAGCATGAAGCGGATCTTAGATAAATCTTTGGATGGGTCAAATTCTCAGTTTGTGGTTGAGGATGGACTGCTAAGGAAGGACGGTCATCTATGCGTCCCTAGTGCGGATAATCTACAGGAGGAGTTGATGTATGAGGATCATCATACCAAGTACTCAATCCACCCGGGAAGCACGAAGATGTATAGAGACATGAAGAAGTTATTCTGGTGGCCATGATTAAAGAAGGATGTAGCACTTTATGTGGCCAAGTGCCAAACTTGTGCCTTATTGAAGGCGGAGTGCCAGAAGCCCGGAGATCTCCTGAAGTCCTTGCCTATCCATGAATGGAAATTCGACAACATTTTTTTGGATTTTGTGGATGGTTTGCCAAAGTCGCAGAGGGAAAACGACGCCATCTGGGTGGTCGTAGATAGGCTGACAAAAGTGTCACATTTCATCCCGAATAGGAAGGAAGATCTAGTGGAAAAGTTAGCCAAACTCTACGTGGATAATATCGTGCGATTGCATAGTGTGCCCCGCAGTATTGATAGTGACCGAGAAGGATGCTTCACGTCGAAGGATTGTAGGCTAGTGCATAGTTTGTTTGGAACTAAGCTGAGTTTCAGCACATCCTTCCATCCACAGACGGATGGTCAGACCGAGAGGGTCAACAGGACGATGGAGGACATGCTTTCGCATGTGCGTCCTAGATTTCGGAAAGAATTGGGAAGATCACCTGTACATGGTGGAGTTTGCGTATAACAACAGCATTCAAGCGAGTATTGGAATGGCACCTTTCGAGGCCTTGAATGGGAGGAAATGTCGTATGTCGTTGTCTTGGTTGGAGATAGGTGAGTCGAAGTTGTATAAACGTCAAGCGGTGGAAGATCCCACTTCAATGGTACGTACAATTCAGGAAAGGTTGAAGATCGCTCAGGACAGGCAAGCAAAGTACTATAACGCCAAGCATAGGAATGTGGAGTTCTGTGTTGGCGACTTGGTGTATTTAAAAATCAAGCCGTTCAAGGAAGTTTCGCGGGTTCGATGCTTGAAGAAGCTGAGTCCGAGATACCTTGGACCATTTGCAATCCTGTAGCGTGTTGGTGAAGCAGCATATAGATTGAAGCTATCGGTCGAGTTGAGTGGGCTACACGATGTGTTCCACGTATCAGTGTTGTGTAAGGCGGTACAAGAGCCATCGCAGATAGTTGAGTCGATCAAGTGTCAGTTGATTACAAGTTGACGACAAAGGTCAAGCCTATAAGTATAGAAGACGTTGAAGTCAAACGACTCTGCAACAAGGAAATCCAAATGGTTAAGGTCCGTTGGGATAACTGCGGACGTGAGGAGCTTTCATGGGAACGAGAGCAAACTATGTTGGAGGAATACCTCGAGTTATTCCACTCAGGTAATAATTAGTTTTGTGTACCTTTACTTAATTTCGTGACGAAATTCCTAAAGGGGGGAGATTTTTAACGCCCCGAAAATCGTTTTTTAGCTGATCGCGTCCAAAAGAAATTTTGGTGCCTGTATAGGGGTACACGGCGTAGGATACGGGCATGTCCAAGGCCGTGTCTTTCTTTGTGTATTGGGTGGCTGTGTCCAGAGAAAGACACGGCAGGAAACACGGGTTGTGCGCAGTTTTGACACGGGCATGTCAGGGGTGACACGGGCGTGTTCATACCCGTGTCCCCACCCGTGTTGAGCAGGGACATGACGGTTAGCGTGACGGTTACATGTGACACGCCTTCGGTCACGGGCATGTCGAGGACCTGACACGGGTGGGTCAGGTTGAGACACGGGCGTGTCTTGGCCCGTGTGGTTTTTCTGTGTTTGACGATCGTGCCTGGATCGAGGCACACGGCCTGGGACACGGCCGTGTGCAAGGCCGTGTTCGGCCCAGGTTTGAGGATTTTTGTTTAGATCTGAGCCGTTCGTTTTCTTTAAGTAAGATCTGACGGCCCAGATGTGTTTCTGCTCTGTTAAGGCCTGGAAAGGTTGGTTAACTCCTCATTTCTCCGTTAAGCTTTCTCTTTCCAAGGAGTTAGAGCAAGAAGGAAGAAGGAGGAGGATTCTGGCCGCCGACGGAGCATCGGAGAACCGTTTAGAGAACCGAGAGCGGATCCGTGGAGTAAATTCCATTGCGAAGACTTCTATCCGGATAGTTTTCCATGGAGCAAAAGCGTACTACAAGGGTAACGATTCTCTACTTGAGCATGTGAAGCTCTCTTCTTTTTGCATAGGGAAACCTGCTCCCGCGAGTGTGCGGCGAGTGTGCGGTGTTCTCTGGGGTTGACGTGAAAAGTCCCCCTTGTGTTGCATATAGAGTCCGGAATCGAAGTATGGACATAGGCATTGTGTGTGAAGCCTACCCGGACATGTCTGGATCGGTGATGTTGCATTTATTATGGTTTGCCGGGGGAGACTCTGTGCTTTGGGTTTTCGGGATTCTACGTGGTAGATTACATAAGAGATCCTTGCGGATTAACTCCAAGGCGCACCCGAAAAACTGAGCAAAATCGTTGTTCTGCTAACTTGGCGGTCAGGGAACCGGCCTTGAACATAACTGGGTTATGTGATTGTTTGGAATAGCAGGATCCAAGAGAAGCTTGGCTCATGCGTACGTCTTAAGGTGAACTACGTGGTGTGAGCAACGGTCAAGTGGAATCGGACCTGGGCTATGTGGTTCAGTGCGAGAGACCCAAAAAGTGGACTGGCCGTTGGCATAGTCAGGAGCCTTAGACGGTGGTCAGAAAGGCTAGATTGCTCACGAGGTTGCCATCCTATGGGTGGTGGTGAAGACGCTGAAGTGTCAGGATTCACCGATAATGTGCGTTGAGTGCACGGGGTGTTTGGTCGTGCGAGCCTACACATGTGGTGTAGTATGTTTGTTCTATATTGTTTAGCTGGGCTAATGAATTGCAGGGAAGGAGCACCGCCATCCCGAGTTAGGGGCGGGGTCGTTATAATTTGGTCGGCTTTGGCTGACTGTTGCTTTATTTGCCCCATTGCGGTGGAATGTTACTTGCAGGTGCTGCGGAGCCTTGTACCAAATAGAGGGCTGGAGCCCATGTTGCTGTCCTGGCCCTCGAAGGCCAAAGCGAATAGCTGTTCTTTATTTTGTCATTTGTGGCCGGCCTGCGAGCCGATATATGGAAAACATTATATTGCTAAGTGAACTCTTGTAAGTTCATAAGGCCAAGTATCTTTCAGTGTATTTGTATTTCATTCCAGTTGTAGTTGTTGTGGACATTCATGAAATTTGGATTACTGTTATGGGTTCTTTCAACTGTTTAAAAGCTTCCGCTAGAATGCTCTGTGTTAGGACGAGTAGTCTTAATTGGATAGTTTGGTTATTCATATGTAACCCTTCCGACTGTCCGTGGTATATGGCGTCGGGTTCCAGCTTGACCTTTTGTTATATGTCATACGACGGATGGAGGTGTTACAGTGTAGGTCTTCAGCCTTGACTTGAGATGATCCAGGAAATTTTGTCTAATTCCTAGATAGTTGTCCTTGAAAGCTCCTTGAGTTGAAGTTGAAGAAGACTCTTGATAGTGATTGTTGTTCTTCTTCTTCTTTAGTAATATCAAGAAGAAAACACAGTGTTTTTTTCACTAAGAATGTCTTAGATTGTTTCTGTATTTTTCTGTCTATTCTCTGTGTTGTGTTCTCTATGTTGCTGTCGACAGCAAAGAGAAAAATCTCTTTTATATTCTCTGTCCAAATTCTCCTTTGAATTTTGAATTCTCTGCATTGAATGTTGACTGTCTGGAGAATGAAAATCAGCTAGAGAATATTTTTACATTGATGAATTTCCCCAACTGTCGCAATTAATTAAGCAAGTAATTAACCTGATGAAGACCAAATTAATGCGGCCAATAACGGCTATATTCAGAGAATATGAGCACTAATTACTCAGGAATTATTGCTAGATAATATGGAATAATAACAGAAAATAGGGAAAATTCTAAGTCTGGAACTGCAACAGAAATCGTCGACTAAAGAACAGATTTCGTTGACCTGAGATCCAAGTTCGTCGAGCTGAGAAATCCTATTCGTCAACCTGAGAAAACTTGTTCGTCTACCTGAGATCCAAGTTCTTCAACCTGAACTCAGCTAACTGTATTCTGTGAATAACTTGCCAATTCTGGGGTCCAAGTTCGTCGAGCACAGATTCTATCTTTGTCGAGCTGAGTTCAAAGAAAATATTCTAGAAAGATTGTATTGAAGTTGAAATCCAAACTTCGTTGACCTCAGCTCGAATATCGTCGAGCTCAACTCAGAGAATTAACTCTGAGTTCGTCGAGCGGAGCACGACTATCGTCGAGCTGAGTTCGACGAATGTCGAACTTATAAACAGAAGTTGATTTTCTCTAAGTCTTGAGTCATTTGAGGTCTTCTGCAGGCTGGTCCATGAATGGTTGAACCATAAATACTTAGCCTAAACTCTAAGGCTCAAAACACATGACCCTGACTATACATTGTGGGTCAGACATCCTAATTAGTGAACCTACCCAAAATAAAACTAGGGATCCAACACTCATCCTCCTTCAGCTTGGGCTCGTTAGATGGGGAATTTTCATTGAAATGCACATGAGCCGATTCTTCAACCACTAGAGTCCTCTTATTGTAGATCCTATAGGCCCGACTCTTACTCGAGAATCCTAGGAAGACACATAGATCAAATTTTTCATCAAATTTTCCTATGTGATTTGTAGTGTTTAGAATATAGCACGGGCAACCAAAGACTCTAAAATATAATACAGAAGGTTTCTTCTCAAAATACAGCTCGTATGGAGTTCGCTTTAAAAGTGGGCGAAGCATGACTTGGTTCATCACGTAGCTTGTCGTGTTAACTGCTTTAGCCCAGAAAGATCGTTGTAAGCCAAACTCGGCGAGCATAGTGCAGGATAATTCTTGGAGAGTGTGATTCATTCTTTCTACAACCCCGTTTATTGTGGAGGCCGTGTCACACTAAGCGGTGCACAAACCGACTTATTCAACCGCCTTATCCCGAAACAGGTCACTCCCAGGGTACACGCCCGTGACGGCCAGGTCACGCCCGTGACATAGGGCGTGTACCTCACTCGAGTCATCTTCACGACCTACTCGAGAGGACTACTCAAGTAGTTAGCTATGACACGCTTGTGTCAGATGACCGACACGCCCGTGATACGGGGCATGTCACCCCCTCGAGACCTACTCGAGAGGACTTACTCGAGAGAAAACCAACTACTCGAGTACTCGGATCGGACACGCCCGTGTCACAGGGATGACATGCCCGTGTCACCCTCCCCCTTACTCGAGTACTTTTCCACCTACTCGAGAGAAAAGTGCGGACCACTCGACACAGCGGAACACGCCATGTGACACGCCCGTGTCACAGGCCGTGTACCCCATACTCGACGAACGTCGAGCGCAGTTCATCGACCAAAGAACTCGAGTGTGGACAGGGAAGGTCACGCCCTAGGTCACTCCCGTGACAAGGGGAATGTTCCTCCCGAACACTTCGTCGAACATATTTTTTGTTGAACTCACGACGGCTTCGCACCCGAGCATGACACGGCCTGGGACACGCCCGTGTCCCAGGCCGTGTCACCCAAAATTTTACCTGCTGAAAAATTGGGCTGTTATTGTAACGCCCCCGGTTTTTCTTGGTTTTGTTTGCTCTTGGATTGGCGTTACGATGACGCACTTCCGGCCCTTTGCCGTTGTAGAGCGTGGTCTTAGCTCTTTAGGTTCCTGGTGTAGCCTAGTTGTAGCCTGTTGACAAGTTTCCACAGCTAGTCGGAGTCTGTTTTGGTGACTCGGTTGGGCCTCTTAGGGAAATGCTTGTGTTTTTGCTTCGGGAGGTGTTAGCCCGAGTGTGCAATCGTCGGATGTTGTTTTCGACCTCACTGTTGTTTTCGTAGCTTGGTTGTTTAGCTACGGTGCGAGTTTTGGTCGAAATCCGGGATCGTTTGCTTTCGCGTCGTTTCGACGATTGTTTAGTTAGATGTAATGTTTGTTGTGTTGTCCGTGGCCTGATGTAGCCGAGCTAGTATGCTGGTGCCTTGTCTTTTGCTAAGGAGTTAGCAGATTTTTGTTAAAGTTTGGGTGACACGGCCTGGGTCACGCCCGTGACCCAGGGCGTGTCGTGCTCAGGTAGAGCTCACTTTTCTCTGGTCGACGAATTTTTGGTCGACGGGTCTTTTTTGTAGGAACACGGCCTGTGACACGGGCGTGTGACAGGGCATGTCCCCCTTCGTCGAGCTGCGCTCGATGGTCGTCAGGCGGTGTTTTAGTGAGAACACGGCCGTGTCACGGGCGTGTCGTATCGGACACGGGCGTGACACGGGGCGTGTCTCTCTGTTCGACGATCGGCGCTCCACGATCGTCGAGTGGTGTTTGAGTTGGTACACGGCCTGTGACACGGGCTTGTCACAGGGCGTGTCACCTGTTCCGTCGAGCTGAGATCGACGATCGTCGAGTGGGTAAGTGTGTAAGTACACGCCCCGTGACACGGGCGTGTCGGGCCGTGTCACGGGCGTGTCTGGGGCGTGTCCCGTGTTTTCGTCGAGTGGAGATCGACGTTCGTCGAGTGTGTAAGTACACGCCCCGTGACACGGGCGTGTCGGGCCGTGTCACGGGCGTGTCTGGGGCGTGTTCCGTACTTTTTCCTGAGAGCATCATTTGTTGCCGTGAACCGTTTTTCCTCCTCATTTTTTATCGTTCCCGAGTCTGGAGAGCTTCCAGCGGAAGGGTTTTGAGAGGAGGTGATGGTTGTTTTGGTCGGCGATTTCGGGAGGGTTAGAGCCCGTTTTTCTCTTTTGATAGCGGATTTGGCTTGCTCTCGTCTAGATCTCCCCTTCCATGTAAGTTTTTTCTTGATTTAGGGTTGATTCTAGGAGTTGAGAATATCTGATTTCTTTTCTTTTTCCTCAAGTTTCAGTTTTGGTCTTCTAGGTGGCCGATCTTGCCGCCGGTGCCAAGCTGTGGTGTTAGCTGTGGTTTTTCCTGGAGGTAGAGGCAAGTGGCTCTCCTGCCCTTGCCAAATTAGTCTAACTCTTACTCTGTTTTCTTTTTCCTGTACAATACTTCTGTTTTCATTATTTTTCCTCCTTAGAAATTAGAACAATAGGATGCCTTTTTCCTTCATTTCATCCATGGGCTGTTTCATTGTTCTTTTTGCATTTAAATCAATGTTCTCTCTTTTGTCCGAGGTTTGGTGTACAGTTAGTAGCTAGAGTTAGGGTGAGGCTGCGGTAGTGGTAGTTTAGGTTTAGTTGCGGTAGTCCCGAGTTGTTAGGATGGAAGGGAGGGTTGGGATTAAATTTCCAACTCTCTGTTTTCGCGCGTTGAGAGAGAAGTTTAGGCTGCGGTTATAACTATAACTTACGTTTACCCTAAGTGGAAAACGCCGACAGCGTCAAGTGAGCCGAGTTCACTCAACGCCGTCACCCAGCGTAGGATTTGCGGCTAAGTATTTTGGCGTCACGTGAGTGGAGCTTACTCAACGCCGCGTCAAGTGGGCCCGAAGTTTCTGTCTTGGGTTCGTGTGTTTCCTTAGGATTGTTAGTATGACTTTTCCCTTTCTTTAGGGGGTGGTATTGGGTGTTCGGCTAATTTTTGCATGTCGACTCTTGGGTTGTGGCAGGTGGTGGAGTTTTGGTGGCCTCTGGAGGGGTGGTTTTATGTGGTGAGCTGTGGCCACCGCCTTTTGCCCCGGTTTGGGTTGGCGTGTGTGGGACCCTAGTGCTGCCACTGTTTGACCCCTTAGACCTTTTTGGATCTGGTTTTGGTTACGTATTCAGATCCATGTTTTGACCACTGCCACTTACCCACGTGTTAGGACTGTTAGTCCCTTTCCTGTTTATATTTTCTCTTTCTTTTGGCATATATGTATATGTCTTGTTGCTGTTGCAGACTCTTTGTAGGGCATGTTGCTTTTATTGCTCGCACTTGGTGTGCTTTGCTGTGCTTTAGACAGTACTCTTTCCTTACTGTCATGCCCTTCCTTTTGCTTATACCAGTTTGTTGCCGGGTTGGTAAACCCTTCTTTTTATTTGCTCATTAATCTAATGCTTTATTTACTTTTGATTATTTTCTTGCTGAGGTGTTCTTTTCTTGAATGCCTCAGGTCCAGGTTGTAGCCATTTCAGCGGCTAGTTCTTTTGGAGGGGCTGGTTGGTGGCCTCTTGGGTAGCTGAGATAGTGGATCCCCGATTTTGTGAGATAGTTCTTTACTTTTCTATATAGACATACATACTCACCAGTGGGTTCGTGTCAGGTTGTTGACGCCCACTGGTGGCTTCTTGCGATGCTGGTATGAACTTAAACTGCTATTTTTTGCCTAATTATGGTTGTTTACTTGCTTCTGGGAAGGATTTATGTTAGGTTGCATGTTAGATATTTTAAACCCTAAAAGCATTATTATATGTACCTCATGCATAACATATTTATAAAACAAAGACACTATATTTCCTTAGCGTAAAAAGACTATCTTTCATATATATTATATTCACTTTAGAGTCGTGCATACCATGAGTTGTCCCTCGGGGACACTTATGCTCATTTAGGGTGTCAACTTAATTGAACCAAAGTATTTTTTGTTGCGTATAAATATACTTTTAATTGTGGACTAGCTGATCCACCGTGCCGAGGGATACGACCATTCAACATAACTGGTTTTCTTTCATAATTAATCAATGATTTTCCTTAAAATTAAAGGTCTGGAGTTTTTCCTGAGCGTGTGCAGTTATCCCCTGCACGACGTGGCATCACGGCACGTGTTTTCTCTTGCTCTGATACGATTTTATCGTGGAGAAAATGCGGTTGTGACAGTTGGTATCAGAGGGAGGTTGCTTGACAAATGGTCGGGCAACCTTTCCCTTGTTTGCATTAGTGGTTAGCGTCATACCATACACACACCGAAATGTCATCAGCACGTCTTTGCTAATGCACGAACACTACACTCATGAGCATAAAGAAGTATACGGGGCATATTATGTAGTATGGGATGCATAATATGTGTTTGTATATGGATCCACCATAGGAGGCAACATGTGAGGGTTATGTAGTATGGGATGCATAACCTCACAACATGAATGCGGCTAGCATGTTTTCCTTTTTTTGTTGTATGGGAATGTTATGTAGTATGGGATGCATAACATTTTCATGTGTACGTCGCCCATGGCATGCATTAAGGCCTTTTTAGAATGCATAGCACATCATGCATAGCACATCATGCATAGCATAACATTTCATAAGCACAACGTGCCAAGCTAAAGATTTGCAAGATGACATATGTACACGCATGGTTTTTGAGTCAAAAAGAATACACACACATGCATTCATGGTTTAGGCACATGAGTTAGTATGATGGTGGTGAATCATCTTAGGTTAGGCATAATATCATCATGGTAAAAAAAAACAACTCCCAGAGCAAGTTTTGCAGTTGAAGTTCATATTTAAGTGTGTTTGTCTGTACCGGGTAGTTTTATTCTAGCTGTTGGGCTAGGTTTTGTCTAAAGCTTGTGCGATTATAGGATGGAGAGACGTCCTGCGACGAGGTCGACCCCCCAATCCGAGGGTGAGACGTCAGGAGCGCAGAGCGAGGCGTTGGTAGAAAACCTGCGGCAGAGCAATGAGGCCTTATCAAGGCAGGTGGTGGCAATGCAGGCTCAGATTCAATCTTTTGTAGCAGTGGTGGCGGGACAGACTCCGAGAGTTCCGGACCCCGCTGAGGGGGTAGCTGTTCCGGCACCTCCTGCTCCTCCCGTGCCTTTGGTTGTGGTGCCCCCGGAGATGGCGTTTATATCCCAGTTTCAGCGGCTGAGACCCCCTACTTATGATGGGCAAGCAGATTTCATGATTTTGGATGACTGGCTGATTACCATTGAGGAGATGTTCTCTTACTCAGGGATTACAGACGATCAGAGAGTGATGCTCGCTGCCTACCAGCTCAAGGGCTTAGCAAAGAATTGGTGGCTGATGGAGAAAGAAAGCTTGGTGGCAGGATGCTCTTGGGAGTCATTTAAGGTGATGCTGTTGAGTAAGTTTCTGCCTTCAGTCGAGAGGGACCGGCTGATGAATGACTTTCTCCATTTGAAGCAGAGGAAACTTACGGTTAGTGAGTACGATATTGAGTTTAGTAAGTTGAGTCGGTTTGCTCCTAGTTTGGTGAGTGTTGAAGCAGACCGAGTTAAGCGATTTATGGGTGGACTAAGAAGCGACATTCAGCAGTTAGCGAATGCCTACGGAGCAGTCAGTTATGCCAGCGTGGTTGAAGCTGCCTTGAGAGTTGAGGCCATTGAGAATGCTAAAAATAGAGGCCAGCAGTTGAGGAAGGATAAGCGGAAGACCGTTGGAGGGAAGAGCCCTCAGGAACCTGATGTTGTCTCGAGAAAGAGGAACAAAGAGGTTTGTAGTTTTTGTGGTCGGCCAGGCCACCCCTTTGAGAAGTGTTTCAAAAGGTTGGGAGCGCAGAAGAAGGAACAGGTGCACCCGATTCAGGGTTCTCCCAGAGGAGACTTGGTATGTGCCTTATGTGGAAGGAAGGGGCATGAGGCTGCCCGTTGCTGGTTAAAAGATAAGGTCTGTTTTCAGTGCGGCTAGAAGGGCCATCTCAAGACAAAGTGCCCACAGCTCCAGCCTGTTCTGCAGCCAGTTCCCCTCCAGGCTTTGCCACCGCCTCAGCAATTGGATAAAGGAAAGGGGAAGCTGAATGTGCTTTCGGCAGACGAAGCGCAGACTTCGACCCAGGTTATCTCAGGTTCGACTCCTCCCCAGTTGTTTCATTATGTTTCCTTTTTGGTTGTAGTTTTCATTTTTGCGTTTGTTGCCTTAGTTGCGTGCACTATTTGTAGGACAATTTAAGGTAAAGAACCGCTGGGCGCGCATTCTCTTCGATTCCGGCGCTACCCACTCATTTGTGGCTAGAGCCTTCGTGGAGCAGTTCAGTTTGGGCCTAGATCGTGTTGGTGGTGCCTTTTGCGTTAAGTTCCCCTCCGGTGACTCTGTGGTTAGGGACCTGGGTGTCCTTGATTGTCCAATTTTGTTGGGGGATTTTCTAGCCAAGGCAGATCTGAAGGTGATTGACCTGGAGGACTTCGATGTTATTTTGGGCATGGACTGGTTGTCAAGGTACGATGCTGTGATCCAGTGCAAGGGTAAGCGCTTGGACTTCGTCAAAGACAACGGTCAGTCAGGGAGCGTTTATGGGTATTCTCTCCAGTTGTCTCTAGTCATTTCTGCGGTGCGTGCTCGGAAGTTGCTTGATTCTGGCTATTTTGCCTGTTTGGTCTCTCTGGTAGGGACAGTTGTTAGAGTGCCGTGTTTGAAAGAGATTCATGTGGTGTGTGACTTCTCTGATCTGTTTCCTGATGATCTTCCCGGTCTCCCACCCGATCGAGATGTCGAGTTTGTTATAGATTTGGAGCCAGGCACGCGTCCTATTGCCAAGGCGTCGTACCGGATGGCCCCGCGAGAGCTGGAAGAGTTGTGAATTCAGCTGGATGAGATGTTGGCAAAAGGTTTCATGAGGCCGAGCTCTTCACCTTGGGGTGCACCAGTGCTGTTCGTTAAAAAGAAAGATGGGTCGATGAGGCTATGCATCGAATATAGAGAGCTGAACAAGGTTACTATTAAGAACAGGTACCCTTTGCCTCAGATTGACGATTTGTTTGACCAACTGCGTGGTAGTGCTGTGTTTTCCAAGATTGATCTTCGTTCGGGCTATCACCAGTTGAGGATTCGGGAGTCAGATGTTCAGCGGACGGCGTTCCGCTCTCGTCATGGGCATTTTGAGTTTTTGGTTATGTCATTTGGTTTGACTAATGCGCCCTCAGCTTTTATGGATCTGATGAATAGAGTTTTCAAGGATTTCCTAGACAAGTTTGTGATTGTCTTTATAGACGATGTTTTGGTGTACTCTAAAGATGCGGAGGAACATGATCGACATTTGCGAATGGTCTTGGCGACTCTGAGAGACCATAAGCTATACGCCAAGCTGAGCAAATGCAAATTTTGGTTGCCTCAAGTCTCTTTTCTCGGCCACATGGTTAATAAGGAGGTAATATCGGTGGACCCATAAAAGATCGATGTTGTTATGGAATGGGTGAGGCCTGTTACTCCCAAAGAGATCAGGAGCTTCTTGGGCTTAGCTGGTTATTATAGAAGATTTGTAGAGGGCTTCTCTACCTTATCTGCATCGTTGACCAAGTTGATGCAAAAGAATGTAGCCTTCATCTGGGATGGCAAGTGTGAGGAGGCTTTTGAGGAACTAAAAAGAAGGCTATGTTCAGCTCCAATGTTGTCCTTGCCTACTGAAGATAGTGAGTATGATGTATATGTGGATGCATCGCATGTCGGACTGGGCTGCGTATTGATGCAGGTCGGGAAGGTGATTGCGTACGGGTCGAGGTAGCTAAAGACTCATGAGAGGAATTATCCTACGCATGACCTGGAGGTTGCAGCTGTGATCTATGCATTGAAATTGTGGAGGCATTTACTATATGGCGCGCAGTGCAAGATTTTCAAGGATCATAAGAGTTTAAAGTATGTCTTCACCCAGAAAGAATTGAATCTGCGCCAGCGGCGATGGTTGGAGTACGTGGCCGACTATGATGTTGAAATCCAGTATCATCCGGGCAAGGCGAATGTGGTGGTCGATGCCCTGAGTCGGAAGTCTGGGAAGATTTTCAATCTCTCCGCCGAGCGTCTAGTGGAAGAGTTCCTTTTGATGGATATTTCTGTGAGAAGCTGCGATTCGCAGAGTAGCTTGGCAGTGGCAGAACCTTCGTGGATTGCGCTTACGAGACTGCATCAGAAGGATGATCCCGATCTTCTGCATTTGTATCTTCGAGCTGAAAAAGGTGAATTACCAGATTTCTCTATAGATGATGCGGGTACCTTGAAGTATCGTGGCAGGTTTTGCATCCCCGCGGTTGGAGATATCCGGGATATGGTGTGCAGAGAAGCCCACGGATCTTGTGTTGCCTACCATCCAGGGTCTACCAAGATGTATCATGATTTAAAGCAGATTGCCTGGTGGTATGGGATGAAGAGGGACATAGCCAGATTTGTTTCAGAGTGTTACACCTGCAGGCGAGTGAAAGCTGACCATGGGAGGCCTGGTGGCAAGCTGACTCCCTTAGAGATTCCGATGTGGAAGTGGGAGAGTATCTCGATGGATTTCATTACAGGCTTACCGAGCTCTCCTAAAGGGCATGATTCAGTTTGTGTGATCGTAGACAGATTGACGAAGTGTGCTCACTTCGTACCATTTAAGATCGATTATCCGATGAGGAAGATAGCCGAGCTGTATTTGGATGAGGTTATCAGATTGCACGGTGTACCCGTGAGTATCATATCAGATCGAGACTCCAGGTTTACGTCTCGTTTTTGGAAGAGCCTTCAAGAAGGGTTCGGTACAGATTTGAGATATTCCACAGCTTATCATGCGCAGACCAATGGTCAGACGGAGCGAGTAAATCAGATTGTGGAAGATATGATCCGATGCTATATTCTGGACCACGGAGGAGCGTGGGATGAGCGCTTGCGGCTTATGGAATTTGCGTATAACAACAGTTATCAAGAAAGCTTGCAAATGGCTCCTTTTGAAGCTTTGTATGGGAGGCGCTGCAGGACTCCCTTGTTTTGGGCTGAGGTTGGCGAGAGACCTTTGTTGGGTCCAGAAGCACTCGAGGAGATGGAAACCGCTGTGAAGCTTATACGGGAAAAGCTTCGGATAGCCCAGGAGAGATATGAGAAGAACGCCAACCGGCGTAGATCGGACTTGGAATTTGTGGTGGGGGACTCAGTGTTTTCAAAGGTCTCCCCGTTGATCGGAGTCAAGAGTTTTGGCAAGAACAGGAAGTTGGACCCGAGGTTCGTGGGGCCGTTTCTGATTGTTGAGCGGATTGGGATATCAGCTTATAGGCTGGCTTTGCCCGCAAATTTCCCTGACGTGCATGATGTCTTCCACGTCAGTCAGCTGCAGAAATGTGTGATGAATGGCAGGCAGGTTTTGGATTCTGTGCCTCAGTTGGAGCCGAATCTTTCTTATGTGGAGGTGCCTGTCCGCATTCTGGATTCTCAGGTTCGTGCGTTGCGGAAGAAGACTATTCCTATGGTTAATGTTTTATGGAGGAATCAGGATGTAGAAAGCGCGACTTGGGAATTGGAGTCGGCTATGAGGGAGGCTCAACCTCATCTGTTTCCCTAATCTTGTGCCTGGTATGTTCTGTTTTATTTATTTTTATATAGCCCTTTTCTTTCCTGGCTCTTTCTCTCTCCTTCTTCATAGGAGTGTTGTGAGTAAAGTTTCGAGGCGAAACTTTCTTTTAAGGGGAGTGGTTGTAATGCCCCCGGTTTTTCTTTGTTTTGTTTGCTCTTGGATTGGCGTTACGATGACGCACTTCCGGCCCTTTGTCGTTGTAGAGCGTGGTCTTAGCTCTTTAGGTTCCTGGTGTAGCCTGGTTGTAGCTTGTTGGCAAGTTTCCCCAGCTAGCTGGAGTCTGTTTTGGTGACTCGGTTGGGCCTCTTAGGGAAATGCTTTTGTTTTGGCTTCAGGAGGTGTTAGCCCGAGTGTGCGATCGTCGGATGTTGTTTTCGACCTCACTATTGTTTTCGTAGCTTGGTTGTTTAGCTACGGTGCGAGTTTTGGTCGAAATCCGGGATCGTTTGCTTTCGCGTCATTTCGACGATTGTTTGGTTAGCTGTAATGTTTGTTGTGCTGTGCGTGGCCTGATGTAGCCGAGCTAGTAGGCTGGTGTCTTGTCTTTTGCTAAGGAGTTAGCAGATTTTTGTGAAAGTTTGGTTGACACGGCCTGGGTCACACCCGTGACCCAGGGCGTGTCGTTCTTGGGTAGAGCTCCCTTTTCTCTAGTCGACGAATTTTTGGTCGACGGGTCTTTTTTGTAGGAACAAGGCCTGTGACACGGGCGTGTCACAGGGCGTGTCCCCCTTTGTCGAGCTGCGCTCGATGGTCGTCAGGCGGTGTTTTAGTGAGAACACGGCTGTGTCACAGGCTTGTCGTATCGGACACAGGCGTGACACGGGGCGTGTCTCTCTGTTCAACGATCGGCGCTCCACGATCGTCGAGTGGTGTTTGAGTTGGTCCACGGCCTGTGACACGGGCGTGTCACCTGTTCCGTCGAGCTGAGATCGACGATCGTCGAGTGGGTAAGTGTGTAAGTACACGCCCCGTGACACGGGCGTGTCGGGCCGTGTCACGGGCGTGTCTGGGGAGTGTCCCGTATTTTCGTCGAATGGAGATCGACGTTCGTCGAGTGTGTAAGTACACGCCCCGTGACACGGGCATGTCGGGCCGTGTCACGGGCGTGTCTGGGGCGTGTTCCGTACTTTTTCCTGAGAGCATCTTTTGTTGCCGTGAACCGTTTTTCCTCCTCATTTTTTACCAGCAAGCCCTTAGGCCACGGGCCTACACTATCCTTTCACTACCAATTTATCTCCCTACGTGTACAAGTGTGAGTGTAAGGTGAAACTATTATTAGGGTTACTCTTGCCCAAATTATTCCTAAGGTTTACGTTAGCCCAGGTCTGCCCAAGGTATTCCCCGTGAAGGGCTCTCGAAGGCACTAGGAACTATGATGGGATTACGCCCAAAGCTCCCTTTCGCAAGGCACTTAATATTATTGATTCCTACCCTTAATCAAACCTCTCTTTTATTTCAGTGTGACTACCCTAAGTGTGTTTGAGCTCACTGAGTTAACCTATTTCTGACCTATCCACTATATGCAAACCATGCTAAGCTACATAATGCTCCCATTAGGGGGTACCATAATTACTATTCCAATAGATCCCTAACAATTACGGGAAGTCAACCATGACCTATTAAGACTAAATCCAGAGTCTCATAATTTTCCCAACTATATGGGCATTTAATTTAATTAACCCTAGACTCCAAATGCTCTACTTTGAACATGAAGTGCTCTCTAAGTTCAGAAACAAATCACCACAAAATTATGATAAATACTAAGTAACATTTAAACAGTAAAGCCAAGGTTTAAGAATTTTCAGAGGTGATTAGACCTACCTTTCATAATTTAGAACTTAAGGTTAATAATACCATCTAATGATGAAAAGGCCAGCTATATTGTTCTAAAAATTATAATAAAACTCCAGTAGGACTATCATGGCCTAAAAACACCCTAGGAGTAGTCTCAGAATTTTTACAGTGAATAGTAGCCCCTAATTTAATTTATAACCATTAATTCCACAACCATCAGTTAAAGAAGCAAGTACTGTAAAAACTCATCTAATAATTATAAGAAAAATTAAAGAAGTCTGATAATGATCTAAAATCAACAGTAACCAAGTTTTACAATTTTTCTCCCACATGAAAGGCTCTAAATCTAACTAGATGTAAACTTCCAAATTTACAGACTTGTCAAGTAAGTACTGGTTTTATTCATCTAAAAATCATGGAAAAATTACAAGACAATAATAATGGTCATAAACACTCTCTGACCTAATTTCATAATTTTCTTGACAATATTGGGGCTTTGTTCCTATTTTTGATCAGAAACCACAAATCATAATTTTATGAAGCAAGTACTTGAAACAATCATCTAAAAATTTAAACAAAAATATCGAGGGCTCTATCATGATATAAAATGTCTTATTCCAAGGTTTCACAATTTTGCAATAAACAAAAACTTCACAATCAACATAGTAATCTTTAAGGGCACATCTAGGTTGAAAAGGAAGTACTGATTTTATTAGCCCAAAAATTCCACCAAACTTAATTTTGGAATAATTATACCAGAGAACTACCCTGCCCAAATTTCAATTGATTTTAATGTGATTTGATAGCCTATTACTCCAAATTAGGTTTGGTGCCCTAAACTAGGGTTAGGGTTTTGAGGGGGTTTAAGGCTTCCAAATTCCCTAAAATTTTACCCAGAGGACTATACTAACCCTATGGTCCTCTCCACCAATTGTCAAGTCATTCTAAGGTATTTTGGCCCCATGACCTTCAAACCCTAAGAATCCCCATTAAGGGACCTACCCTAGGGTTCTAGGGCTACCCTACTCTTAACCACCCCAAATTCCATTGGAGGGTGTGTCATACCATAGAGAATCAGTGGCCAAAATATCAGCCTCTGTTGAGGTGATTTGACCACTCAAACCCAAAAGGGGGTGTTTTGACCTAATTAACCCTATAAGGGTCAGCCTAGGGTTGGTTAAAACCTAATCAAAACATCTCCAAAGGAGATTAAATGTTTACCAGAGCCCTAACATGCTCTCTAAGACCACCCACCCAAATTTGGGGGGATTTTGAGGTGTTTATGGCACCTAATTAATTTATAATTGGTTTATTAAATTTTTCTAAAAACTATAGGAAACTATTTTCCAAAAATTATTATTTTTGGATATGTCCTAGATATAGTTAAGAATAGACCCTCCCAAAAATTTCAGATTATTTGTATGTCTGGTATGGAGTGGGCACTTAAATTAAGCTCTGGACAACCCTATGGATAGACCTCACCAAAATGAGTGTTGTGGTCTAACCATGACTCCAAATTGAGTAACATCAATTTTAAATTACACTAGACATCACGGGCTACATTTTCTATGTTGACCACTTGTACAGTAGAGGCATCTAAGTATTTTTAATAATTAAAACCATCTACTACTATTTACTACTCAGAAAATCCCCAAAATAAACTAAATAAGATTTTTGCACAAATCTTAAAGCAAGATGGGCGGTTCTGGAGTCGTCTTCCTCCTTGAGCCAACGGCTCAGATTAGCCGCGCTTGGAGCATTTTCCAGGCCGAAATCCCGGCCATCCGGCCACCTCCCTGGCCGGCCACCGCCACCAACATCTCCATTGAGGTGGTGGCTAGCGTTTGGCGACGACCATGCCGCCGGAGGCAGTGGTTTCTGGCGAACTCAACACCTCCATTTTTCCATGAAAAATCTGAAATACAAGCTCATAATCAGGCTCAATTGAGCCTGATTTCTCTACCTAAACAAGTCTATATCTAGCACGCATAGAGAGGAGAAGGATTGGACCTTGCCGGCGGCCTGAAGTCGGGAAGATCGCCGGGAAGCAATTTCTGAAAGTTGCGTCACTCGGCTTCTACAACTACAAGGTGGGGAGGCTCGGTTTCTTTGGGTAAGGGTTGGGAAAGCCTCCTCTCAACTCACTGGTGGTGTTTAAAGCTTCAGATGGGGAGAGGAGGGGCTAGATCATTAATGTCCTTCAAAGCCAATAATGGCTAGGCTCGGCCATGGAGGAGGGTGGGGGTGCTGAACCAAGTCTGACGGCAAGGGGAAACGGCTGGAAACTTCTCCCCTTCCCTTGGAAATTGAATTCAGCCATTAAATGTGGCTTTTAGCGAACCGTTTCCTTCCCTCTCCTTCCTCATTTCTCTCTCCTCCATTATCGTGGAAATGGAGGCCACTGTGACACGCGGTACACGCACGTGTCGGCCAAGACACGCCCGTGTCAGCCAAGACATGCCCGTAACGCAGGGCGTGTAACCCACTTGACACCCAGTCGAGAGAAAATCGTCGACCTCTCGACACAGCGGGACTCGCCCTGTGACATGCCCGCGTCACAGGCCGTGTACCACATGTTCGACGATCGACACTCGACGATCGACGATCGACACTCGACCTTTCGACATAGTGGGATATGCCCTATGACTCGCCCGTGTCAGAGTTCGTGTACCCATGCTCGACGATCGACACTCGACGATCGACGATCGACACTCGACGATCGACGATCGACACTAAACCTTTCGACACAGCGGGACACGCCCATGTCACAGGCCGTTTACCCCGTGCTCGACGATCGACACTCGACGATCGACGATCGACACTCAACCTTTTGACACAGTGGGACACGCTCGTGTCACAGGTCATGTACCCCGTGCTCGACGATCGGCACTCGACGATCGACGATCGACGCTAGACAGTTCGTCGAACCGAGGGGACACGCCCCCTGCCACGCCCGTGTTATAGGGCGTGACCACTCAAAAACTTCGTCGACCAAAATTCATCGACCAAGTGCCCAACTCTTCAACCCGAGCGGGACACGCCCTGGGACACGCCCGTGTCCCAGGCCGTGTCACCCAAATTTTGCTACTCCCAGAATTTGGGCTGTTACACTCACCCACTCTCCTAGTCACCAAGTTGACTTGGTCAATCTGAAGTACTATTTGCATCCCTTCGATGCTAATTATTCCCTAAAGAAGCCACATGAGGTGGCTTGAGCTTGGGTTAGCCTATTTTGGCTAGGTTGACTAGAAATAGGGTTGGGTTGAACTAAGTTTCTTTGGGGTTACTTGGGTTTTGTCATGACCTGGTCAAGACAAAACCATTCCTAGGGGTCTAGTTGTTTGAGGGATATTACAGAGGAACCCTCCTTGTATGCTAATGTCGCCGACTGCTTGAGAGATAGGCTGGGGTCAAGAGTCCTGGTTTCCTCGTATGGCTGGTGGAGTGGGATTTCTCGCTCACACGCGCGAACACCAAGGGTTATCTTCGCCAAATTCCAAGTAATCAATCGCGAAATAGGGGCGAGATGGTATTTTCATCGGCGAGGACTGGCAGAATAGACTCAAGGTCCCGCCGCAAAAACTTGACATCGAAGTTCTTGGATTCGAAGAAGTTGAGGAGGTGCGCTCTTCTGCCCCCAAGAGCTGGAGGCATGTAGGTCGCCTCGTCGTACACAATGGGAGAGAGGGGCACGTTGCCAAAATTCCTAGAGATTAAAATGAACTTCTGGGGCCAGTGGTGGTTCTTGTTGGCGAGGTCGCTCGTCTTGATCGTCTGGCTTAAGAAGAAGATGATCACACTCTTGGCCCGCAAGTTGAACAGCTTTTGGAAGACCGAGAGGTTGAACTCGATCCTTTCTGCGCGCATATAGCAGGCGAATTCTACCAGGAGAACGACGGAGTTCGGGTTGAGTTAGGCCGAAACCACTCCAAAGTATCAGAGGGTCTAGTGCACCTCTGGCCAGAGGGGTAGGAGGAACCCCACCTCGAAGTGCTCTATGGGGATGGCGATCTCCCCTTCCAGCAAGAAGATTATTTTGTCATGACGCTCCGTATGTCGCGTAATAAACCCTGGCGGGACATAATTGGCCACCGCGAAAAGGCACTCCTCCTCAGTCAACTTGCAGGTGGTAAAGTTGTAGTCAATGAAGCCTTGCACACATTGAATTTGACCATCAGTCTCTCCTAGCATTTTGTGAATGTGAGAGGGAAGCTGGGTTTGCACTAGTGAGAGATCTCAAAGTGGCGAGTATGTGAGAGGAGAATGAAAACCAGAGATCAAATGGAAGTAAATGTGGTTGGTGAGCCAGCTTAATAATAGAAAATTTTGGTAATCATGAGGTTTTCCTCATGCGGCGGGGGTCCAAGTAACGTCTTTTAATATTCTGGTGCCTTGTAATTCACCCAAACAAGCTGTCGCTTCTTACCTTCAAATGGTGAATGCCTCCAGGCAGAGTACATAGGTAAGTGAAAGGCACAGCGCAATGAACGCAGAAAAAGCAAGCATGGCATTCGACAGAGTATAAACATTACGCTAGGAGAGAACATTGTTAAAAATACGTAGGTGGCCACTCGTCGAGCGAGGGCAAATTTAAAATATTGGTTTAGTTTTGTTATAGAATCAAGAGAGAAGCTAAAACAAGAGGATATAGGAACCAATAAGGTCAGTATTGGACCCATTTCCAATGGGCTTGGCATCACCTCCCCGACCTCGGAGGCACTCGCGGTTAGTAGTAGGCACTCACAGCCATCAGCTTCTAGTTCACCAAGCACATCTGGTGCCGATCTCGTGCAATGTGTCTCCCGGGAGATGTCTCCTCGTACCCGCCTTCTTGTCGCTACATCTCCCCTATGAGATGCGAGTAGTCCTGCTCGAGGATTCCCAACTGACGCTTAGTTGTATCCTGGTGTACTTTCTCCTGATGAGTGTCATCCTGCTGCATCCAGATCAGTTTTTCCAGGACCTCCACCATCTGCTCCTTGAGTGTTTTGGCATCCCCAGGATCTCCATGGAAGTTTGTGAGCTTGCTGGGAGAGAGTGGGGGCGAGAAATCCTCCTCGTCGACATCAGGAGCCACCGCCGAGGTGTCCGAGTAACCCGGCAAGAAGTTTCAGCAATAGTCAGGATCAAATTCAAAGGAGTTGGGGAGGGTTCAGTGATTTACCTGTAGCAGGTATGGCGCTCCCGCTTGGTGGCTGGCGAAAAGGACCGGGTCTTCCCTCTAAGGATGTCGCAAACAGTGGGTGTCCCGTCTTTTCCCATTCCGGACGGGTTGGCATTTGCACCGACAGGTGGGTCTCGGCATGATGGGATACATCCAGGAGCTTTCCCGGTCGAGGGCCGAGAGCCTGGCGCTGGTTCTTTTAGTATCTCAGTGGCTGGGGTCTTGGGCGCCGGACTGACTGGACCCGTACTCCCAAAGGGATGAGCTGCGAGAAATAGTATAAATGAGAAGATATTTAGTTTAAAGAATACGAGAAGGTAACCATCAGTCATACCTGGAACGGCTACAGTTTTGGCCCGGGTAACTTTGGGGGCAGTCTCCGGCCCAGCTGTTCGCTCCCTTCGGGGAGCTGGAGGGTTTTGGTATTCATCGGTGGAGCGCCAGCGTCACTCTCTGGAAAGGTTTCCTGCGAATGGGCCTAGGGCTCAGTTCAACGAACTCTTTCTTGAGGATTTATACCAGAATAGGGGTAAGTAAAATACCTCCGCGAGGACGGCAAGGTTCTCGTGATTAGGGTAGGGTTCGGAGAAGCAAACTCATCCAACACATGATTACGTTGAATCATCTTTGACCTCTTTAGCCGGTAGGGTAAGATGGTAGGCCTCTTAGACGAGAGCCATGGAGCATACTTGGAGGTCTTGGAGCTGGACTTTTCCTGCACAGCCGCGAGACGGTCCAAGAGCTCTTGCAAGAGTGGCTTCGCAGTCAATTTACTATAAATGGTCGAAGCGGCAAAAGCTCAAGGAATGAATTGAGGTCGAACGGGGATATCAACTTCAGGGAGATCCTGAGGTTTTTATCGAGTCGTGGAGGGACCCACAAAATGTTACATTCTAGTTCATCAAGTACTCATCGAATACTGAGGGTTGGACTCTCTTTTCCGAGCGTAGGATTAGGTCTCAATGAGCGGGGATTGTGTACAACACCGTATTCGCTGAGTGGGCCTCCTCTGGCGAGTTTAGGGCTTCACTACAACAAATTGCACTTATAGTAAGGACCTAAATCGTTACAATAAGTACCAAAAATAATTACAAAAACTCTTTGGAAACGAAAAAAACTTTATGTAACGGTCGTCGTCTAAAGCTCGGTGCTAAAACTTCTTGTAACGAATGTATGTGTGTCGTTACAAATAAATTAATTGTAACAAACGATACTTTCTCACACAAAAAAGATTCTTCCTCACAATAAATTAATTACAATAGTATAAAATTTTATAATAAAATAAACCAAAATTAAAGTTTTCAATTAATTTTGTATCGTTGACACGCCCGCCGGCCCGCCCGCCCGCCGGCTTGCCGGCGAGCCGGCCCGCCCAGCTGATTTCAAACATTCATTGCGGAATGGGCAATATAAACCCGAAATTCAAGTTTTAACTGGCGGTTTTAGACTAAAAATAGGCGGATACAATTAAAATTTGGGTTTTTAAAATTCGCATTAAAATGCCGCTCCTGGGAATCAAACCTGCATCATTGAGTATAAATCCAAAGTCCTACTTCACTTAGCTAACTTGCCTTTGATGTAAATTACGGAAACATATTATATATATAATATCTCTAGTTATATTTATTAGTAAATAACATTAAACATTTTAATTAAAAAGCTAATATTAAGCTTTATTAATATAATAGTCTATTACTCTTAGTTATTTATATTAGCTTATATACATTGTTATTATATTAAATTTAATTTTAATTAATTTTAATTTTTCATTTAATATTGATATTAATTTTAATTTTAATTTATTAGCTTATATACTCTATTTCACGGCACTGTTCACCTCTAAAATGTTTTATTTTTTTATTATTTTTTCAATTTAAATTTTTAATATTTTCAATTTAAATTTGTAATTAATTAATTTTTCAATTTAAATTTTTAATGTAAATAAACTTTAATTATTTTTCAATTCTATAAATTTTAATTTTTCAATATAACTTTAATTTATTAGCTTATATACTCTATTTCACGACATTGTTCACACGCAAAATGTTTTATTTTTTTATTAAATTTTCAATTTAATTTTTTAATATTTTCAATTTTAATTTGTAATTAATTAATTTTTCAATTTAAATTTTTAATGTAAATAAACTTTAATTTTTTTTCAATTCAATAAATTTTAATTTTAATTTTTCAATGTTATTTTAATTTTAATTTTAATTTTTCAATAAATTTTGTAATTTAATGTAAATAAACTTTAATTATTTTTCAATTCAATTATTAATTAATTTTTCAATTTAAATAAACTTTAATTTGAATCGCTATACAAAATTAATTGAAAACTTTGATAATAAAATAGTACAAAATTTGATAATAAAATATGATATATTTATTGTAACAAAACTTGAATAATAAAATATTACTAATAGTAAGGAAAATCTGTTTGTCACAAAACACTTTCATGATGTGGTTACAATTGATATATATTATGAGGAAAATTTACTATTTATAACGTAAAATTAGTGTTGTTACAAATACTTATATTTATAGTAACAAATTAATTATTATTGTAATAAAATATAAAATATTTGTTACAAAAAAGTACTTTTTGGTAACAACAGAAAAAATTCATTTCTAAATATAGTTATTGGTAACAAACTGTGTTTTAGTTATATTTTAGTCCTTACGACATGTGCGGTTTGTTGTAGTGCTTTGCGGGACATGAAGGTCCAAGAAGTCCAAAATAGGCGAGTGGGGTAACCAAATTAGGACTCGCCTAGGAGGAACAAAAGGGTTCCCGCCCATAATAGGTGGGGAGGCTCCCACCCATAATAGGAAGAAGGGTTCTCGCCCATATAGGCGAGTGGCATGTAGATTTCACATCCTCCATTTTAGAGAGTTGAGGAGGCGAGTGTCTGGCTCACCCAGCACTCACCCACTTCAAGTGAGTGGTGCCTTCATGGACCACTCACCCAGTGAGGTCCAGAGGCAGAATTACCTGGATTCCCTTGAAGGACTGCAAATATCCTTCCAGGACAGTAGAGCTAAACTGTTGGCAGACCGAATTGGGTTGTGTATAGTAATTCTGAATAACGAAGTTACGTTGTTGGTAGACCAAGGTTGGAAATCTATAAATAGAACCGAGGAGGCACCTTTGGAGAGGGAGTTCAACAGTTTTCTCTTGCCTTCTTCCTTCTTCAGGCTCTCTCTAAAGGTGTCTAGTTCAGCATTGGCTTAGGATAGGAAGATCTTCTTGATCTTCTAGGTATGTGGCTGGATCTCCTGGCTGAGACCTCGTTTCTGCTCCTAAGTTCCTGAGTCTTCGTGTGGTGAGCTAGTCAAAAGAAAGTAGGTGTGAGGTCATACCCTTTTGGGACCCGAAACTCCACAGAGACCGATTTTCGGCTTCAACTGCTATGTTGAACACGAGTACGATGCAAAATTAGAAGTACGGAAATTATAAAAAATAAATCGAAAATTCTTACTTAACCATGACATAAATTTTATATATTTCACTAACATAAAAAATAAAACATCTCAAGTTTTAGCAAAAGTAAAAAATAACAAGTAATGAGATGAATGAAAATAACATTGTGTTGCTACTAAAATCTAAGAGATATTTTATACCCTCCCCAATCTAAATCACGAGTACAAACTCCTACATGAACACTTACCCAATCTGCTTTTTCGCTACTTAGCTAAAAATAAACATAGAAGCATGAATTAAAAAGAATTCATTAGGACTAAAACTTGGTATAGGTATAAGATTAGGAATGTGAAATTAAAAGATAAACATGCTGGCTAAAAAATCACATTAAACTAAGATAAGAGTTTTATAAAAACATTTATGTAAAAAATATACAAACCTTTTCAATTATAACAGATTTTTTCTTTTGTTTAACATAAGGTCATAAGAATTTTGAAAATTTGGCCAACAACATAATTTTCACATAATACAAAAAAATTCCCTTTTACATTCTTCTTTTTGAAACTTGTTTTTCCCTTTGTAATTCTCCACATTTTCACAAAAATGAACCTCCCACATAACAAAAAAACATTAAATAAAACTCAAAGTTTAGTGTGATAAAAAGGTTAGGATTTTTGGCTTTGGTGAAAAATATAGGTGGAGGTAGCAAAGAAAACATGGCAAAGCTCAAAATGGTTAGCTATGAATTAATTTTTAAGTAGGCAAAAAAGCACAAACGATCAAAAACGGCCTAAATCATCTTTATGCTCCTAAATTTATCTAAAGCAAAGCTTGAAAAATTCAAAAGGTGCAAGATTAGATAGAAAATAAAGAAACTTAACTTTTCATTAAAGTGAAAATAATAAGCGTTTAGATCAGTTCGCATCTACTACACTAAACATAAGTCAACATTACAAAAGCATTTAAAAGAGAAAACATGGGATGATAGATTTTATATAAGTGAAAAATATAAATAGAAAATCATGAGAAAGTGCAAATATTCAATAGATTTTTTAAACATAACATGCTACATCTGATTAGGATACCATACGAGTCAGCATATTACTCGTGAAATATAGGCAAAATGAATATTAGAAAACTTTATCTAGCTAAACAAGTACACAAGTGATTAAAAATAAGAAAACACAAAGGAATTTAAAATCAAAATTTAAAATCAAATATAGTTTTACAATTTTCTCATTTTTTGGATTTTAGATTTTTTTTTATGTGTTTATTTTTGGAACATAATAAAATACCATAGAGCATAAGTTTTTTTCTTCTTGGACATCCTGAGGACTACCCAGTGGAGAGTTTGCGAGGTACTAGGAGATGCGATGGGATGAAAGCCCAAATCTCCCTTTCCAAGAAATTAGATTTTGTTTTTCTAATTTTTTTATTTTCATCATTGTTTAATAAAGAAGAAAAAGCAAAAAATACTTTTTTGGAAATTTTTCTAATAAAGAAAAGAAGAACAAAATCTAATTCCCCATGGACTAAAGGGAAACACAATCCCCGATGTTTTTTAAAAAAATAAATAAGAAAAATAAAGACAGAAATAAAATAAAACAGACACTTCTCCGAATTGGCGAGTCCGAAGGATGATGCTGATCCCCCATGTTTAAAATTAAAACCGGGTGGAATCGAGCTAAGCACAAAGGAGCACCGAAGACCTAAGCTTTATTCCTGCTAAACAAACAAAACATAGAACATAAAGACAAGCAAGGGGTGTCTATCAAGAGCACTCTTTATTTAACGTCGTTCGAGCTCGACCACTAGGTAAGCTAAATGGAAAATAATAATTAATGTGTCAGGAACTCCTTCAATCTGCGGTTAGGAGAAAGCCCAAGAAGAAGTTGTCAATATATGTTTTTGAATATATTTATTTATTTTTTTTGAAAAAGAAAAAGAAATAAAAGAAGGAAAAAAAGAGAAGGAGAAGAAAAAGTAGAAGAAAAATTAAAAATAAAGCTGCCTAATGAAAAAGAGTTTTCAAAAGAAAACGAAACAAGAGAAGGAGAAGAAAGAGGAGAAAATGGAATGAGAGTACGCGTTGACTATTCACAAAGAACAATTTCCTTTAAAGGTGCATTAAGATGGATACCTCTTCCAAGGAAGAATAAACAACTATTGTGTCTACACTTGGAAAATCCGAAATAAAATAAGTGGGGAAGGAAAAATCCAAGACAATATCACCCTCGATGGGAAGATCGAAGATAATAATGTCCACCCATGCGATTTGCGAACACAAATCCCTGTTGAGATCGTAATAAGTGGAAAGAGAAAAATCAAGATCGTATGGCAAAAGATCGGCAGATTGTTGAAAAGGAGAGAAAGGTTGATATTGGGACTCCTATAAGTTGGGACATCCTTCCACCATGCATTAACAATATTTGAGCAAGGATCGATGTGGCCAGCATGATCTGCCCGAAAATTAATAAAATTCGGTGATGGTGAAGAGTATCCAAACCAACAATCAATAAAAAATTGATCAAAGCCTGCACAAAACTCACAAGAAAAATTAGAGAAAAATTGTGTCATGAAAAACCGAAACTAAAAGAAAGAAAAATATTAAGAAATAAAAGAGAGAAAAACTAAAAAATATATTACTAATATTTTGGTAAATTAATTAGTCTTGGACTTCCCAAAATCTTCTCGGTAAAGGGCTTACACTCGTACTAGGAAATATAATGGGGTGACATCCCAAATTTTCCTTTCAAATAATTTAAGTTATGAACTTAAAGATTCTTTTTTAGAGATAAATGATAAATATAATAGTTTTGCGCTTTCAACATATCGACAAAAAAATCCCCGACAGCGACACCAAAAACTTGATGAAGATTTTACAAGTTAAAAATATTTTACGCAACAAATATCCCGATGTAGGAAAGTATACCTGTCAAAATATAGTTTATGAAATATGTCAAATTAGCTCAGGGCCTATCGAATAATCTTATGCAAAATTTCTATCAATTTATCGGACGAAAATTTGGTTTTGTTTTTGGAAAACATAAAAATTTCAAATACGAAAACATTACAATGTGAAATTCACGATTTAAAAAGTCTTAGCACTTGATTGGGTGTTCTTGGGAATCCGATTATAAAAGATGCATTCTAAATTTTAAAATTCCGTTTTGATTGGAGGATTGAAAAATACGATAGAATCTCACAAGAGACAACTACAGTCTAATTTTAATAATACTTCAAACATAATCTCTTAAAATTTGAAATAAATTAAAATTACATGAATGTTAATCCTGAATCCAAAAGTAGTGATATTTTCAATTCTCAAATAAAGTACAACAAACCATTTATTTCCGAGGGTTCTAAAGCATCCACGAGCCTCTCGTCCAATTAGAATGCCAAATTGGATAGCGAAATTTATATACTAGAAATATAAACTCGAAAAGAAAATTAAATGGAAAATAAATCGAAATGAAAACTTCTAAAAATTAGAACGATAGATTATGATTTAATCTTCATCACAATACTAACCAATCAAGTACTAAAAAAGATTAGTTACTCACAATAATAAAAGAAACAAAAATAAGAGGAGAAGAAAGATTCATTTTTATTTATATAAAAAAGAGTACACAATTAAAATAAGACAAACTAAATCTTTAGAGAAAGGAAATTAAACATACATGAAATAACTTCTAAAAATAAACCCCTCAACATGTAGCACTCATACATGAATATAAAACTCTCTAACTCTCTCTTGAACTTAAACTAGATGCCTTCTTTTTCAACCTTCCAAAACCTTGAATCTTTGCTCCTTTTATAACAATCATGGAAGAATCTAGAAGAGAAGTGAAAAGGAAAAGACCAACGGGGGCTGTCCACTATCTTTGAATGGAGGAATTAAATGGTTGATAAATGAGGGAGGTGAAGGTGTGGAAATGAAAGGTGGTAAAAGAGGGGATATGAAGGGGTGAAGACAATGGGTATTAAATAAGTGTCTAAATGCTATGAATTAAAATGGAGGGAGAGGAAGGGTGGCCGGCCATGCATGAATTAAAAGAAAGCATGGGTTGGAGGGGTGGAGAGAAGGAGATAAATAGGTGGAAGGTAAAGGGGTGGTCGACCACATGAATGAAATGAATAATTCATGGGAGATGAAGGGGTGAAATATTTCATCATTAAAATGTTGTGGCCAGCCATGAAATAAAAAAGAAAATAATAATGGGAGAAGAGGGGGGTCTACCATGATTAAAATTACTTGCATGAAATAAATGAGAACCCATGGATTTAAATATGTAATATATCATGCACGAGAATAATATTTGAAAATATGGTGAGGTGTCAACATGTATTGAAATGATGAAATATTTCATATTTAAAAGGATAATTTCATGCATGAGATTGGTGTCCATGCATGAAGATATTTGCATGAGAATATTTTACATGCAAAGGTTGGCAGTGGGCTTTTACGTCGAGTCGTGTCGAAATCCCCCCAGGTTTGTCATAAAATAAAGTAAAATAATATTAGTGCGAATTATATAAAAATAAAAAGAACAAACTATATAATATTAAATTTAGAAAAAATATATATAATTTATATTAAAATATAATAATTATGATATGCATATTTAAGTCAAAATATAGCATTATAAAGTTCTGTCCCCTACCGCGGCGGTTGTGCTACCCCTGGTGGTAACTCCCAGAGAGTTATTTGTGAGGCATGTCTCCTAAAGACTTCGGGACAATATGTTTAGTTGTGAGCTTAAAGTGCCCAACTATAGTGGTCGTTAGAACAAGCCTTGAAACATAACACAGTTATGTATTGTATGAATGGGCAAGGGAAGGCTGATCTGTGTCGCGTCTTGTGAGTCTAACGGTTTGAGCAATGGGTTGTAGCTAACCTGTACCCACCCTATGGCGATCAACTTAGAGTGAGTTGCTGGCATGTATCTAAAGGAAATAGAGCGCCTTTGACTTTGTCGTAACATTAGAGGAAGAGAGTCTTAGGCTACGGGCCAGAAAGATAAGTAATGCTCAATGTTGAGCCATCGGTCTAGGACTAAGGATGGTGGTGGGACTGGGTTTCCAGTACGCCAGAAAATGTTCCCTGAGTACATGGGTTGTGTGGTAGTCTGTACCAATGTTTATGGTGAATTATACTTAAGTTGTGTATTCTGATGCTTTATATGCACTTGTTGTTTAATTGCAGGGAAGGAGCATCGCCCCGCCAATTGAGGGGTGGGGTAGTTATAATATGGTCAGCTAAAACAGACTGTTGCCTTGTATGCCACATCTTTGAGGATTGTTCCCATCCAGGTGTTGGGGACCCAAGTGTAAAGTAGCGGGCTGAAGCTCTTTGTGTTATGTCGGCCCTCGAAGGCCAAGCGAAGAATCTTTACTAATTTCATGTGTTGCCAACCTGTGTGCTAATGTATGCAAATCACCTTAATTTATTGGAAACCATTTGTAAGGCCTTAACGACAAACTCTTTGTGTATTTTGGTTATCATTCCTACTTGTTGGTTAGTGGTGATGCTAAAGATCACGACAGTGAACCGGTCGCACAAGTAATATAAAATGGGGGCTTTCCCAAGTATCAATCTCTCAAGGAACACAGTAAGGGGGGGTTAATTTCGAGGAGGACTTGAGATTGAAGTCCTTAGGTCGAAGCTAACTAAGAGGGATTTTGATATATGCGGAAATAGAAAATAAAAGGCTATCAACTACTCCTATGCAACGCCACTATGCGATGCTTCGCCAGGCAGTATGGAAGACTAGTAGGGCCGCTATGCACCGAATCACTAGGCGGATGGGCGCGTAGGCTTGCGGATGAGGTGATGAGAATGGCGAATGAGGGTCAAAAGCACCTCTTCGCTACGCACGCCACTAGCAATTGCTAGGGCGGCAAGGGTGGATGGTGGTGGATGAAATATGGCGCACCTCAAGCAAATACACAAAATTACAAATCACAAAGACATGATTTTATAAAAACATTTTACAAATAAGCACACTTCATCTATAAATAAGGTTTACAACAAGACATAAACAATAATAAAGGAAGAACAAGTCAAGAGATCGATCGAATCCGAAGTCTTGCTGAGGATTCACGGTTGGAATTGTCGGGTTGTCAATCCACGTCCAGGCTCGGTCCTCAACTGCATCCGGGGTAGATAAGGGATGTCACCACCTTCCAATGACCCGTATTATTCGTTTCATGATAGCGGACGAAAGTTGCAAGCTTCCCTTTGCTTGATGGCTATGGCGTTGAAGCTTCAAATGAACCCAAGAGATGATAGAGGAGGCCGAGAGGAAGCTCCGGCTTGGATTTGGCGGTGAAAGCTTGCCCGGAGCACCTCCCTAGGGTGGAAGATGATGAAAAATGGCGGAGAAGGCGGAAAACGGTGGAGAAATGTCGAGCTCCGGATTCTCTCTTGCGAATTAGGGCGAGACCTGCATATTATAGAAAACAGAAATGAACAATGTGCACGATCAAGGGCGCACGACTAGTGGTCGTGCGCACTATGTCCAATGGTCGTGCGCACTGGCATGGCAGATTAGGAAGAAGAACTGGGATAACGCGCACGAGCAGTGGCGCACGACCATTGGTCATGCTCATTAAGTTCAATGGTCGTTCGATTACCCCAGACAGGACTCCAGAAAAGAGGAATCAATGCACACGATCAGTGGCCCACGACCGGTGTTCATGCGCACTAGGTCCAGTGGTCGTGCGATTACCCCAGGCAGATTTTGGAAAATGAAGAGTAGTGCGCACGACCAGTGGTCGTGCGCATTAGATCCCATGATCGTGCGTAGTATTCCTGTTTCACAACCATCCCGGAACATGCACACGACCCCTGTACCGATAGGAAAAACAATTCACTAATCTGTGCAGACATTCCAGGCAATCACAAAAAGGAGTACAAACAATAAAAGTAACAAAATACACAACCACGGGCATAAATGTGCACTTACTCATAAAAAGGACATAATAACAAATATGAACAAATAAAGCTCTAAAGTGAAGTGCATCAACGAGAAAATAAGCCCAGATGAGTCCGAAAATAGGTATATAAAATAGACTCATCACACCCCCCGACTTAACTATTTGCCCATCCCGGGCAAACAAAATCTAAGCAGATAGGGAAAAGTACTAGCTAACAAAGAAATTACGATACGGAGTACCATGCGAAGTCACATGCTCGCACGCGTAAAAATATAATAGAAGAAATTTCTAAGTATGAAAAATAGTTTATATTTTTCACAATGCGTATCAACATTTTATTATTACTCAAAAATGGAATCACGGTGAATCATCCAGTCACGCATATGGAGAAAGTCGACTAATCGCTAGGCGAGCATTGCCAAAGATCAGGGCTCAGGATAACCTCCAAAGGAATCCACCAATGTTGGTGACCATATGCTTGCCCTTTCGCATTCTCTCCATGGCATTGGTTTGGTTCACACACGAATCAGTAGGACTTTAGGTGAAGAGATAGGGCTTGGGTTTCGGTGAGGTAAACAATGATAAATAAGAATGGCTATGCACCAAACCCAAATGAGCTAGTATAAAATGAATCCATCAGCTAACCAAAATATATGTGGGTACACCACACCCCCAAACTTAACTTTTAACATATGGGTGTGTGCACCGCCTGCTCCAAATATAATCACATTTCCAAAAATATTTTCAATTTAAACTTTTTCTTTTCACTTTTTTTTTCTTTACAGATATTTTTTCTTCTTTTTTTTCCTTCATTTTATTTTCACAATTTAGCAGATATAAACTTGGGAGGACTTCCACATTTTCACATGTAAAAGCACCACCTCACACCCCAATATTAAAATGTAAAACTCTAAAGCTCGACTTGGGAGTGCGACTAGGATCGTCTTTGAGGCTTTGGTGAAATAAAGGTGGAGCTGAATCAAAAGAATGGGTAGGCACAATGAGGGTAGCGAGGACAAGACGTTAGGAACAGTACAAAGCTTAACCGGGCCAAAATGATGGCCTACATTAAGCTCATGCAAGTGAACTAACCTATACCCATGCTTCAAGAATAGCTTGGGGCAAGTTCTTGGCCAACGAGAAAGACTATCCATCCTCCCGACTCGAGTAATACGAACCTAACAGCCGTCTACACACATCCCTAAGCTACCGTAGGATTCACACCGGATTCACCAATTTTTTTGAGTAGAATAAAAAGTATTTACGCAATTAGAAAAATATAAAACAATAAGCATACAGAAAAATTAAATCTACTCAAATTTCTACACGAGACGATAGCACTTGACTAGGAGCACAACAAGGTCAACATTTTACTCTGTCTCACAATCCTATGTCAGCACCATAATTTTCCCAAATCATACAAAAGAAACGAGTTTAACTCGCAGCACGCAAAAAGCTAAGCACGCGCTCATGTGGGTACAGTGGTGTGTGATGTAATGAACTAATCAAAATATAACAATAAAAGCTTCTAGTATGCACAAGAAATGTGTGCGTGCAAAAGGTAACAAATACTGGCTCTCCCCCAGACTTAAACTAAGCAACACAGCATATGATAGTGAAATTAAAATCATAAAGAGCTAAGGGAAGAGGTTACCCAATGCTCAGCTAGTGAGCATACCAGAAGACGCGTGGAAACCTGAAGCAGGTCCGCCATACGAAGAATCACAACCCCGCCAATGCGATTTGCCATGAATACCTGCAGGGGTGAGCTCCGCAAAAACAAAACAAAAATATACAAACTATAAAGAAATACTAAAACTAACTAGACATGAAAAACAAAATGCAGAAAATGAAAGATAAGTACTGGGGTTATTGTCATCCCAGCACGACTTATTCGGCTACGAAAAGGTTCTAGCTAATGGGCCTATGAAAAGAAAAATGCACAGGTAACTGTTCCAAAATCCGTTTCGATAACCGGTATCGATACGGCGATAGAACAGTTACCCCTCTGCCCAGATAATCATATCGGCTCCTCACAGGCAGAGGAAATAGGAAGTAAGAAGAGGAGGAGCGATGGTCCTCGCTCTTCTCACCACAAAATAAATCCTTGTCTAGCAAGGTATCGTCTATCACAGGCCCGCAGGAGGCGATGGCAACGGCATGAGCACAAAGCTCATCGTCATCCCAACGTACATGTGGAGACTCATCCTGCACAGGCTCAGATAAGGAAGGGGGATCAAGTAATAAAAGAGAAGAAGAACTAAAATAATCATAAAATGGGAGAGTGATCCCGGTATCACTCTCAGCAGGATCCATGCAGAGATCATCGTCGGAATCATACGAGTCATACCGAGGGGAATCCGAGAACTCGAGGTCCGCGGTGGTAAGAGGAACAACCTCATCCAATAAGGAGGTGCAAACCTCCGCATCGGAAAGGGGATATTCCTCATCCTACCGGGGTGCGTAAAAGTGTTCCGAAGATCCACCTTCTCCGTCGGAGATAGAGGAATCATCATCCCACTTTGGCGCAACCTCGGGCACTGAATCATCAACAAGTACGCCATCATCAGCCAACTCACACAAAAATAGAGTAGCACAATCCGGCAAAAATTGCGGAGGGGCAAGGCTGCTCTCGAAATCAAGCATAGAATGAGCATGCCCCATTGCAAAATCATTCGCTGACGCCACCCCGTCGACGACCGGAACAATCTCATCATCCCATACAGGAGTGTCCATGAGTTCCTGCTCCTCTTTTTCTTGGCTAACACCAGAGTGATCGTCATCACTCAAGGGAAGCTTGTAAAAAGGGATCAAGGGACCCATGAAAGAGCTGTATGCAGCTAGAGATTCTTCGGTAATCTCAACGGGTAAAGAACGATCAAGGTGTGCTATGTCAGTGTATGGGCCAGGAAATACCCTGGTAGGCCTGTCCACAACAGTCTTCTGCGAATGGGAGGTTGATGTGCACACGCCCTCAGAGGGAGAAGGCTTGCACAATTGAGGGCAATCCTTCAACATGTGGCCCACACCTTGACAAAGCAAACACCGAATACAATGCTCGGCATTCATAACAGCAATGGCGTCGATGGATCGGCGCAAAGTGTCAAGTAGACGGCACTCAGCATCAGGATACATCGCGAACAAAAAATAATTGCTGAAAAAGTGCTACACAGCTAAAATAAAAATAGCACGGATCTGCTATCTAAATCAAAAATCAGAAAAGGGCAAAAAGAAATAAGCAAAATAAAAATTATAATAACCAAAGCAAATAAGAAAAAAAATGATATGCACAAATGGAAAAGGGCTTCAATCTATTATCTCCCTCTCCAAAAACTGACACGACTATGTTTCCCGGCAACGGCGCCAAAAACTTGATGCTAAAGATCACGGCAGTGAATCGGTCGCACAAGTAATATAAAATGGGGGCTTTCCCAAGTATCGATCTCTCAAGGAACACGGTAAGGTGGAGTTAATTTCGAGGAGGACTTCAGAATTAAGTCCTTAGGTCGGAGCTAACTAAGGGCGGTTTTGATATATGCAGAAACAGAAAATAAATGGCTATCAACTACTCTTATGCAACGTCGCTATGCGATGCTTTGCCAGGCAGGATGGAAGACTAGTCGGGCCGCTATGCACAGAATCACTAGGCGAATGGGTGAGTAGGCTTGCGGATGAGATGATGAGAATGGTGGAATGAGGGTCGAAAGCACCTCTTCGCTACGCACGCCACTAGCAATTGCTAGTGCGGCAAGGGTGGATGGTGGTGGATGAAATATGGCGCACCTCAAGCAAATACACGAAATTACAAATCACAAAGACATGATTTTATAAAAATGTTTTACAAATAAGCACACATCATCTATAAATAAGGTCTACAACAACACATAAACAACAATAAAGGAAGAACAAGTCAAGAGATCGACCGAATCCGAATTCTTGCTGAGGATTCACGGTTGGAATCGTCGGGTTGTCAATCCGCGTCCAAGCTCGGTCCTCAACTGCGTCCGGGGTAGAGAAGGGCTGTCACCACCTTCCAATGGCCCGTCTTCTTCGTGTCATGATAGCGGACGAAAGTTGCAAGCTTCCCTTTGCTTGATGGCTATGGCGTTGAAGCTTGAAATGAACCCAAGAGATGATGGAGGAGGCCGAGAGGAAGCTCCAGCTTGGATTTGGCGGTGAGAGCTTGCCCGGAGCACCTCCCTAGGGTGGAAGATGATAAACAATGGCGGAGAAGGTGAAAAACGGCGGAGAAATGTCGAGCTCCGGATTCTCTCTAGTGAATTAGGGCGAGACCTACATATTTATAGAAAACAGAAATGAACAATGCGCACAGTCACGGGCGCACGACCATTGGTCGTGCGCACTATGTGCAGTGGTCGTGCGCACTGGCATGGCAAATTAGGAAGAAGAACTGGGATAACGTGCACGAGCAGTGGCGCACGACCATTGGTCGTGCGCATTAAGTTCAATGGTCGTGCGATTACCCCAGACCGTACTCCAGAAAAGAGAAATCAATGCACACGATTAGTGGCGCACGACCGGTGGTCATGCGCACTAGGTCTAGTGGTCGTGCGATTACCCCAGGCAGATTTTGGAAAACGAAGAGTAGTGCGCACGATCAGGGGCGCACGACCAGTGGTCGTGCGCATTAGATCCCATGATTGTGCGTAGTATTCCTGTTTCACAACCATCCCGGAACACGCACACGACCCCTGTACCGATAGGAAAAACAAATCTCTAATCTGTGCAGACATTCCAGGCAATCATAAAAAGGAGTACAAACAATAAAAGTAACAAAATACACAACCATGGGCATAAATGTGCACTTACTCATAAAAAGGACATAATAACAAATATGAACAAATAAAGCTCTAAAGTGAAGAACATCAACTAGAAAACAAGCCCAGATGAGTCCGAAAATAGGTATATAAAATGGATTCATCAAGTGGGCATTCATGTGTTTAGGTTCTTAATACTCTTAATGCTTCCGCTAGAATACAACCCTGAATTACGATACGTAAATGGTTTGGGATTAAAGCATAACTCCACTAATTGTTCGTGGAATATGGCATGGGGCCTCGATCGGACCTTCTGTTATATTCTACATGACGGATGGCGGTGTTATAATTTGGTATCAAACTCTGGTTTCGATCTTTCTTATTCTAATTCATGTGTGAATTCTTTTAAGATGTGGTGAACATGTGTATGTGTGTTACCATTATAACATGAATGAACACATGAATATCCACTTAGGAATGAAAATACATATGTTTGTGGAACTTACATGTTCTTGTGATTTTTTTTTTGCAATATTTCTAGTCATTTAATTGTCTGTTTCACGATTAAAGGTGACTAGAAATGGTGTGGGGCAGTATCAGCCCCAGTGCTTGACAAGAGTAGTGTAGCGGGTGATATGCCTACACCTCCTCCTTCAGCTAAAACAATATGTGTAGTTGCTAAATCCATGTTCACGCTGATCAATATGCAACCGCGATGACAATTATAGCCTCCTACCCCTAGTTGCCAAGGCGCAAGTTGGTGTAGTTGAGCTTGTGGCTATGCGACATGTGCCTGATGAGCCTTTGGTGATGAGGCAAGCGATAAAAAGGCAACTGAAGCACGTTATGAGCTTCCACCCTCCAATGTTTGAGGGAACTAGATCCCCCACTTATGCCAAAGATTGGGTCTCAAGAATAAAGATAATCTTGATGGAGACGGAGACGAAGGAGAGGCAGAAGGTGTCTATGGTTATATTTCTTTTGGAAGGAGAGACAAGACTATGGTGGGATGAGCAGGAACTACATTAGTTTGGTAGAAGGCAATAGTCTGAGATCTCAATGGAGGAGTTTTAGAGGCTTTTTCTAACAAGGTATCTCCCATCTGCTCAGAGGATTACTATGGTTAATCAGTTTCAGAGGGTAAATCAGGGTGAGGTTGTGTTGATGACTACTTCTATGAGTTTACAAGATTGGGGCCGTATGTGGGCTCTACGTTTGCTGGCATGGAGTGTAAGACAAACAGATTCTATAATGGATAGTGTGATTATTTGAGGTTACTTCTCTCATGTCCGATGATGTAGGGCTTTCTAACATTGGTAAATACTGCCTAATCCCTAGAACAGGATTTGAAAATTGTCCAAGACAAGAAGGACTTAGGTGTACAAAAACTAGAGTTCAAAGTACTGAACTCTTCAAAGACTGGATATCGAAGGTGGAATAAGAAGTCCAAATCTTCTAGACCAGCTCCTTCGTATGTTATGTCTGGAGTAACTTCTGGGCGAGGCTCAATTATTTGTTATACGTATGGTAAGCTGAGACACTTAACCCGAGAGTGTGGTAGAGGTCCTCCAAGGATAGAGAAAAAGGTAGGTGCATCTTATGTGGAGAATGGGAAGGCTGCAGAGTCGACTACATCCCATTATACTGCAGCATTGCCTAGAGAGTGCAATCATGGCCAACAGGAGGCCATTAAATAAAGCAATGTGGTGACAGGTACGATTTAATATATAGTTTTTATTGCTTTATATACTTGCTACCTTGTGTGTTGCTTGTGTATAACTTGTTTATATTAGGCTTTTTTCCTAATCTTGGACTATTTGGCTAGAGCACTATTTGATTTAGGGGATTCTCACTCATTTCTATCAGAGGACTTTGTGTTGTGTATTAGAGAGCCTTCTTTTATGTCAAAAGATCAATTGGATATATTACTACCTAACGGATGCGTAATGCATGCGGATAGGTCTTGTTGTTTTCAGGTGTAGATAGGAAATCATGACTTTGGATTTGAAGCATCTATATTGCCAATTTCTGAGTTTGATGTAATCTTTGGTATGGACTGGATCTCGAAGCAGCGTGCAAGCATTGATTGCAACTTAAAGGACATCACTCAACACTTGATGGAATTCTGGAAAATTTTATAAGTCCAGATGTTGATGACCACTGCTGACATCATCAAAGTCATAATTGCACGAAGTCATTGCGGGAAAGCTGCTACAACACCGAAAGATTTTTTGTCCCTTTCTGATGGAGATGGCACTCACCAATCCATTGTGGGCCCACATTCTATAGTGTCGTTGATTCAAATCATCGCATATAAAAAGGAAACTAAAAAGGGATTATGGTTAACGAATACTCGGGGATCAAACGCAGAAAATATAGAAAGAGAAATTGAAAGAGGTGGCTGGACATTTTTTCATCCTGTCAAGCTTAAAGGCTAAAGTCCAGCCAAGTTAGCCTGAAGGCATTGAGAGATAGCTGAAGTACTTCAAAGTTCAGCAAGTTTGTTCTCTTCAAAATAGTGTAGCTGATTAATCTTTTCAGCAAGTTGGAAGTTGCACATCTGTGCAACAGTAAAAAGGGATAGCTGTAGAAGAAGGCTTTTTTCCTTCCACAACAAGTGAGCTAGACTGAAATCTGCTCAGTCCAGCAAAGTTGACTCAGAGATATTTCTCTGAGTCATTTGTTTTATTTTCTTCAACTTATTACATTAACTTCTTGTATGATTCAGTAGATCTGAATTTGAGTGTAGGGCACCTTGTGCCTGAGGTAGCTGATAGATTTGCCACTGAGGTAGGATACAAATGAGGATCTGAGCTGTAGGGCTTAAGTGCCTGAGGTAAGAGAGTGTTGCTCTCTAAGGTAGGATCCAAGTATGGATTTGAGGTAAGGCTGTCCTCCTAGCCTGAGTATAGGTCCTTGTGCCTGAGGTAGGTTACTGGAGAGTCACTGAGCTGTAGGTGACAATTATGTCACTGAGATTGTAGGCCTTGGAGGAGGCTGAGTTGTAGTTACCTATAAGGGTACTAAGTTGTAGGAGTGTTGCAGCACTCTAAGAGTAGGGCTAAGTGCCTAAAGCTATATGGCTAAAGAGCCTAAGTGTAGGCCTTAGAAATAAGGCTGAGGTAGGTGATCAATGGATCACTGAGCTGTAGGAGTTCTGTAAAGCTCTAAGGTAGGAACCCTTGTGGTTCTGAGTTTGATTCTGAGAAGAATCTGTGTGTAAGGCTGAGGGCCTTAGGTGTAAGCTCTGAGGAGCATAATGAAAGAATTTGTGTCGAGTCCAACAAATAAGTTGGATAGGTGAGAGGAAAAGTGGATGTACCCAATTGGGGAACCACTATAAATCCTGGTGTTTGCTATATATGCTTGTTTTTCTTTGTGATTACAGGATTTAAGGACATGCTCTAGATAGAACAACTTGAAAACAGCAAAAGATTTATTAAAAGCTCAAAGACCTATTCAGCCCCCCCCCCCCCCCCCCTAGGTGATTAGCAACCTAAAGTTAAATAATTTCAAGTGGTATCAGAGGGAGGTTACTCAAGAAGTATTTAACAATCTGAGTATACCTCCAAGGTTAGCTATAAGATAAATAATGGGGTTTGGTGTAAACTACAAGGAATTGGGAGCCATGAAGTTACCAATCAGCAGAAAGGAAGGGTTTGGGATTTGGAAGGAATGGGTCAGGATGTTCATGGAAGCTGCTGACCCTAGGATATACATTACAGTCAAAGAGGGACCTTTCATCCATATGAAAGTCTCAGTTCTGGATGCCAACATCCAAACACCCAAGTCTTATGAATAAATGAACAAAGATGAGCTCCTTCTTGACTCCATGGATAAGAGAGCTCAATATATTATTGTCAGTGTTGTAGATGATTCAACATTCCAGAATCTGGTTCATTGCAAGACCTCCAAGGAGATGTGGGACACCTTAGTGGTGTTCATGGAGGGCTCAGAATAGGTGAGGGATGAAAGAAAATCCATGCTCAACCAGGAGTATGAGGCCTTCAGACAAGAAAAGTCTGAGGGTATTGCTGAAAGTTTTGAAAGATTCTTCAGAACTGTCAATGAACTGAGAACATATGGAATGTTATTCAACACCTATGAGTTGAATGACAAATTTCTCATGTCTCTCACAAAGGATTGGGACACAATGATCTGTGCCATAAGAGAGATGGGCAAGCTAGTTGAGACACCACCGCCAACCCTGTTTGGAAAGCTACTGTCCTATAAGATGCAGATTGCAGCAAGGAAGGAAGAAGAAGAGATTCCTTTGGTGTTGACGACAAACTTCAGAAACTGTCGACAAAGCTATTCATTCAGTTCTCGACACTGCCTTTGTAGAATGTGTCGACATACTTCAAAAACTGTCGACACAACTGATGTAAACTCAAACTCTGTAAGTCGACACAAGTCCTGTGTGTCGACACAGCTCTTCATCAAGTTCTCAACATAATTGTTTTAAAATGTGTCGACACAAGTCCTGTGTGTTGACACAGCTTCTCCAAATGTCGACACAAGTCCTGGATGTCGATATAGTTACTTCTTTACAATTGTCAGTTCAACAAGGTCTAAGTATGTCGACACAAGTTATGAGTGTCTATACAGTTGATGTCGACGTAAATTCTGGGTATCGACACACTTCGTTTTTGTCAACTCAGACTTGCTTCTTGTCTCGGCACTGCTCCTTCAAAGGTGTCGACACTAAAAAAGTATCTCGACACTTTTGTACTTAGAATATTTTCTGTATTCTTCTGCCTGCACAAGTAAACTCAATACACCATCAAATATAACCTGATGTATATCATTGAGTCAGGTGAGGCTTCTCCTAATCAGGTACACAATTTCTAATGTACCAAATAGCAATGTTATCATGAACCAGTGCCGGGACAACGTCGCCATCAATCCTCCACCGCTCAAAATTACTCATCGCTGATGAGGGCCCTTGAGGGGAAAATAGTAGAAAGCAGCAGTATCATGGGGCAAATCTGGCCCCATAATCCAAGTCGTAGTAGCGTGATCCCACAACAATAAGAACCTGTCAGACAAAGGAACAACAAAACTTTTGAGGAAACTCGAAAGGGTGTCAAGCAAAAGAAAAATAACTCGAATCTTACCATCTAGTTCAAAAACCAAGGAATCCACGTGGAAAATAGACACGGTAGAACTAACACTCCCCAACCCTAGAGAACATTTTGTGAGAGAGAGAAACGACGAAGAAAGACACTCAGGTGGAAAAAAGACGTACAGTAAAAAGTCCGGAAAGTTGAAATAAAGTGAAAAACCACATGCATTATAGAAATCCGAAATAAAAGCATCAAATCCGAAGGTCTTCATAACCGTTGAGATTCTTCTTCAGAGTCTGTTTCTGCATCAGTGTTGTTGCAAGAAGCATTTATTTCCATTAGGCAAAATTCTCTTGTTCTTGCTTCTTCTTCAACTTCAGTTGTGCAGGATGAAGCATATGAGTCATCCCAGGTTGCTGCTTTAAGGTTTCCTTCTTTAGCTGATCCTGGAGCCAATGCTATGAGAAAGTCCCACATCTCTTTTGCAGATGAACATTCAGCAAGTTCCTCAAAGATGTCATCAGACATTGATTGTGCCAGGATGTTCATTGCTTGTGCATCAACAATCTTCAGCTTTTTCTGGGCATCTGTCCATTGAGATGATGGAATAGCATTGATGCTTGATGTTGCCTGAGATTGAGTTGGTCCTGTCAAAATAGATTTAAAGATGTTTTCATCAATGGAGTTCATATAAAAACTTATCCTTGTTTTCCACAGTGCAAACTTATCAAGATTGTACATAGGTAGTCTGGTGCTTGAAAAGTCTTCAATTTGTGCCATGGGAAACTCTAAAGATATTTAAGATCTATCAGATCGTTTTGGTTCAAGTGTTTGCCTGTACAACCAAAGTAACCTGCTCTGATACCAATTGAAAGTAATGGGGATAGATCTTAACTTAACTAATTAGAGTTATATACTAAGTAAAGCAAATCACAGCACAAAAATAAAGCAAGATGAGCAAGCACAAAGAAGACACAAGGATATATAGTGGATCCCCCACCATGGTACATCCACTCTTCTACCACCCTTGTAGGAATCCACTCAGGTTTTTGATCAGGTGCCTGACACCAATGAGCTTTCGATCAGGTGCTCAAAAACCAAACCTCAAGTCTTTTGGAAGGAGACTTGTGAACCATGAATCACTTTTGAAGGGAGATGACAACCCTTTACACACTGGGGGGGAATAGATGATGGTGTCTTCTCTGTCAACAATCAGAGAGAAGACTAGTGGATATTGATGTTAGCAAATGGCTCCCCCTGAGATGTTGAATGGTTTAGGGCATGAGGAGCTTTGCTTCAGGGTGATAGGCCTTCAAACTTGCAGCCTTAACTAGTAGAGATTCAGCAACTTCTTGACAGATTTGTTGTTTGTTGTCCTTGAAGTATCCTGGAGAGTATAAGGAAGAAAAAGACTCTTGATATTGGATGGATGTTCTTCCTCTAATTGATGTCACTTCTCTGTTCTAGGGCTTCTAGTTGCTTTGATGATATTGCCCTGAGTGTTCTACCTATTTATCACTTTCCTGTTACTGTTTGCTGTAGTTTTTACTTCTTTGTCTCTGTATATATCAGACATTCAAATTCCTTGGCCTTGATGGCGGAAGAAGCATTCCCGAGAATAGAATATGCCTTGGGAATTAATCCTGAATTAATCTTCTGTAACAACCCCATTTAATGTTGCCTTTGAACGGCTATTTCCATATTGACTGTGATTAATTCTTGAATTGATCTGCCAACTGTAAATAAATAGGCCTGGTCCTTGACTATAATTAATTCTACCAACTGCACAGAATTCATCGAACTGAGCTCGCAGGTCATCGAGCTCAGTTTCTATTTCATCGAGTTGGAAATCTGTCTTGAGTTTAGCGATCGTCGACCTGAGCTCGGAGTTCATCGAGCTGAGCTTGAATTCGTTGAGCTAAACTTCTTGCTTGAGATCAAAGTTCGTCGACCTGAGTTCAGAGAAGGAACTCATAATTCGTCGACCTGAGTTCGATGTTCGTCGAACTGAGTTCGACTATCGTCGAACTGATTTTCTAACTGACTGCATTTCTTGGAATTCTTCTAAGGCAAATCTGGAAATGAACATATGACTCATGACTATACATTTTGGGTCAATCTAAGAAAACCTACTAGTGATCCTTGCCCAAATCATAACTGGGGTTCCAACAATCTCCCCCTATTTGGGTAAGGACACTATTTACATAAAAATAAAAAAAATACAAAGCAAAAATAATCTGCTTCAATTATAAGGTTTTCAGCAGATGTACATGGTTGCTTTAAAAGAAAATAAACAATCTCCCCTATTTATAAAACAAACAATCTCCCCTAATTACTTTTCCTTACCCAAATTCCTTGCCCGAAATCTGAGTAGACTTTATAATCTGTTATGATAATTAGTCTCTCTACTGTTGTAGTCTTTTTCAAACTATTTCTCAGTATACAACCACTAATATATCCTTGATATTGGCTGAGATTATTGATTTTAAGTACTGTCAAATCTCACTGCTTCATTGGGGTAAAGTATGACTTGTCCTGCAAAGAGAGGTTAAAAGTTCTGGACCCAGATTACCTTGGGTCCTGGTTCTCTTTTATAATAATTAGAAATGAAATAGCATTTAGGTTGATCCTTGTATCCAAGTGGATGATATTTCCTAGGAGGGATTATCCACTTAGTGAAAGGATTTTTAAAATGCTGACTTTGATTATAATTTAGAAAAGAACAAAAGTTTCTGTTTTGAAATCTTGAGTTCGACGAATTAAAGTACTTTCGTCGAGCTGAGTTCGACAAATGGTATTGAGTTCGTCGAGCTCTGTTCATAGAATGACTTTTTGTATTCCATTTTCGTCAATCACTGTTCGACAAATTATATTTATTTCGTCGAGCGTAGATTCCTGAACAGTTAGAATCAAAATCTCTGTTCATAGTTAGTTGAGTTGAGTTTGACGAATAGTATTGATTTCGTCGAGCTATGTTCGACAAATTATTTTGAACTAAGATTTTCTGAAGATTTTTATATTGATTTGATTTATTCTTTGGCAATTTTTCAGTAGTTTTATTTATCACCTCTAATTTTTCTTTTAGTTTACATGATTCTAAAAGACTTATCTATTCAAAAGCATTTCGTAAATCTTGTTTAAGTTTTAAATTTTCTGAAGATACAATATTTAATTATTCTCTGAGAAGTTTTATGTCCTTCTTAGATTGAATTAAATCTTTACACAATAATTTAAAATCGGTTTTAAATGCTTCTGATGAAAGATCAAGGGTAGAGATTACCTGATCTTCTTTTTCTGATTCACACTCTGATTCTTCTTCAGAGTCTGTTTCTGCATCAGTGTTACTGCAAGAATCATTTATTGACATTAGGCAAAATTCTCTTGCTCTTGCTTCTTCTTCATCTTTAGTTGTGCAGGATGAAGCATCTGAGTCATCCCAGGTTGCAGCTTTAAGGTTTCCTTCTTTAGCTGATCCTGCAGCCAATACTATGAGAAAGTCTCACATCTCTTTTGCAGATGAACATTCAGCAAGTTCCTCAAAGATGTCATCAGACATTGATTGTAGCACGATGTTCATTTCTTGTACATCAGCAATCTTAAGCTTTTTCTGGGCATCTGTCCATTGAGATGATGGAACAGCATTGATGCTTAATGATGCCTGAGATTGAGTTTGTCCTGACAAAATAGATTTAAAGATGTTTTCATCAATGGAGTTCATATAAAAACTTATCCTTATTTTCCACAGTGTAAACTTATCAAGATTGCATATAGGTAGTCTGGTGTTTGAAAAGTCTTCAATTTATGCCATGGGAAACTCTAAAGATTTTTAAGATCTATCAGATCGTTTTGGTTCAGGTGTTAGCCTGTACAACCAAAGTAACCTGCTCTAATACCAATTTAAATAAAGGAGGATAGATCTTAACTTAACTAATTAGAGTTATATACTAAGTAAAGCAAATCACAGCACAAAAATAAAGCAAGATTAGCAAACACACAGAAGATACAAGGATATATAGTGGTTCCCCAACCTGGGTACATCCACTCTTCTACCACCCTGGTAGGAATCCACTCAGGTTTTTGATCAGGTGCCTGACACCAATGAGCTTTTGATCAGGTGCTCAAAACCCAAACCTCAAGTCTTTTGGAAAGAGACTTGTGAACCAGGAATCACTTTTGAAGGGAGATAACAACCCTTTACGCACTGGGGGGAAGAGATGATGGTGTCTTCTCTGTCAACAATAAGAGAGAAGCCTAGTGGATATTGATGTTAGCAAATGGATCCCCCTGAGATGTTGAATGGTTCAGGGAATGAGGAGATTTGCTTCAGGGTGATAGGCCTTCAAGCTTGCAGTCTTGACTAACAGAGATTCAGGAACTTCTTGACAGTTTTATTATTTGTTGTCCTTGAAGTATCCTGGAGAGTATAAGGAATAAGAAGACTCTTGATATTGAATGGATGTTCTTCTTCTTCTGATTGATGTCACTTCTCTATTCTATGGCTTCTAGTTGCTTTGATGATATTTCCCTGAGTGTTCTACTTAATTATCACTGTCTGTCACTGTTATCACTTTCCTGTCACTGTGTCCCTGTGTATCCTATGTGAAAATCTCTTTTTACTTCTCTGTCTCTGTATATATCAGACATTCAAATTCCTTGGCATTGATGGCGGAAGAAACATTCCCGAGAGTAGAAGATGCATTGGGAATTGATCCATAATTAATCCAATCTGTAACTGTCCGTTTGAACAGATATTATTATTGATTGTAATTAATCCTCAATGAATACTGCCAACTATAACTGATTGCGCATAGATCGTCGACCTAAACTTGGAGTTTGTCGAGCTGTCTTGAGTGTGTCAACACAAGTCTTGTGTGTCGACACAGTTGGCTTCAGGTATCGACACAGTTGGTGTCGACAGTTATTCTGTGTGTTGACACAATTGTTATGTATGTCGGCACAGCTGACTTCTGGTGTCGACAGTTATTCTGTGTGTCGACACAATTCCTCTGTGTGTCGACACAACCTGGTTCCTTTGTTGATCTTGAGTTTAATGATCGTCGACCTGAGCTCGGTGTTCGTCGAGCTCTGCTTGAATTCGTTGAGCTGAACTTCTTGCTTGAGACCAGAGTTACTCAACCTGAGTTCAGAGAAGGAACTCATAATTCGTCGACCTGAGTTCGACGTTCGTCTAAGGCAAATCTGGAAATGAACCTATGACCCATGACTATACATTTTGGGTCAATCTAAGAAAACCTAATAGTGACCCTTGCCCAAATCATAACTGGGGTTCCAACAATCTCCCCCTATTTGGGTAAGGACATTATTTACATAAAAATAAAAAAAAATACAAAGCAAAAATAATCTGCTTGAATTATAAGGTTTTCAGCAGATGTACATGGTTTCTTTAAAAGAAAAATAAATAATCTCCCCAATTTGTAAAACAAACAATCTCCCCTAATTACTTTTCCTTGCCCAAATTCCTTGCTCCAAATCTGAGTAGACTTTTTAATCTGTTAGGATAATTAGTCTCTCTACTGTTGTAACCTTTTTAAAACTATTTCTCAGTATACAGCCACTGATATATCCTTGATATTGGCTGAGATTATTGATTTTGAGTACTGTCAAATCTCACTGCTTCATTGGGGTAAAGTATTACTTGTCCTGCAAAGAGAGGTTAAATGTTCTGGACCCAGATTACCTTAGGTCCTGGTTCTCTTTTATAATAATTAGAAATGAAAGAGCATTTAGGTTGATTCTTGTATCCAAGTAGATGATATTTCCTAGGAGGGATTATCCACTTAGTGAAAGTATTTTTAAAATGCTGACTTTGATTATAATTTAGAAAAGAACAAAAGTTTCTGTTTTGAAATCTTGAGTTCGACGAATTAAAGTACTTTCGTTGAACTGAGTTCGACGAATGGTATTGAGTTCGTTGAGCTCTGTTCATAGAATGACTTTCTGTATTCCATTTTCGTCGATCTCTGTTCGACGAATTATATCTATTTCATCGAGCGTATATTCTTGAACAGTTAGAATCAAAATCTCTGTTCATAGTTCGTTGAGTTGAGTTTGACGAATAGTATTGATTTCGTCGAGCTCCGTTCGACGAATTATTTTGACCTAAGATTTTCTGAAGATTTTTATATTGATTTGATTTATTCTTTGGCAATTCTTCAGTAGTTTTATTTATCACCTCTAATTTTTCTTTTAGTTTACCTGATTCTAAAAGACTTATCTTTTCAAAAGCATTTTGTAAATCTTGTTTAAGTTTTAAATTTTCTGAAGATACAATATTTAATTGTTCTCTGAAAAGTTTTATTTCCTTTTCAGATTGAACTAAATCTTTACACAATAATTTAAAATCAGTTTTGAATGCTTCTGATGAAAGATCAAGGGTAGAGATTACATGATCTTCTTTTTCTGATTCACACTCTGATTCTTCTTCAGAGTCTGTTTCTGCATCAGTGTTGATGCATGAAGCATTTATTGCCATTCAGAAAAATTCTCTTGCTCTTGCTTCTTCTTGATCTTCAGTTGTGCAGGATGAAGCATCTGATTCATCCTAGGTTGCAGCTTTAAGGTTTCCTTCTTTAGCTGATCCTGCAGCCAATGCTGTGAGAAAGTCTCACATCTCTTTTGCAGATGAACATTCAGCAAGTTCCTCAAAGATGTCATCAGATATTGATTGTGCCAGGATGTTCATTGCTTGTGCATCAGCAATCTTCAGCTTTTTTGGGCTTCTGTCCATTGAGATGATGGAACAGCATTGATGCTTGATGTTGCCTGAGATTGAGTTGGTCCTGACAAAATAAATTTAAAGATGTTTTCATCAATGGAGTTCATATAAAAACTTATCCTTGTTTTCCACAGTGCAAACTTATCAAGATTGCACATAGGTAGTCCGGTGCTTGAAAAGTCTTCAATTTGTGTCATGGGAAACTTTAAAGATATTTAAGATCTATCAGATCATTTTGGTTCAGGTGTTAGCCTGTACAACCAAAGTAACCTACTCTGATACCAATTCAATGTAAGAGGGATAGATCTTAACTTAACTAATTAGAGTTATATACTAAGTAAAGCAAATCATAGCACAAAAATAAAGCAAGATGAGCAAGCACACAGAAGAAACAAGGATATATAGTGGTTCCCCAACCTGGGTACATCCACTCTTCTACCACCCTGGTAAGAATCCACTCAGGTTTTTGATCAGGTGCCTAACACCAATAAGCTTTTGATCAGGTGCTCAAAAACCAAACCTCAAGTCTTTTGGAAGGAGACTTGTGAACCAGGAATCACTTTTGAAGGGAGATGACAACCCTTTACACAGTGGGGGGTGGAAGAGATGATGGTGTCTTCTCTGTCAACAATCAGAGAGAAGACTAGTGGATATTGATGTTAGCAAATGGCTCCCCCTGAGATGTTGAATGGTTCAGGGAATGAGCAGCCTTGCTTCGGGGTGATAGGCCTTCAAGCTTGTAGCCTTGACTAGCAGAGATTCAGGAACTTCTTGACAGATTTGTTGTTTGTTGTCCTTGAAGTATCCTGGAGAGTATAAGGAAGAAGAAGACTCTTGATATTGAATGGATGTTCTTCTTCTTCTGATTGATGTGACTTCTCTGTTTTAGGGCGTCTAGTTGCTTTGATGATATTTCCCTGAGTGTTCTACTTGTTGATCACTTCCTGTCACTATTATCACTTTCCTATCACTGTGTCCCTGTGTATCCTGTGTGAAAATCGCTTTTTACTTCTCTGTTTATGTATATATCAGACATTAAAATTCCTTGGCATTGATGGCGGAAGAAACAATCCCGAGAGTAGAAGATGCATTGGGAATTGATCCATAATTAATCCAATTTGTAACTGTCCGTTTGAACTGATATTATTATTTACTGTAATTAATCCTCAATTAACACTGCCAACTGTAACTGATTGAGCATATATTGTCGACCTGAACTTGGAGTTCGTCGAGCTGTCTTGAGTGTGTCGACATAAGTCTTGTGTGCCGACACAGTTGGCTTCAGGTGTCGACACAGTTGGTGTCAACAGTTATTCTGTGTGTCGTCACAATTGTTCTGTGTGTCAACACAGCTGACTTCTGGTGTCGACAGTTATTATGTGTGTCAACACAATTCCTCTGCGTTTTGACACAACCTGTTTCCTTTTTTGATCTTGAGTTTAGCGATCATCGACCGGAGCTCGGAGTTCGTCGAGCTCTACTGGAATTCATCGAGCTGAACTTCATGCTTGAGACCAGAGTTCCTCGACCTGAGTTCAGAGAAGGAACTCATAATTCGTCGACCTGAGTTCGACGTTCGTCGAACTGAGTTCGACTATCGTCAAACTGATTTTCTGACTGACTGCATTTCTTGGAATTCTTCTAAGGCAAATCTGGAAATAAACCTATGACCCACGACTATACATTTTTGGTCAATCTAAGAAAACCTAATAGTGATCCTTGCCCAAATCATAACTGTGGTTCCAACATACGTGGAAAATAGACACGATAGAACTAACACTCCCCAACCCAAGAGAACATTTAGTGAGAGAGAGAAACGACGAAGAAAGCCACTCAGGTGGAAAAAAGACGTACACTAAAAAGTCCAGAAAGTTAAAATAAAGTGAAACACCATGTGCATTATAGAAATCCGAAATAAAAGCATCAAATCCGAAGGTCTTCATAACCATGGATGGGTCGGCATTCCTATATATTAAATTCCTGACAGAGCCATTAGAAATCCGCTCGGGGACTGACCGGACTAAACCCAAATCACCAACTCTAGCGTAGGATGGTCTCGGAAGGGAGCAAAAGTGCGTGCGACATAAATTAAAATGGCTAGCTAACGTACTAGATACATGTAAGCGGAGGTCGTAAGTAGGCGGAGGGAAAATATGTGCCACTGGATTGGAAGAATAAATATGGCTAAATATGACTAAATCTAGGGGCACAATTGTTGTGGAATCAGAAACAGTCGACAACGAAACACTTGCACTGGCATATAACTCATGACGTGATCCATCAACTATATGATGTGGTCAGAATGAGAAAGGGCGGTGAAAAGAACAAATACTAGTGTGCACAACTTATTAATATCTAAAATCCGAGACAACGCCAATGTAGGAACTAAAAGAGTGGGTGTGGCACAAAAACTTAGACTAGGACTACCAGATCAACATCCTAAAAAGTCATCTAACGTAGGCAAATAAACATGAGGAAGGGTCAAAAAAATCAATCCCAGGATAAAATCCAATTCAGTATAATTTTCACCCAACGGTGACAACATCAAGGAACTCTTACCCGGTTATACAAAAAGTGAATCGTCCAAAAGTACGGCTTCCACGCTTGGAAATTCTTCCAACACACTGGAGACATCATCGAAATCAGAATCAGTAAAAGTCTCAGAAATGGGCAAAATCAAACTCCACAAAATGACTAATTCATATTGAGCTTCAGGCAATGGTGATAACATCAAAGAAATATCTTTCGGGTTCTCAGCGCTAAAGTGATCCAAAAATAACCTTCCCTCATGAGGTAAATCTGATGCAGGCTTGCACGTTGACACCAAATATATCTACGGACGACACGTTTTCCTCTCTAATGATCCAAATCCTACACTCGCACAATCGTTCTACGCAACACCACATTAATTAATTTTATCAATTATATGCTAGCATACGGGTAGCCAAACCGATTAGGATCGAATAGATGTGATAGGCCAATATTCTTTCCGGCTAAAAGGACCCACCCGGTCCGAACGAGCGGTGTTGTACCAAAAGAGATCTACCAAAAATAACGATTGAGAAAAGGTAGATCTCTCCCAACAAAAGAAAACGAAGGTTCGCCAAACCTTTTAGAAATTAAATCAATCACGATAAACAAAAACCAGTCGAAGGAAAAACCACGATTATTTAATGCTTCAAAATGTAACGCCAAGAATTTCCACCACAAGAATTAACTAGAGGGAGGGAAACACATATGTAGTAGAAATATTTCATTACCCAATCAGAATGGATGATTCTGGTATTTTTTTCTCTACTTGGATTGCCCTTCAACGGCTCCGCCGGAGTCTCGCCGGATGGAGAGGAACTTGTCCGCCTTCATCGCTTCACGCCTTGGCCAAGATCTTTGGTTGGTAAGAGAAGAGGTCAGCTATTGGAGGTGATGAAGAGGGGTGCTCGGGTTTTTGGGAGGAGAGGAAAACAAGAATAGAGAGGGGGAGAAGGTTGGCCGGCGGCCAAAGAGAGGAGGAGGATGGAGGAGGCCGAAGTTTACCTTAGAGGGAAAGAGGGGGAAAATTCAAATCTTGAATTCTTAGGATTTCTTTTTTTTCATTCTCTAATTATTCTTTCATAACATGGATATATATAGCCTACACCACTCAATCTTGCTCCATTCAAAATTCAAAATTCAAAATTCAAAATGAAAGTTATGAAGGTTATATGCACCCATCATAACATGAATTATTTAAATACAATAAAAATAAAAATGCTTAAAATAAAATAAAACATGAAAATGATTTAATAATTAATAATAGTTATTAATAAATTATTATTAATATAATAATTTAGGACGGATATTATGGCAACGCTCCACATGGTCATCTGTAAGCACACCGTCGCCGTCTTTAAAATGTCGTGGGCTGTTGTCTCCATCAATCCTCCCCCGCTTAAAAGTACTCATCACCGATGAGTTGGTCGGAATGCACAAGTGTAGGAGAGCAGCATCCAATAGAGCCACCTCCGATCCAAGAATCCAAGAGTTATCGAAGGCTGGTCGATCACGCCATCGAATCAAGTAGTGGCAAACATCACCACATGTCGGGGAGAGCACTACACCTTGGAGTATCCTGTCATGCAAAAAGGTGGTTCTGGGGAACCTTGGAAAAACATTAGGCAATAAAGGAAAATAAATTTCTACATCAACAACCAACATACCTCCAGTGAAGACCGATGAAGAGAGCGATCCAGGCACCAGCTCACTACCCAAACCATAAGAAAATATAGTTGACCCAAACGGACAGACAGATAATTCTAGTGGTGGAGAAACATATAGCGTTAAATTAGAAACATTAAAAATAGGGGTAATACCCCAATTAGTGGAAAGCTTCAAATGATATGTGTATTCTGTTAATTTCATTAATATACGAAAAAGGTCTAACTCGCCAACTTGCCAACTTTCTATAGTGCCCGAAGTCAACCGTTCAGGGACGAGACGCATCAAAACTAAATCACAAATCAAATAGTGAGACGCTCTTCTATGTAAACTAGCATGAAATTGATAAAATATAATTCGTATGGCTAGCTCTTCACTACTGTGCTTATATAATTTTTGAACATGAGAGGCATAAACTAGTGCGAGTTAACTTGGATTATCAGACAGTGGAAACGAAATCAAGTCAAAAGGCACATGTACTTTAAATCCGTGCACGATCACATTCGGCGAGCGACAAGCATAAAATTAATCATAAGACGCAACTATATAGATTAATTTATTACATGTGCGCCTAAATATCTCGCTACCGTGTGGTGTGAACCCATGTTCTATGTGACTCAACCCAAAAACTGAGGATAATGGGGTTGGGGGTACGGGAGCCTTAAAATCAAAGATGATTTTCATAGGCGTCAAAGTCGCAGTTCTAATTTTATAATTAATATAATCACGCTTGGCATGAAGATATGCAAAGGGAAGCCGCTCATCATTAATACTAATAGAATTGAATGCTCGTGGGTGTGATAATAGGTGCGAGTGATACAACTAATGCAGCCTAACCGTGATCACTAATGGGTGGGAAAAAGGGCCATCAAATGGCGGTGGGTAATTCCGTGCGAATGGGCGTGGTATATAGGTGTGTGACCGAGACACCACAACCAGAGGCACAATAGCCAAAGACTCAAAAACATACGAGGATGGAACCGTAGCTGGACACGCAGAGAACTGAGTAGTCAAATGTATCATGTCCAAAGGAGGGGCCCGCATGGTTGGCCAAATAAAATGACTCAGATCAGGAGGGAGAGTCCGTAAATCTAAAACCGAGAGAGAGTTAAGATCAAATTTAATTTCACGCAACAGAGATAGTATCATGGGATGCTCATTCGGTTCTACTTCAATAACATTGTCCAAATATACAACTCTCTCACTTCGACATTCTTCCAACACACTAGACACTTCATCCAATTCAGAATCAGTATAGGCCTCAGAAATGGGCAAAATTGAACCCAACAAAATTTCTAATCCATATTAGGCTTCAGGGAAAGAAGATAACATCAATGAAATATCTTCCGGGTCCTCAGCGTTAACATAATCCAAAATTAACCTTCCCACACGGGGCAAATCTTCCAATACAACACTTCACTCGCTAGCCAAATCTTCCCATGATCTCGGTACATCGTCAAAATCAGGATATAGGACAGGGCAAGTCGAATCCCGGGGAGAATCTAAATTAGCTTGAATCTCAAGCAACGATGATAATATCAATGGACTATCTCCCGGATGTGAATCACTAAGATCATCCCAAGCTAAACATCCATCCCAAGGTGACTCTTCCAACACCGATGAAACATCTACCAACACTGGGTCCACATAAGACTCCTTGATAATCACGATAGACGCCTCAAAAATATCGTCAACAGGGAGTGTAGATGATTCCTTAGGGGAGAAATCCTCATCCAGGTCACTAGAAAAACCAATCTCCTCAACGTCACTAAAAGCGTCAGCGATATCAGCCTCGTCCTCAGTGATGGGCTCAGTCCAAGACACTAGCTCAGACTCATCAGGGGAGTTAATGACTAGATCAGGCAACTCGGAGGGAGACTCAAAAGGTTCTATGGGCGTATTCGGGGTAGGATGCTCAATAGATCCATAGTCAGATACGCTGCTAGGCGCACAAGTCATAGTCGTTTGTCTGCCCCTACAGATAGGACTACTCTCACCCCGCGGGCTCAGGGCAGTCCTAGCAGTTACATGTACCGAACTCGAGATAGGGGACCTCACTATTTCCTTTCCTCTATAGGTGGGTGCAGGTGTGCTATGGGTAGCTCTATCAGCGTGGGGAAAGGATCTTTCCTGTGGGAATAGGTCACCTCTATGGTCAGGTTTGGATAAGGTGCCATAACTATACTAGCTAGCAGATGCCGGGCTAGTAGTAAGGCGGTAGGGGGAATCAAATTTCTCCGAGAGTATTCTTCGCATGTGGGGCCAGGCAAATGGATAGCTACTAGCTCCATACTCTTCGTTCAGCCAAAACATGCGGGCTCGACCTCTTAACCGCTCTCGGACTACATTAACCTTTTGGTAGTCGCCCAATTTGTTATAATCAAAATAGATTTCTACCCACTTAAACCAGTATCTAAAATACTTTGGATCTCCATAACCATCATAGCTGAAAATCTTAGTGCATATGAAAACCTGGGGATGATTGGAAACATTAACGTCGAAAGCCATTTTAGTGAGAATCGGAGAGAATATCTCACTCGGAACTGGTTCACATGCAATGAAAAAATAACCTGGCACTATTTAAATTTCAAAGATGTAATTGTTCCCGCTAATTACTTAAAATAACAAATGTATTTTTTTATTTTCTTGCTGGAAATAATATGAAGATTATTAAATAATTTTTTTTAAAATTTGCAGAAAAAAAAAGGCCGCTATTTGCAGACCAAAGTTAAAAATTTATAAAGATGTAATAAAAATAATGACTTAATAAAAATAAAATATTTTTTTATTTCTTACAAATAAAATGATAGAGAATTTCGAGAATTTTGAAATTTGAGAAAAGTTGAAAACTTAGGCCGCTATTTACAGACAAAAATTTAAAAATTGATTTTGTTTTTATGTTGTGCAATGAACGTGCAAGTGTGTGTCAGCGTTCTAAGTAGTTTTTTTCCTAGAATGGTATATATTAAGAAATTAGCACAACCTGGCTCTGATACCAAATTGATGCAGGCTTGCACGTTGACACCGAATATATCTACGGACGACACGTTTGCCTCTCTAATGATCCAAATCCTACACTCGCACAATCGTTTTACGCAACACCACGTTAATTAATTCTATCAATTATATGCTAGCGTAGGGGTAGACAAACCAATTAAGATCGAATAGAGGCGATAGGCCAATATTCTTTCCGGCTAAATGGACCCACCCGATCCGAACGAGCGGTGTTGTTGTAACACCCCAAAGTTAATTTGGGTTCAGGCATGGGTAACACGGCCTGGGACACGGGCGTGTCCCAGGGCGTGTGTTGCTCGGGTTGAGTAGATGGGCGCATGGTCGACAAAATTCGTTGAACGAATTTTTGGGAGGTACATGCCCATGACACGGGAGTGTTAGGGGGAGTGACCTAGGGCATGTCCTCCTTTGGTCGACACCAGAGTTTTGGTCGACGAACTGTGCCCGACGATCGTCGAGTATGGGGTACACGGCCTGTGACACGGGCGTGTCACATTGCGTGTGCCGCTGTGTCGAGATGTCGACACTTTTCTCTCGAGTAGGTGGAAAAGTACTCGAGTAAGAGGGGTGTGACACGAGCATTTCATCCCTGTGACACGGGCATGTCCGATCCGGGTACTCGAGTAGTTGGTTTTCTCTCGCGTAAGTCCTCTCGAGTGGGTCTTGAGTGGGTGACACGCACCGTGTCACGGGCGTGACCTGGCTGTCACGGGCGTGTACCCTAGCCGTGACCTGTTTCAGGATAAGGAGGTTTGTGCACCGCTTACAGTACACGGCCTGTGACACGGGCGTGTCACAGTGCGTGTCAGACCCGAAAAGTGATTTTATAGCTTTGTTGTGGTCGTCCATTGTCTTCAGCTGGGATCTAAGGGCTGAGAGGCCTTGCTGCTTCCTTAAGGCCGTGGATTGAGATGAAAGAAATCATTTTATTTTGGCCTTCATCTTTCTACAATCCTAGAGAGAGAAAGGGAGAGGAAGAAGGAGGAGGAGAAAAGGGGCTGGTCACTGGTGGTGCTACGGTTTTCCGGCGAGAGATTCGAGGTCGGCGTTGCGGAGGAAAAGCTGTTGCGATTCTTCCTAGCCAGTTAGGAGCTCATGGCACCAAAACGGTCTTCAAGGGTAATGACCTTTCTTCTTAGCCATGTGAAGGCTTCCGTTTTGGCATATGCATATGATTCCCCCACCAAAGGGTGGCTGATTGTGGAAGTCTTTGGGTGGATTAATGGAATCCCAAATTCGTTGGCATATAGATCCGAAAATTGAGTACGGAATAGGCATGCTGTGTGAAGCTCATCTGGACAGGTTGGTTTGGATTGGTGATGTTGCATACGAACCGGAGAAGACTCCGTGATAAATGCTTAGTTTAGGAGTCGAAGGGTTGGACCTGTGAAAGGAAGTAGCAGGTGTTGGGTACATTGGAAAATGTGTACCAGATTTGAAGAAGCCTTACCTTACTCAATGATATGCATCAAGGTGTATTTCATGTTATTTTGAGTTTATATGTGCAGGTTAAGAAAATGCAGGAATGCAGGAAAAAGTTTCTAAGTCCATGTATCGAGAGCAGAAGAAGTTGTGTCGACACTTATGAAGGCTTGTGTCGATATTATAGAAAAGCTGTGTCGACACTTGGAGTTAATTGTGACGACACTTGGAAAGGCTGTGTCGACACCTGAAGAAACTGTGTGGACATACAGAGGCAGTGTCGACACACAGAAAAGCTTAGTCGACATTAACTGTGTCGACACACAGAGGCAGTGTCGACATACAGAAGACTTTGTCGACATCAACTGTGTCGACACACAGCAGAGTTTCAACAAAGTTAATATTTCTGTAAAGAGAAGAAGTGATTGTGTCGACACACAGAATTAGTGTCGACACATTCTACAAAAGCTGTGTTGAGAAGCAGTGTCAACACTAAGAGAGCTTTGTCGACACCACCAAGGCTTGTGTCGACACTTAGTTTACTTGTGTCGACACATGATGAAGTTCAGTCTTGACACTTTGCTGACAGAGACAGAGTTTCAAGAAGTGACTGGATAACTTGACATCTGCCATTACTAACCGGTCTACTGCAACTGTCAGTGCTGTCAGAAGTTTCGTTAGAAACCGGATCAGCCAGTTACTATGGAGGAAGTCTATATAAAGACATTCTCCATCAACAGAACATATACATGAAAGAGTATACACATACAGATACATACACTTAAAATAGAAGAAGATTTTCGATAGAAGATCTAAGAAGACATTCTTTAGTGGTGATCTACTCAGAGTTTGTCAAGAGAATTCAAAGAAGAATTTAGAAGAATCTTCAGAAGAATTTGGAGAGAGAGAGCTCCATCTATTCAAGTGAAGAAAGGGACTTACATCAACAAGTCTTTAAAGTGCAGATTCTGAACCAGGATGCCAAAAACAATTCAGATTGATTTCTAAATTTCAAGAAAGAAGCTGATTGAAGATAGACTTCAAAGGAGATCAACCCTACTGTGTTCAGATTATAGAAGCTTTGAAGAAAGCTAAGACGGGTTGATCTCTGTCATCAGATTCTTTCAAGAACTTATTAAGAAACCATCCATCCTTTCTCTCTCAACCAGGGTGGTGGTAAATTTCAGATTTATATCTATTTTCTGTAGGATCTTTTTAAGATCTGAGTTGTAAGCCTATTTTATAAAGGCTGAGATGTAGGAGATTAAGTTCTCTAAGTGGTAGGCCCTTGTTGAAGGCTGAGGTAGGGTTGTGAGCCTGAGTTGTAGGAGATTGTAATCTCTGAGTTGTAGGCCTTGTTGAAGGTTGTGGTAGGGAATATTGCCTGAGCCGTAGGAGTGTGGACTCACTCTGAGTTGTAGGAGCCTTGTTTGGGTTCTGAGCTGTAAGATCTATGGATCTGAGGAGAAGGAAAGAAGTTAGGCCGAATCTAGCACACTGCTAGATAGGTGAAGGGGGAAAGTGGATGTACCCAGATCTTGGGGAACCACTATAAATCAGTGTGCAAACTGTGATTATGTGTGATTCTATGAATTCTGTGATTATGATAGTTGTAGAAACTATAGATTTAATTTGATTGTCTGAATTAATATTCTGCCTTAGCATAAAAAGGAATTGCACCTATTCACCCCCCCCCCCCCCTCTAGGTGTTTAGGAACCAATTCTTTCAAGTGGTATCAAAGGGAGGTTCCTCAAAGATAGACTTAACAGTCTGTGTGAGATCTGTAAGGCAGAATTAAGTTAAAGAAGATGGGTTCAGGAGGAAACCATAAAGAACTTGGTGCAATGAAATTGCCTATCTGCAGGAAGAAAATCTTTGGAATATGGAAGTAAAGGGTCAGACTATTTATAGAGGCATCTGATCCTAGAATTTATATAACAGTTAAGGAAGGATCATATATTCCAATAAAGGTTTCTGTTCTTGATGCTAATCAAAGGACTCCTAAGGATTTTTCAGAAATGACTAAGGAGGAGATCATCTTTGCTACAATGGATAAAAGAGCACAGAATATTGTAGTGAGTGTCATTGATGATTCAACATTCCAGAATCTGATTCACTACAAAACCTCCAAGGAGATGCGGGACACATTGATTGTCTATATGGAGGTTTCTGAAGAGCTTAGGCAAGATAAAAAGTCTATGCTTAATCAAGAATATGAGAATTTCAGACAAGCCAAACCTGAAAACATAACTGAGTGTTATAAAAAGTTCTACATAATTGTAAATGAATTAATGTCCTATGGAAGAATCTTCAGTACATATGAGCTGAATGACAAATTCCTTAGGTCTTTGACTAAGGATTGGGATACAAAGATCTGTGCCATAAGGGAAGTGGCCAGACTGGCAGAGATTTCACCACCAACACTGTTTGGCAAATTGCTATCTTATGATATGCAGTTGTTAGCCAGAAAGGATGAAGAGAAAAATACAAAGGGTGACTATAGAGATAAGTCAGTGGCCTTCAAGGTAGAAGCCACAAGGAAGAATAGGAGGATGTCTCCATCTTTTCCTAAGAAAGATGCAGAAGTGATTTTAGAAAATTCTGATAATCACAGTTTAGACAGCAGTAATTCAGATGAAGACTTTGCTGTTTTAACAAGGCAGTTTCAGATATTCTTAAAGAAGAAGTAGTGGAAATATAAGCCATCCTCATCTCAATCCAAGGATGACTATTATAAGAAAAGGAAGTCTTCTAGGAAGGACAGGAGTGGGACAAATCCCAGTAAGTCAACTACATCAAAAATTATTTGCTATTGCTGCAACAGACCAAAACATGTTGTGGCTGACTCTCCAGATAAAAGGAAGGAGTCTACTGATAAAAAGAAGTCTCAGCACAAGAGCAAGAAGGAGAAATCCTTGGTAGCTAAGAAAGAGAAAAGTTGGACAGATCAATCAACTTCAAAGTCTGAATCTGAGGCTGAGGCATATATTGGTTTGTTTGCAACAGAAGAAGAGGATGAGTTCATGAAATTACTGGACTCTATCTATGAGCAAGAAGACCATCAGTGCAAAGGACTGATGGTTGTATCTGAGGAAGACCAGTGCCAGGATCAACCTGGCCCCAGTAAGGTAAAAAGTTTATCTATAGATTCTGATTACTTCACTGGGTCAGAATCAGATGCATCTCCATCAAGTGATGAAGATGGGTCTGAATCTGAAGGAGATATTCATCAGCTGATAGATGAATATGGGGATTTGTTGCAGGCACTCAAGAGAAGCAAAAACCTGGCCAAAAATCAGGCTAAGGAAATTACAGCTCTTAAGTTGGCTGCATCTGATTCAGAGAAGTTGCTGGATCAGAAGATGAATGAGATTGCCAAGCTGAAAGACATAACAGTTATTCAGATGGGAACAATCACATTCAAAAATGATCAGATCAAAAGTCTGGAAAATAGACTTCAGAAATAGAAGGAGATAGTGGCTAGTTTTTCTAAGCCAAAATCTATCCTACCCTTAATTGATGACTTTGTGTCTCAAAAGGATAAGGCAGGAATAGGCTTTAAGAGAGCTACATGGGCTACACAGTCCAATAATAAAGGCAAAGCCCCTACACAAAGCAAGAGATCAACTACCAACAATACAGCTAAGATTGTACATAAAAAGAGGTATAATAAGTATGAGTGCTGGTGCTATGTCAAGATAGGACATTTTGCCTTAGACTGTTGGCACAACACCAGTGTCAAGGAGAATAGCAGTCTACCTGTTAGAAGAGCTGCAGGAAGTTTTGTTAAGTTTCAAGCTAACTTGAACCAAGGACCTAAAAGTTATTTGGGTTCTAAGGTTAAGTAATCTTTGTTGCAGGTGAGTCCAAGTTGTCATGCCCCTATATGGTACTTGGACAGTGGATGTTCCAGGCACATGACTGGAACAAGAGGATTGCTAAAGGACTACTCACCAATGCTGAATGGGCCTAAAGTAATCTTTGGTGGTTCTGAAAAAGGAGTCATCAAAGGTTTTGGTAACATTTCTAACAACTCAATTACAATCACTCAAGTGGCCTATGTGAAGGGTTTGAAACACAACCTAATAAGCATAAGCCAGCTGAGTGATCTTGGATATGACATTTCATTCATTAAGAATGGTTGTCATATCAAGAGGTCAAGTGATCAAAAAGTCATATTGACTGGCTATAGAAAAAGAAATATGTATTGCCTAAACTTTGAGAGTGAGAATAACAATTCTCTTATCTGTCTTGTGGCTGATGAGAAAGCCTCTCATTGTGTCAAATGGCACAAGAGGCTAGCCCATCTTAACTACAAGACTATTGGCCAACTCTTTAGTAAAGAGTTAGTGAGGAATGGTCCTCAAGTTAAGTGCTTTAAGGATGGAATATGCTCAGCTTGTCAAAAAGGTAAGCAGACTAGATCCTCCTTTCATAGCCTAGAAACCAAAGACTCGGTGAGGTGCTTATACCTCTTGCATATGGATTTATTTGGTCCTATGCCAGTTCAGAGCATAGGTAGGAAGGTCTACACTTTTGTGGTTATAGATGACTATTCTAGATTCTCATGGGTTTTCTTTCTGAGGTAGAAATCTGAAACCCCAAAGGTCTTCTGCAATTTTGTCAAGCAAATTCAGAATGAATTAGATAGTTCAGTGGTCAAAATCAGAAGTGACCATGGAACTGAATTCAATCTGAGAGTTTGACAAGATTGTGTGAAGAATTTGGGATTCTTCAAGAATTCTCCTCACCTAGAACACCTCAGCAAAATGGCATTGCTGAGAGAAAGAATAGGACATTGATTGAGGCTGGAAGAATACTATTGAGTGACACTTCTCTCCCAGAATATTTCTGGGCTGAGGCAGTAAACACTGCATGCCATGTGCTCAATATGGCTTCCATCCCCAAAAGCCACAAAAAGACACCCTATGAGGTTATGAAAGGCAGAAAATCAAATTTATCCTATTTTAGGAACTTTGTTTACAAGTGCTATGTGCTTAATAATGACAAATCTCACCTAACTAAGTTTGCTGATAAATCCCAAGATGAGATATTTGTTGGGTACAACAATAATAGTGAGGCTTATAGGGTCAACAATTTGGCTACTCAAGTTGTATAAGAGTCTGTTCATGTCATTTTTGATGAATCTAGACTTATTAACAGTGAGTTGCCAAGTAGTTCTTGTAGCTCTCCAGGTATACAGCAGAATATGGACCAGTTTACTATCAAAGAAGATCCAACTGCAAAGCAGGATGAGGAAAATGGTAGTTGCTGTCCAGGGGTAGGGAGTACAAGACACTCAAGAGGCTGATGAAGACCTTGAGGTACAGCAAAATGAAGAGATTGAAGAAGGTCAAACTATTGATAGATTACCTTTAGTAGTTAGACATTTGAATGATCATCCTGCACACCAGATCATTGGTGATCCAAGACAAGGAGTGCAAACAAGGAGCAGGAACTTAAACACAGTTCTTTGCTCTAGCTTCTTATCTCAAGTGGAGCTCAAGAGATTTGAAGAAGTTATTCAAGACCCACACTGGATTGATGTTATGCAGGAGGAGTTAAGTCAATTCAGAAGGTGCAAGGTCTGGGAGTTGGTTCCAAAACCAAAGGGCCACAATGTCATAGGTACAAAGTGGATTTATAGAAACAAGCTTAATGAGAGTGGGATCATAGTGAAGAATAAGGCAATACTAATTGTCAAAGGATATAGGCAGGAGGAGGGCATAGACTTTGATTAGACTTTTGCTCCAGTGGCTAGGTTGGAAGCAATAAGGCTATTTCTAGCCTATGCAACATATCAAGGCTTCAAATTGTTCCAAATGGATGTTAAGTCAGCATTCTTGAATGGAGACTTAAAAGAGGAGGTCTATGTAAAACAGCCCTCAAGTTTTGTTGATCCACTCAATCCTACTTATGTTTATAAACTTAGGAAAGCTTTGTATGGGTTGAAACAAGCCCTAAAGGCTTGGTATGAAACCCTGTCTAATTTCCTCATTGATAACAAATTCTCAAGGGGGAAAATAGACAAGTCTCTATTCCTTAGAGAATCCAAAGGAAAGATTATCCTAGTCCAAATATATGTTGATGACATAATATTTAGTTCTACTGAAAATAACCTTTGTAGAAAGTTTGCAAAACTTATGCAAGGGAAATTTGAAATGAGCAGTATGGGAGAACTTAAGTTCTTCTTGGGCCTCCAAGTAAGACAGACTGATGATGGCATGTCCATATCTCAGTCTAAGTTCACCCAAGAGTTAATTAAGAAGTATAGTATGGAGTCATCCACTACAATGAGAACTCCAATGGGGACAACTATATCTCTAAGCAAAGATGATGCAGGGAAACCTGTAGATGAATCTTTATATAGATGGATAGTTGGCTCCCTCCTTTATCTGACTGCTAGTAGACCAGACATCATATATGCTACATGTGTTTGTGCTAGGTACCAATCCTTCCCTAAAGAATCTCATCTTACTGATGTCAAAAGGATTTTGATATATCTTAAGGGCACACCTAATCTAGGCCTTTGGTATCCTGGGAATAGAGATTTTCTACTAATGGGCTATTCAGATGCAGACTTTGCAGGTTGCACAGTAGATAGGAAAAGCACAACAGGCACCTGTCAATTTCTAGGAGGAAGGTTGGTGTCTTGGAGCTGTAAGAAGAAGACTAGTGTGGCAATTTCCACAGCTGAGTCTGAATATGTTACTGCAGGAAGTTGCTGTGCACAGCTGTTGTGAATACAACATCAGTTAGAAGATTATGGTATTCATGTAAGTAGAACTCCATTATTATGTGATTCTACTAGTGTTATTTTTATTGCTCATAATCCTGTTTCTCATAGTAGAACAAAGCATATAGAAATAAGATACCATTTTCTTAGAGATCATGTAGAGAAAGAAGATATTTCATTAGAATTTGTTAATACTGATTTACAACTTGCTGAAATGTTCACTAAGCCTTTAGATGAAACTAAATTCAATAATTTCAAAATTGAATTAGGAATGTTGAACATAAATTAGTTTAATAAATTTGGCTAAGTAAAATTGTGTCGACACAAAAAGTTGTTTGTGTCGACACATAGTAGTTGGTGGCAACACTCCAGGAAAGTGGTGTCGACACATCTAGAAAATAAGTGTTGACTCTTCAGAGAAGTTGTGTCGACACATCTAGAAGTTGTGTCGACACTGAGAATCAACACACAGATTTCGTTGAGCGCAGAATCAACTGATCGTCGAGCGCAGAATTGACACATATCGTCGAGCGCAGATTCAACAACATTTCGTCGACCTCAAATCGTCGACCTCACGGGCTCTTTGTCGAACTCGACCTAGACAATTAGAATTGGTGTCGACATATAGAAGTCAACATTTCTGTCGACACATTAGAAGTCAACACTTCTATCGACACATTAGAAGTCTGTGTCGACACAATCTCAACAGTGTCGACACATTAAGAGAATTTTGACGTGACTTTTCACCATCATTATTTAGAAGTGTATAAATAGGTCAACAACAAACTCTGCCGACACACTCTCCATATTTTCGAGACCAAAACCTTGTGTCGACAAATTCTCTCTTCTCAATCCAAGATTTCTCTCAACCCTAATGGCGCCAAAGCTAGAAGATAACGTCAACGAAGGCTATGAGTTGGTTCGCAACGCCTTTGACAATGCGGAACCTGAGATTAAAACATTAGTAACCCTAATTGCAGAAAATGGTTTGGAATTTCTGGTATTTGAACCTACAAAGATATGGAAGAAAGAAATACTGGAATTCTGTGGCGCAGCTACTTTAGATTCAACTGGACTTAAGATTAAATCTACAGTTCAGGGAGCTAAAGTTAAAATTACCTTGAAGAGCTTGAGGAAAACTCTTCAACTCCCCCGAACTCAAGAAGAAGAAGTAATTACCTCAATCAAGACTAGGGAAGTACTTCAGTGGTGTGGTTTGGATTCCACCATGAAGATTGGATCAGCAATGAATAGGAAAGGGATGAATCTGCAAGGCAAATTCCTTTCTGAAGTGGTTGGAAAAGTCATTCTCTGCAAACCAGGGGGACATGATATGGTTTCAGCCTATATGTTCAGCCTGATGACCAGGATTATCTTCAGAATAAACACAGATTGGTCTGCAGTAATCTTTGAAATGATTAAGGAAAGTATTAAGAAGCCAAATCTGGGAAGAATTATGAGTCTATACTTGGCTAGAACAATTCCTGAAGTAATGGAACAAACTACTGGTTCTAAGATAAACCATATGAGAAGAATAGACATAAGGATAATCTCCAGATTGGATAGAGTCCTAACAAAGGACATGCCTGATGAAGATAGGCTAGAGATTCCTGAAAATTCACTTGCACAAGACATTACAGATGGTGTTCAGGTGCAGGGGGAGCCTCATCTTGAGGAAGAGCCAACACACTTGGAAAGTGAAATTGCTACACAGGCTATTCTTGAGGTAATCCAAGAAGTTAATCAATCAATTTTCAATAATGAGGATGAAATACTAACTGAGTCATTGATTGATGCTGACCAGACCACTCAACTCAACACTCAAGCACAAGATGTTATCATGGATGATACATCTACAGTTGCTGATACTCCAGAATTAAGAGTACCTCAAGTCCCAACTCAACAAAAGTTTACCCTAGAAGAGTTGTTCACTGATATGGATCAAGTCAGGTCTAAGGGGGAGGAGCAAAGGACTCAGGGGGAGAAAGCAAGAACTGAGGGGGAGCAAGCTAACATTGAGGGGGAGCAACCTAGGACTGAACAGGAATTGCCACCTAGTCCTAAGGAAAGAGTTGATATTGCAAGTACCTTAGCTTCTGAAGATGAAGCAGAAATACAAGCAAAGAAGAGAAAGTTGATGGTTTTCAAAAGAAGGAGCCAAAGCTATAAAAGGGCATTATAAACTGCTCCACAACCTGCCCCAGCACAAGATTATAGTTCTTTGTTAGTCTCATTGCAAGTAAAGTTAGATGAATAAAGGATAGCCATGGAGAAATATATGGATGAGACTCATAAAGATCTGCAATTCTCCTTGGCTCAAGATATCAAATCCATAAAATTTGAAGTAAATCAGAACAAGAAGGAAATGACAGATTGCTTCCACAAAGGTGGCAATGGTGTGGTCTATCTTGCAAAATAACAAGTAGGCATAAAGACTCAAGTTGATGATATAGCTTTTAATCAAGGCTATGTCCTAGAAAATCAACTAAGGATGAATGACAATATGACTGAATCACATAATGTGATTATTACAGAGTTAAAGAATACTGCTACTGCCCAGACTGAGGCCAGGACTAAAGCCAAGTCAGATTTTGATAAATAATTACAGGAAGGACTAGCTATTATACAAACAGCTATTAAAAATTCTCAAAAGATTATTTCTGATCAGCTACTGAAACTATGGTCATTTTATAAAGATGGTGTTAATTATCTAGATGCCCAAGTCAAATTTCAGAAAGATGACCTCAGAGATCATATTGAGAGAAAAGTCATAAAGGGGGAGAGAGTGTTAGTCAAAGCTGGCTCAGATCATGCTAAATGGATATCTAATAGCATCAGAGCCAACCTTGGATATCCACCCCTATGTGATGATGATAATGTGGCTGAATCAGGTGTGCAACCTGCTTATTTTGGAGGTGATCAACCTGAAGTTGCTCAGGTCATTTACCCTCCAGCAGATTTTAATATGATTCAGCAAGAAGTACAATCAATGTACAGTTTGTAACACCCCCTATCCGTCGCATAGCATATAGCAGTAGGTCTGGCCGAGGCCAGACGCCATATACCACATACAGACCTGGTGGTTACTCATGGAAACCATCCAACCAATCTTTACGTCCTACACAGAGCATTCTAGCGGAAGCAGTTTATAAGTTGCAAATAAGAACCCAGCACAAAAAGCACGAATGCCCACTAAAATACCAAATAGGAATGTAGTACATACACAAGTATTGGCCTTAAGGCCTTACACAATTGTTTACTTAATATTACATGATTTATAAACCACGGCACGCAGGCTGGTCATACATGAATCAAAGCAGTAAACACTCCAATTAGGCCTTTGAGGGCCGGCTTCGTAATTTGGGCTTTAGCCCGCTATTGACCGCTTGGTCTAGCAGCACCTGCAAGCAACAAAACCGCCGCACGGTGGCAAACAAAAGCAACGGTCAGCAATACTGACCAAATTATAACGATCCTGCCCCCAACTCGGGGCGGCGATGCTCCTTCCCTGCATTTTATTAGTTAAACAGGCATTATAGTAATGTCATAACATCACAGGCGTAGGCTCGCACGGCCACACACCCCGTGCACTCAGGGCACATTCTTAGTGAACCGATCGCTGTCACGTCAATTTAAGCCATAGACATTCCGATCACACCACCGCCACTTTGACGGCCACACTATGAGCATTTGTCTTCTGGGCATAGGTCACGTCAATTTAAGTCATAGACTGCCGAAGACCCTCATCTATGCCAATGGCAAGTGCCACGTACCATTAGGTCTCTTTAACTGAACGACATAGAACGGGTACAGTTCCATCTAACCCGTGCTCACATCGCAATGACAGTTTAAGCCATATGCGCGGGTCAAACTTCTCCCGAGTCCCGTTTCCATCACACTTCACATAATACGGTTATGTTCATGTTGGCTCCCAGGCCACCAAGTTGGCAAGATCACGCATCCACCCAGTTTTCCGGGTGCACCTTAGGGTTAATCCCCAAGGCTCCCTATTGCAATCTACCACGTAGAAAACTCGAAAAACAACCAATCGCACGGAGTCTTCTCCGGCATTTATGCAATGCAACATCACCGATCCAGACCAACATGTCCGGATAGGCTTCACACATCATGCCTATGTACGTTCTCATTTACGGACTCTACACAACGGGGACTTTACATATCTACCCGAAGGAACGCCTCCAACTCACCGCAAACTCGCGAGAGCGGGCTTCCTATGCAAAGAAGGAGAGCATCACTGGCTCAAGAAGAGAATCGTTACCCTAGCGTTCTTCCTCGGCGCCATGGGAAAGTAAGCGGATGAAAAGCACTGCACTCTCTTTTCCTCCGTAGATCCGAAGTCGGCTCGCGATTTGGAGCTTCGAATCTCCTCCAATGGCCGGATCTAGCTTCTTCTTCTTCCTTTGCTCTCACCTCTCTATTGACTTAGAAAGATAATCACTCAAGTAAGAATGAGGGTTTCAAAGGCCCAATTCCGGGTATATCTCAGTAGGAACAATCCCCAACCGTCGGATCCCAAAATAAGGAAACGAATGGCTACGATTCGTAACTGAAAAGTAAAACCTGGGCCGAACACGGCCTGGCACACGCCCGTGTCCAGGGTCGTGTCCCTCATTCGCCGTCAAAATTGACGTGCCTGGAACAACACACGGGTATCCAACACGCCCGTGTTCGACTTGACACGCCCGTGTTCCAAATGGCACGGCCGTGTGGTCGGTCGTGTGCCCCCATCGATACATCCCCGAAAACAACCCGAGACTCACACGGGTATTGGACACGCCCGTGTCCCAACCCGTGTCTACTCGAATACGCCTGGGCTCTAGGCCGTGTTCACAGTCTCGACACTTCGTCGAGCGAAGTTCGTCGACTTGCTGACACGGCCTTGGACACGCCCGTGTCCTAGGACGTGTGCCTTGTCTCGACACTTCGTCGAGCGAAATTCGTCGACTACCTGACACGGCTTTGGACACGCCCGTGTCCTAGGCCGTGTGCCTTGACTCGACACTTCGTCAAGCTAAATTCGTCGACTCCCCGGGCCGATCGTCGACACGGGCTCGACACGCCGTTAGACACGCTCGTGTCTCTGGCCGTGTTCTCTGCTCGACGATCGTCGACTCCAAAATCGTCGACCTCTCGACCCCAAAATCGTCGACCTCTCGACCAAATCGTCGACTCCAGCTTCACACGCCCTGGGACACGCCCGTGTCCCAGGCCGTGTGCCTCCTACCAGATTCCAAATCTAGCCCAAAACGTCCCCCGTCGCTCTTTTGAGTTTCGGGGCGTTACAACTCTCCCCCTCTTAAAAGAATTTCGTCCACGAAATTATATAAAGGAAAGACATGTACAAAAAAATTTAAATTGTACCTGAGCGGAACAACTCCGGATACTCGTCAAGCATAGTCTGCACTCGTTCCCAAGAGAGCTCCTCACGACCGCAATTATCCCATCGGACCTTGACCATCCTGATCTCTTTATTGCGTAGCCGCTTGACCTCTGAGTCCTTAATCCAGACGGGCTTGACTCTTATCGTCAACCCACTATCCACCGGCACTTGACCAACCGCGATCACTTACGAAGGCTTTTGCACCGCCTTCCGAAGCACCGATATATGGAATACATCATGTAATCCACTAAGCTCCACTGAGATCTTCAACCGATAAGATGCTTCACCAACCCGCTCCAAAACCTCAAACGGCCCAAGGTACATCGGGCTTAGCTTTTTCAATCGTCGCACCCGCGAGACACCCTTGAACGGCTTGATCTTTAAGTATAAATAGTCGCCCACATCGAACTCCACATTCCTGTGCTTGGCATTATAGTACTTCGTCTGACGGTCTTGAGCGATAAGCAACCTTTCCCGAATGGTACGAACCAAAGATGTAGCATCTTCCACATCTTGGCGCTTGTACAACTTTGACTCACCCGTTTCTAACCAAGACAACGGCGTGCGACATTTTCTACCATATAGGGCCTCGAAGGGCGCCATTTGAATACTCGCGTGGTAGTTATTATTGTACGCAAACTCCACCAAATAAAGATGGTCTTCCCATTTCTTTCCAAAGTCCAAGACACACATGCGGAGCATGTCTTCCATAGTTCTATTGACCCTCTCGGTCTGCCTATCCGTTTGCGGATGAAAGGCTGTGCTGAATTTTAATTTTGTTCCCAATATTTACTGCACTAGCCTCCAATCATTGGACGTGAACCGCCCATCTCGGTCACTCACGATGCTGCGGGGCACATCATGAAGCCGTACAATATTATCCACATACAGTTTTGTCAACTTCTCCATCGGATCATCCTTCCTATGAGGAATGAAATGCGACACTTTCGTTAGCCGATCTACGACCACCCAAATGGCGTCGTTCCCCTTTTGCGACCTTGGCAAACCGTGCACAAAGTCCATAGAGATGTCGTCGAATTTCCACTCCGGAATAGGCAAGGACTTCAGAAATCCTCCCAGCTTTTGGCACTCTGCCTTCACCAAGGCGCAAGTTTGGCACTTTGCCACATAGAGTGTCACATCTTTCTTCAAACCCAGCCACCAAAACAGTTTCTTTACATCGCGGTACATCTTCGTGCTCCCCGGGTGAATTGAGTACTTGGTATGGTGTGCCTCGTACAACAATTCCACCCGCAAATTGCCCACACTTGGGATGCACAGACGACCGTCTTTCCAAAGCAATCTGTCCTCCACAACGAATTGGGAATTTGACCCATTCAGAGCCTCTACCATGAACTGCTTCATAAGGACATCCATATCCAAAGCCTGCCGAATCCGATCAGTCAGGTCATATTGGACTTCAGTCCAATTCAGTACTGCTTCAGCACTTGATTGTTTATCCACACAAACAATCTCCAACGCCTCCAACTCCCGAATCAACCGCTCGTCATGGGTCGACAGCCAATTGGCTTGAGCTGGGGCCCGGCGACTCAATGCGTCTGCAACCGTATTACCCTTACCAGGCACCTAGTGGATCTTGAATGTATAGTCCCCCAGGAACTCCATCCATCTACGTTGCCGCATATTCAGATCTTACTGATCGATCAGATACTTCAGGCACTTATGATCGGTATCGATATCAATCTTCACACTATACAAATAGTGTCTCCACAGCTTCAAGGCAAAAATCACGGCCGCTAACTCCAAGTCATGGACCAGATAATTCCTCTCGTGCACTTTCAGTTGTCTCGAGCCATAAGCTATTACACTTCCGTATTGTCGTAGCACGCAACCCAAACCGCTGCCCGAAGCATCGCTATAAATCTCATAGCCTTCGGTCCCACATGGCGAACTCAGCACAGGCATCGTGGTCAACCGACATTTCAACTCCTCAATAGCTCGCGCGCACTCCGGCATCCAAACGAACTTCTGCTCCTTCCTCGTCAAAGTGGTGAGAGGTAACGCTATCCGCGAGAAGTTCTCTACGAAGCGCCTATAATAGCCGGCAAGCCCCAGAAAGCTCCGGACTTCCGCTACCGTAGAAAGCTCAGGCCACTCCCGTATCGCAACAATCTTCGCCGGATCCACCGCGATACCCTCTCCACTCACTATATGACCGAGGAACGCCACTGAGGATAACCAAAACTCGCACTTCGAGAACTTGGCATACAGTTGATTCCTCCTTAGCGTCTCCAAAACCAAATGAAGATGCTTGAAGTGATCTTCCTCACTCTACGAGTACACCAAAATATTGTCGATGAAGACGATCACAAAATGGTCCAAGTACTCCCTGAAGGTCCTGTTCATCAAATCCATGAACACTGACGGCGCATTAGTCAGCCCAAACAGCATGACCGTAAACTTGTAATGCCCATATCTCATACTGAACGCTATCTTCGGGATATCACTCTCCCTTATTTGCAGCTGATAGTACCCGGACTTGAGATCCAACTTTGAGTACACCGTTGACCCGACCAACTGATCAAAAAGATCCTCGATTCGGGGGATCGAGTACTTGTTCTTCTCCGACAACTTGTTGAGCTCCCGATAATCAATACATAGCCTTATGCTTCCGTCCTTCTTCTTAACAAAGAGGACCGGCGCTCTCCAAGGCAAAGAACTTGGGCGCACATACCCTTGCTCCAACAAATCTTACAGTTGAACCTTCAGCTCCGCCATTTCCTTAGGCGCTAGCCGATATGGAGAGCGTGACACAGGCTTTGCACTTAGCACTAGCTCAATCGTGAAATCTATCTCCCGCTGCGGCGGGGCTCCAGGAAGATCTCTAGGGAAAACATCAGGGTACTCTGATACCACTGAAATACTATCCAATGCGGGCTTTGGCTTTTGCAACCTCCACTAGTGTAAAGAACAGCTCTGCACCAGCACAAACCGCCTTCACCACCTGAAGAGCAGACATCAACGTCTTGCTCGACCCCTTTAAGCCCGTAAAAGTCGTCTCACGACTTGCTCCCAACTTCACTTCCTTGCGACCGCAATCAATATAGGCTTGCTGCTCCGAGAGCCAGTCCATGCCAAATATAACGTCGAACTCCACCAACGGAAGTAACGACTCTTGCAGATCGAACTCCTGATTCCCAATATGAATCTTACAATTGCAGATCCTATCCGCGCGCATCGAACACCCGTTGGGCAACAACACATCCAACTTATCCTTCGCCATCAAAGAAGGGACTCTGATGCGTGATATAAATCATTCGGACAAGAAGGATTGTGAAGCTCCCGTATCGAAGAGTGCTCTTGCCGGATTTTCACAAATCAAAACAAATCTTAAACAAGCAGTGGTAAGGTAATATGTGCATAACAAGTATTTCAAGAAATCAACTTGTTATAAGTAAACCGTACCTGTCACCACATCCGCCTGTTTGATGGCCTCCTGTTGGCCAAGATTATACACCCTTGGTTGGGCCGGAGCATAGTGGGACGCGGTTGACTCCACCGCCTTGCCCTTCTCTTCATAAGTCGATCCTCGGCCTCCTTTCGGACTTGGGACGTCCGCTCCAACAATCGCGGGCAAAGTGCCCCGACTTTCCACAAGTGAAACATGCGCCCGGGGTCCGACTCGTCATCGCCCCAGAAGCACCAGAAGGAGCTGGACCCAAAGTCCTATGCTTCTTGAAGAACCTTCGATAGCCGGACTTTGAAGTAGTCGGCACTTTGAACTCAGATTTCTTATCACCAATGCTCTTCTTTGCCTAAACATTTTTCATGTCCTTCTCCAAGGACCGGGCCGTGTTGACCAAGGTCAAGAAACCATGCGTCATCGGCCCCGAGAGTAGTAACCTCAACTCATCTCTCAACCCTACGTAGAAGCGATTCGTCTTGCGCTCCTCATCCGCAATGGTGGAGCTAGCATATCGACTCAAACGAGTAAACTCGTGGAGATATTCATCCACGCTACTGTCCCCTTGTACCAACTTCAGGAACTCATTCTCCATCGAGATCCTCTGAGTAGAAGGGAGGTACCTTGCCAAGAACAGTCCCGATAACTCCTCCATCGAGACATCAACAAGTTGCCTACCTCTCAAATGATGCAGCTCCAATCCTTCCCACCACAATCTCGCTTCACCGTCCAAAAGGAACGTAGCAATGGTGGTCATTTGCCACTCCTCCGTCTCCATTGCTATCATGACTCTCTTCACCCTGGAGAGCCAGTCTTCAGCTTGAGATGGGGTTCCCAACCCCGAGAACACCGGAGGACTAAAGCTCATGACATGCTTGAGCTGTCTCTCGGTTGCCCTCCTTGGCACCACCGGTTCCTCTACCACCTGCTCCACTCTTCGCTGCTCAGCCGCTTGCAGCGGTACCTGCTCCATCGCATGAGCGGGCTGCTGTGTTTGCCTTGCAGGCTGCGCATTAATCATTGCCAACACTGCTTCTGCCACAATCGTATGGTCTCAGCCGATAGAGGTGTTGCAGGAGCTTCATTAGGTGCACTGCTAGCCTCAGAAACTCGACGTTCCGACGGCCCAGCACCACTTCTGGTCACCTATAGTGGTACAAAACACCGTTAAGCGACCAAATAAAATTGCAAACAGCAATTATAGGAACACGCAGGTTCCCCAAACACGTGTATTTTCATTCCTAAGTGTACATTAATGGGTTCTTTTACTGTTATAACAATGACGCACACACATGTGCTCACCACCCCTTAAAAAGAATTCGCCTCACGAATTTAATTTAAGCCCGACCAAAACTAGTAGTCTGATACCAAATTGTAACACCCCCTATCCGTCGCATAGCATATAGCAGTAGGTCCGGCCGGGGCCCGACGCCATATACCACAGATAGACCGGGTGGTTACTCATGGAAACCATCCAACCAATCTTTACGTCCTACACAGAGCATTCTAGCGGAAGCAGTTTATAAGTTGCAAATTAGAAACCAGCACAAAGAGCACGAATTTCCACTAAAATACCAAATAGGAATGTAGTACATACACAAGTACTGGCCTTAAGGCCTTACACAATTGTTTACTTAATATTACATGATTTACAAATCATGGCACGCAGGCCGGTCATACATGAATCAAAGCAGTAAACACTCCAATTAGGCCTTTGAGGGCTGGCTTCGCAATTTGGGCTTTAGCCCGCTATTGACCGCTTGGTCCAGCAGCACATGCAAGCAACAAAACCACCGCACGGTGGCAAACAAAAGCAACGTTCAGCAATGCTGGCCAAATTATAATGATCCTGCCCTCAACTCGGGGCGGCGATGCTCCTTCCATGCATTTTATTAGTTAAACATGCATTATAGTAATGTCACAACATCACAGGCATAGGCTCGTACGGCCACACACCCCGTGCACTCAGGGCACATTCTCAGTGAACCGGTCGATGTCACGTTAATTTAAGTCATAGACATTCCGATCACACCACTGCCACTTTGACGGCCACACTATGAGCATTTGTCTTCTTGGCATAGGTCACATCAATTTAAGCCATAGACCGTCGAAGACCCTCATTTATGCGAACGGTAAGTGTCACGTACCCTTAGGTCTCTTTAACCGAACAACATAGAACGGGTACAGTTCCATCTAACCCGTGCTCACATCGCAACGACAGTTTAAGCCATATGCGCGGGTCAAACTTCTCCCGAGTCCCGTTTCCATCACACTTCACATAACCTGGTTATGTTCATGTTGGCTCCCAGGCCTCCAAGTTGGTAAGATCACGCATCCGCCCAGTTTTCTGGATGCACCTTAGGGTTAATCCCCAAGGCTCCCTGTTGCAATCTACCACGTAGAAAACCCGAAAAACAACCAATCGCACGGAGTCTTCTCCGTCATTAATGCAATGCAACATCACCGATCCAGACCAACATGTCCGGATAGGCTTCACACATCATGCCTATGTTCGTTCTTGTTTACAGACTCTACACAACGGGGACTTTACATATCTACCCGAAGGAACGCCTCCAACTCACCGCAAACTCGCAAGAGCGGGCTTCCTATGCAAAGAAGAAGAGCTTCACATGCTCAAGAAGAGAATCGTTACCCTAGCGTTCTTCCTCGGCACCATGGGAAAGTAAGCGGATGAAAAGCACCGCACTCTCTTTGCCTTCATAGATCCGAAGTCGGCTCGCGATTTGGAGCTTCGAAGCTCCTCCAATGGCCGGATCTAGCTTCTTCTTCTTCCTTTGCTCTCACCTCTCTCTTGACTTAGAAAGAGAACCACTCAAGTAAGAAATGAGTGTTTCAAAGGCCCAATCCCGGGTATACCCCAGTAGGAACAATCCCCAACCGTCGGATCCCAAAATAAGGAAACGAATGGATACGATTCGTAGCTGAAAAGTAAAACCTGGGCCGAACACGGCCTGGACACACGCCCGTGTCCAGGGCCATGTCCCTCATTCGCCGTCAAAATCGACGCACCTGGAACAACACACGGGCATCCAATATGCCCGTGTTCGACCTGACACGCCAGTGTTCCAAATGACACGGCCGTGTGGTCGGCCGTGTGCCCCCATCTCCTACAGCCCCAAAAACAACTCGAGACTCACACGGGTATTGGACATGCCCGTGTCCCAAACCGTGTCTACTCGAACACGCCTGGGTTCCAGGCCGTGTTCACGGTCTCGACACTTCATCGAGAGAAGTTCGTCGACTTGCTGACACAGCCTTGGACACGCCCGTGTCCTAGGCCGTGTGCCTTGTCTCGACACTTCGTCGAGCGAAATTCGTCGACTACCTGACACGGCTTTGGACACGCCCGTGTCCTATGCCGTGTGCCTTGACTCGACACTTCGTCAAGAGAAATTCGTCGACTCCCCAGGCCGATCGTCGACACAGGCTCGACACGCCCTGAGACACGCTCGTGTCTCTGGCCGTATTCTCTGCTCGACGATCGTCGACTCCAAAATCGTCGACCTCTCGACCAAATCGTCGACTCCTAGCTTGACATGCCCTGGGACAACGCCCGTGTCCCAGGCCGTGTGCCTCCTGCCAGATTCCAAATCTGGCCCAAAACGTCCCCCATCGCCCTTTTGAGTTTCGGGGCGTTACACAGTCCTCCATAGGAGGTTGACAATGTTATTATTGAGAAAGTGGACATGTCAGGGGCTGACAAGGAAGCTCTATTGTCTAAGAAAAGATTCAGAGAACAGGCTAAGTTGAAGCCTGATTTTGAGCAGTGGAGTCCTACTTCCAGAAATATTATCTTGACTGCCTGAAAAGCTGTAAAGGACAAGACCCATGATAGGGGCAAATGGTACACTAAGCAAGAATGACAAAAGCATGAAGCTAGACAGGAAGCCATTCTACAATATAGAAGAAAGGCAAAAGTTGGGAAGCTACCTCCTAATGCTCAGGAGCCTAGCAAGTATTTCCCAAAGCCTTTTCACTATTTTGAAAGGCAAAGAATAAGGGCTGAAGAACAAAAGAAGAAAGATCTGAAGGGCAAAAAGCCAGCTGAAGATACTGAAGCTCCAGTATAAGCCAAGATTAAGTCAGGCAAAGACATAGTCATCAAGGAGCCTGACCAGCCTTAGAATAGACTAGATTTTACAACATTGTAATTTTTAGTTTTAAAAATCTATGAAAACTATTGTTAAAAAACTTTTGAAAGTTTAAACAAAATAATGATTAATGCTCATTATATTTGCATCATTATTCTGTGATGACATTTTATATATGTTTTGTTTATAAGTTACCCTGTCATATAATATTTTTATACATCATAATGTGTGTTTATTATGAATGGTGTATATCATTGACTAAGGGTTATGACTTCTCCAAATAGGGAAAGATTGTTGGGTACATTGGAAAATGTGTACCAGATTTGAAGAAGCCTCACCTTACTCAATGATATGCATCAAGGTGTATTTGATGTTGTTTTGAGTTTATATGTGCAGGTTAAGAAAATACAGGAATGCAGGAAAAAGTTTCTAAGTCCATGTGTCGACACCAGAAGAAGTTGTGTCGACACTTATGAAGGCTTGTGTCGACACTGGAGAAAAGCTGTGTCGACACTTGGAGTCAATTGTGTCGACACTTGGAAAGGCTGTGTTCGACACCTGAAGAAACTGTGTCGACATACAGAGGCAATGTCGACACACAGAAAAGCTTTGTCGACATCAACTGTGTCGACACACAGAGGCAGTGTCGACACACAGAAGACTTCCTCGACATCAACTGTGTCAACACATAGGACTTGTGTCGACACACAACAGAGTTTCAACAAAGTTAATATTTCTGTAAAGAGAAGAAGTGATTGTGTCGACACATAGAATTAGTGTCAACACATTCTACAGAAGCTGTGTCGAGAAGCAGTGTCAACACCAAGGGAGCTATGTCGACACCATCAAGGCTTGTGTCGACACTTAGTCTACTTGTGTCGACACATGATGAAGTTCAGTCTCGACACTTTGCTGACAGAGACAGAGTTTCAAGAAGTGACTGGATGACTTGACAGCTGCCATTACCAACCGGTCTACTGCAACTGCCAGTGCTGTCAGAAGTTTGTTAGAAACAGGATCAGCCGGTTACCATGGAGGAAGTCTATATAAATGCATTCTCCTATCAACAGAACATATACATGAAAGAGTATACACATACAGATATATACACTTAAAACAGAAGAAGATTTTCGACAGAAGATCTAAGAAGACATTCTCTAGTGTTGATCTACTCAGAGTTTGTCATGAGAATTCAAAGAAGAATTCAGAAGAATCTTCAGAAGAATTTGGAGAGAGAGGGCTCCATCTATTCAAGTGAAGAAAGGGACTTACATCAACAAGTCTCTAAAGTGCAGATTCTGAACCAGGCTGCCAAGAATAATTCAGATTGATTTCTGAATTTCAAGAAAGAAGCTGATTGAAGATCGACTTCAAAGGAGATAAACCCTACTGTGTTCAGATTCAAGAAGCTTTGAAAAAAGCTAAGACAGGTTGATCTCTGTCATCAGATTCTTTCAAGAACTGATCAAGAAACCGTCCATCCTTTCTCTCTCAACCAGGGTGGTGGTAAATTTCAGATTTATATCTATTTCCTGTAGGATCTTTTTAAGATCTGAGTTGTAAGCCTGTTTTATAAAGGCTGAGTTGTAGGAGATTAAGTTCTCTGAGTGGTAGGCCCTTGTTGAAGGATGAGGTAGGGCTGTGAGCCTGAGTTGTAGTAGATTGTAATATCTGAGTTGTAGGCCTTGTTGAAGGCTGAGGTAGGGCAGATTGCCTGAGCTGTAGGAGTGTGGACTCACTCAGAGTTGTATGAGCCTTGTTTGGGTTCCGAGCTGTAAGATCTGCGGATCTGAGGAGAAGGAAAGAAGTTAGGCCGAATCTAGCACACTACTAGATAGGCGAAGGGAGAAAGTGGATGTACCCAGACCTTGGGGACCACTATAAATCAGTGTGCAAACTGTGATTGTGTGTGATTCTGTGAATTCTGTGATTGTGATAGTTGTAGAACTGATAGATTTAATTTGATTGTCTGAATTAATATTATGCCTTAGCATAAAAAGGAATTGCACCTATTCACCCCCCTCTAGGTGTTTAGGAACCAATTCTTTTAGCAGGAAGTACTGGAGTGGTAGTCCAGGAAAATACCTGTATAATGCTTGCGTTGCTGTGCTGTTAGGTTCTACCTGTGAAAGAAAGTAACAAGAAGTACTGACGTGGTAGCCAGGAAATAACCCTGACATTTGTGATATTTGCGGTTTCCACCAGCGAAGAGAGTAGCAGGAAGTACTGGTGTGCCCAGGAAAGACCCGCTGATGTGGTGATATGAAATGGGTGTCAGAGACATACCCATGCTTGAATGCCAAAACAGGATCGGTGAGACCGACCTGCGCCTTTATTTAGCCGCGAGTACGTCTTACTCGGTGATGGCAACGCGATTTGAGCAACGGGGGGTGGAGGATCCGACCTGCGCTATGTCCATCCGACGTGAGACCTGAATATGCGGTCTGTTGGAGCGCATAGCAAGAGTCTTAGGCATGCGCGTCATGATACAATGGGGGGCAACAGGCCAATCCCGGTTCACTAAGACTATAAAACTCCGGTTGCACGCCATGGAGTAAATGCTCAATTTAGTTGCCGTTGGGCTGTGACCCTGATATGGTGGTGGGCAACTGGTTTGCCAGTACAATAAGAATGTGCCCTGAGTGCACGGACTGTCGGGCCAGGTGGCTGACGGTTGTGATGACATGTGTGCATGAAAGAACATTATATGAGATATATATATACATGCTTATGATATGTTATGCCAGCAGGGAGGAATACCGCTACCCCGATAAAGGGGTAGGGTCGTTATAATTTGGTCAGCTGAATGTTGATCGTTGCCTCTGTTTGCAACCCTTGGGTAGAATGTCCTTGTGCAGGTGCTGGAGAGCCGAGCGGGATGCATAAGGGTTGAAGTCCCTGCTGCATTTGTTGCTATCGTTTCTAGCCCTCGAAGGCCAACAGAAATGAAAGTGTTATGTTTTCTTTTGATGTGGCCGGCCTGCGTGCCAATGTTTGAGGCTACTGTTTGAAAGCTCTATAAGTCCATAAGGCCAACTGTTTATGTGTGTTGTGAGACATTCATATGATGTATAAAATATGGAGGTTTTATATGTTGGACATTCAGGTGTGGAGTTCAACTGTAGTGTTATAGGCTTCCGCTAGAATGCAATATGTTAGGGTGCGCTGCGCTACTCTGGTATCATACCGTGATGCCAACACCTGTTTTGTGGTATATGTTGTGGGGCCCCGACCGGACATTCTAGTATATACTATGTAAACAGATGGGGTTGTTACATTTTTGGTATCAGCTGTCTTGGTCTTTCCCTCTCGAAGTCGTGGTTGACTTCTTTTGTGGGGTGGCGAGCACATGTCTGTGCGAACCAAGTTAACACGATTGAACTCCTGAATGTCCATGGTAGGAATGCAAATACATGTGTTTGAGGAACCTGCGCGTTCCTAACTTATTGTTATTGCTTGTGTACAGTTGCTCATGTCTGTGTCTTGTCCACCATTAGGTGACACGGAGTGGTGCAGGGCAATCAGAGCACCAATGGTCTGATGAAGGTACGACACTAGCTGAGGTGCCGACACCTCCGCCATCTGCAGAAACTGTGCGACAAATTGCTGAGGCTTTGTTTCCTATGGTTCAAGGACAGCTGGTTGGGCAGGCGCAAGGGCAGGCGCAACCGACATTGAGGCCAGAACAGGTAGCGGGAAGGCCAGAACTTGTACCGGCTGTGAATCCTCGAGCAGCTGAGAAGTAGTTGAAGCAATTTATGAGCTTTCATCCGCCTACATTTTCGGGAGTGGGAGCTCCTGCACAGGCTGAGGATTAGTTATCGCGCGTCAAGTGGATCATGACGGCGATTGGGATGGAGGATTATCAAAAAGTCACCTTAGCCACCTTTTTGCTGGAAGGCGAGGCGCGGTAGTGGTGCGACGAGATGGAGCTGCATCATGTAGCGGGAACACCGTTAACACAAGTGTCGATGGAGGAATTCTCTCGGCTCTTCCTGGGGATGCACCTCCCGGCGGCACAGCGTATAGCTATGGAGAACGAATTCTAAAGGCTGACGCAAGGTGAAGGCAGTGTGGAAGCTTACCTGCATGAGTTTACACGCTTGGGGCGGTATACGGGTTCGATTTTTGCTGATGAGCAAAGGAAGACAAATAGGTTCTACGAAGGACAGCGGGACGAGTTAAGGTTCCTGCTTTCTAGTTCTGTGAACCAAGGCTTCCAGGCGTTAGTTGGCACTGCCTGCGCGCTGGAAAAAGACATGAAAAGGGTGTAGGAGAAGAAGGCGTTGGATGTGACACAGCCAGAGTTTAAGGTGCCCCGACCAACGAAGTCATTTTATAAAAAGAAATGGGGCAAGAGACACAAGACGGCGGGACAAGCTCCTTCTTCAGTTGCATCGGGAGCAACGTCGGGGGCCACCTCAAAGCCGGATACTCATACGTGATTCAATTGTGGATGGGTGGGGCATATAGATCGGGATTGTCGGGTGCCGCCAAAGAGTGAAAAGAAGGAGGGAGCGTCATATGCAGAAAAGGAAAGGCGGTGGTGGAATCCTCTGCCTCGCAGCCGTAGCCCCGGGTCTACAATCTTGGCCTGTAGGAGGCCATCAAGCAAAGTGACGTCGTCACGGGTACGAGTTAAGTTTTTGAGTATTATATTGCTTGTATGATTGGTTTATTGCATATGTGTCTGTGGTTTGTATGTGTGACATGATCGTCACAGGATTTGTGATGATTCGGAACACGCTAGCACGAGCCCTGTTCGATACAGGTGCTTCTCATTCTTTTATGTCTAAAGAGTTTATAGCGCGGCTTGGGATACCTAGTCGTGTTAAGACAGATAGCGTCAGAGTGATGTTGTCGAATGGTTGTATGATGCTTGCGGATCAAGCTTGCGATGTGGCGGTGCAAATAGTAAGTCGGGATTTCTGCTTGACTGCATCTATATTGATGATAGCAGAATTCGACGTGATTTTTGGTATGGATTGGCTCGCGGATCAACATGCCTTGATTGATTGGCAGTCCAAAGAGATCACGTTGGGCCAGAATACCGAGCAGGAGACGAGGTTCGCGGGTATGCGGGGAGTTGGAAGGACATTGATGACTGCACTCCAAGTTGTCAAAGCTGTTCGGAAAGGCGCGGAGTTATACTTCACGCTAATTCAGGCTGTGGAGCCTAAGGCCTGTGCGTGCGATGTTTCGATAGTGTCAGAATTTACAGATGTGTTTCTTAAGGATCTCCCTGGGCTACCACCCCAGCGAGAGATTGACTTCACGATTGAGCTGGTGCGAGGTGCGAAACCAGTGGCTCGCTCGCCATATCGCGTTGCGCCTAAGGAAATGGCGGAGTTGAAATTCCAACTGCAGGAATTGATGGAGCAGGGTTATATACACCCAAGTATGTCTCCTTGGAGCACCCATGTGCTTTTTGTGAAGAAGAAAGATGGTGGTTTACGGTTATGTATTGACTACCGCGAACTGAATAAGCTGACCGAGAAAAATAAATATCTGATTCCGCGGATTGATGAGTTATTTGATCAGCTAGTGGGATCGTCCGTCTACTAGAAGTTGGACTTGAAGTCTGGTTACTACCAATTGAGGATACGAGAAGAAGATATTCCCAAAACTGCATTTGGAACACGGTACGGGCACTACGAGTTCACGGTCATGCTGTTTGGGATGTGTAATGCGCCCTCGGTATTTATGGACTTGATGCACTGAATATTCCGCGTGTACCTGGATCTGTTTGTGAGAGTGTTCATTGATGTTATCCTGCTGTACTCGAGATCGGAAGCTGATCATGAGAAGCACTTGCAGTTGGTGCTGAATACATTGAGGCAAAATTAGCTCTATGCCAAGTTCTCGAAGTGCGAATTTTGGCTAGCATTAGTGGCTTTTCTAGGCCATGTGGTGAGTGGAGCGGGCATAGCAGTGGATCCAGCGACGATAAGTGTCATACAAGAGTGGCCGGTGTTGTCTTCAGTGGCCGAGGTCAGGAGCTTCCTTGGACTGGCAGGCTACTACCGAAGATTTGTTGAAAACTTCGCGTGTATTGCTTTGCCGCTAACCACGCTGACGAGAAAAGATCAGAAGTTCATTTGGACGCTGGAGTGCGCGCGAGCTTTTGAAGAGCTGAAGATTCAGTTGACCACGACGCCTGTGTTGACATCACCATGTGGTACCGATGGATTTGTAATCTATAGTGATGCCTCATGGAGCGGCTTAGGCTGCGTTCTTCTGCAAAATGGAAAGGTGATTGCTTATGGCTCACGCCAGCTGAAGGTACGCGAGCGAAACTATCCCATCCATGACTTAGAGTTGGCGGCGGTGATCTTTGCACTAAAGCTGTGGCGACACTATCTTTATGGTATGAAGGTGGAGATCTATACAGATCACAAGAGCTTAACGTACCTGTTGGAGCAGCAGGACCTGAATATGTGAAAACGAAGGTGGTTGGAGTTACTCGGGGACTACACCTTCGAGATTCACTATACTCTCGGGAAGGGGAATGTTGTCGCGGAAGCCTTAAGTCGGAGAGCTCCGGCAAGGGCGAGCTGGTTGCAAAAGCATTATGAACGTCTCATCTAGGAGTTATAAGCGTTAGAGATTTCTTGTGTTGACAAGAATTCCACCGCCGATGCATGTTTGAACTGGACGGAGGTGCAGTGTGACCTTGAAGACCGGATTCGACGAGCAACGAGGTTAGATGAAGATCTCCTACGCTATGCTAAAGAGGGGCCAGAGGGCAAGTTCTCCTGGGATGACAGTCTTTTGCCAAAAGATGGCAGTTTGTGTGTCCCGAATTTGTGTAAATTGAGGGACAAACTGATGTATGAGTCGCATTATACGAAGTACTCAATCCACCCAGGGAGCACAAAGATGTTCAGGGACATGAAAAAGCTGTTCTGGTGGCCAGGGCTAAAGAGAGATATTACTCATTATATGGCCAAATGCCAAACATGTGTTATGGTAAAGGCGGAATGCCAGAAGCCTGGCGGTTACTTGAAGTCATTGTCAATTCCGGAGTGGAAATTTGACGATATTTCCATGGATTTCGAGCACGGGTTGCCGAGATCTCAGCGCAGAAATGACTCAATTTGGGTGATTGTCGACCGGCTGACGAAAGTGGCACACTTCCTGCCAAACAGACAGGATGATTCGGTGGAAACTTTGGCAAAGTTGTACGTTGACTAGATTGTGCGGCTACACAGTGTTCCTCGGAGCATCGTAAGTTATAGAGATAGGCGGTTCACATCGAATGACTGGAGGCTTGTTCATCAACTATTGGGCACGAAGTTACAATTCAGTACAGCCTTTAATCCCCAAACAGATGTCCAAACTGAAAGGACCAACAGAACGATGGAAGACATGCTCCGGATGTGCGCCATTAACTTCGGAAAGAGATGGGAATATCATCTCTATATGGTGGAGTTCGCATACAATAACAACTACCAAGCGAGAATTGGTATGGGACCGTATGAAGCTCTGTATGGCCGGAAGTGTCGTACTCCTTTGGCTTGGGTAGAAGCGGGTGAAGCTAGAGTTTATAACCATAATGAAGTCGATGAAGCAAACTCGACCATACGTACTATTCGAGAGAGGCTACTCATATCCCAGGATCGACAAGAGAAATACTACAACGCCAAGCACCGAAACGTGGAGTTCACGGTAGGAGACTGGGTATACTTGACGATCAAGCCCTTCAAAGGCGTATCCAGGATTCGACGTATGAAAAAGTTGAGTCCAAGATACCTTGGTCCATTTGAAGTGGTCGAGCGAGTCAGGGAAGTTGCATATCGGCTAGCTATGTCGGCCAACTTGAGTGGATTACATGATGTGTTTCACATCTCGGCGCTTCGGAGGGCCGTGAAAGATCCAGCTTAAGTGATTGCGGATGATCGTGTGCAGATAGAGTATGGGCTAACGACGAAGGTTAGGCCCATTCAGATCGAGGATCGTGCTGAGAAGCAACTGCGGAACAAGATGGACGGGATTGTCAAAGTCCGATGGGATAATTGCGGTCGTGAGGATCTTACATGGGAGCGAGAGCAAACCATGCGAGCAGATTTTCCCGAGTTGTTTTTGTAAAAACGGTTGAGTAGTGAAAAGTTTGTTGTAACCTAAACGGTTTGATGTTATAACTTCTTGCTTGTTGGTTTCTTCCTGTGTACAAATTTCAAGGATGAAATTTCTTATAGGAGGGGAGGATTGTAACACCACAAAGTCAATTTGGGTTCAGGCATGGGTGACACGGCCTGGGACACAGGAGTGTCCTGCTCGGGTTGAGCAGATAGGTGCGTGGTCGACGAAATTCGTTCGACGAATTTTTGGGAGGTACAAGCCTGTGACACGGCCTTGTCAGGGGGCGTGACCTAGGGAGTGTACTCCTTTGGTCGACACCAGAGTTTTGGTCGACGAACTACGCTCGACGATCGTCGAGTATGGGGTACACAACCTGTGACATGGTCGTGTCTCGTTGTGTGAAGATGTCGACACTTTTCTCTCGAGTAGGTGGAAAAGTACTCGAGTAAGAGGGGGGTGACATGGGCGTGTCATCCCTGTGACACGGGCATGTATGATCCAGGTACTCGAGTAGTTGGTTTTCTCTCGAGTAAGTCCTCTCGAGTGGGTCTCAAGTGGGTGACACGCCCTGTGTCACGGGCGTGACCTAGCCGTCACGGGCATGTACCCTGGCCATGACCTGTTTCGGGATAAGGCGGTTTATGCACCGCTTAGAGTATATGGCCTGTGAGACGGGCATGTCACCGGGCGTGTCATACCCGAAAAGTGATTTTACAACTTTTTTGTGGCCGTCCATTATCTTCACCTGGGATCTGAGGGCTGAGAGGCCTTCCTGCTTCCTTAAGGCCGTGGATTGAGATGAAAGAACTCATTTTATTTTGGCCTTCATCTTTCTACAATCCTAGAGAGAGAAAGGGAGAGGAAGAAGGAGGAGGAGAAAAGGGGCTGGTCACTGGTGGTGCTGCGGTTTTCCGACAAGAGATCCGAGGTCGGCGTTGCGGAGGAAAAGCTGTTACGGTTCTTCCTAGCCAGTTAGGAGCTCATGGCACTGAAACGGTCTTCAAGGGTAACGACCTTTCTTCTTATCCATGTGAAGGCTTCCGTTTTGGCATATGCATATGATTCCCCCACCAAAGGGTGGTTGATTGTGGGATTCTTTGGGTGGATTCATGGAATCCCCAATTCGTTGGCATATATATCCGGAAATTGAGTATGGAATAGGCATGCTGTGTGAAGCCCATCTGGACAGGTTGGTCTGGATTGGTGTTGTTGCATACGAACCGGAGAAGACTCCATGATAAACGCGTAGTTTAGGAGTCGACGGGTTGGAACTATGAAAGGAAGTAGCAGGAAGTACTGGAGTGGTAGTTCAGGAAAATACTCGTATAATGCTTGTGCTGCTTGTACTGTTGTGTTCTACCTGTGAAAGCAAGTAACAGGAAGTACTGGCATGGTAGCCAGGAAAGAGCCCTGACATTTGTGATATTTGCGGTGTCCACCAGCGAAGAGAGTAGCAGGAAGTACTGGTGTGCCCAGGAAAGACCCGCTGATGTGGTGATATGAAATGGGTGGCAGAGACATACCCAGGCTTGAATGCTAGAACGGGATCGGTGAGACCTACCCGCACCTTTATTTAACCGCGAGTACGTCGTACTCGATGATGGCAAGGCGATTTGAGCAACGTGGGGTGGAGGATCCGACCTGTGCTATGTCCGTCCGATGTGAGACCTGAAAGTGCGGTCTATTGGAGCGCATAACAAGAGTCTTAGGCCTGCGCACCGTGATACAACGGGGGGATACGGGCCAATCCCGGTTCACTAAGACTATAAAACTCCGGCTGCACGCCATGGAGTAAATGCTCAAGTGAGTTGTCGTTGGGTTGTGACCCTGATACGGTGGTGGGCAAGTGGTTTGCCAGTACACCATGAATGTGCCCTGAGTGCACGGACTGTCGGGTCGGGTGGATGACGGTTGTTATGGCATGTGTGCGTGAAAGCACATTATATGAGATATATATACATGCTTGTGATATGCTATGCCTGTAGGGAAGAATACCGCTGCCCCGAGAAATGGGTAGGGTCGTTATAATTTGGTCAGCTGAATGCTGACTGCTGCCTCTGATAGCTCCCTTGGGTGGAATGTCCATGTGCAGGTGCTAGAGAGCCGAGCGGGACGCATAAGGGTTGAAGTCCCTGCTGCATTTGCTGCTGCCGTTGCTAGCCCTCGAAGGCTAAAAGAAATGAAAGTGTTATGTTTTCTTTCGATGTGGCCGGCCTGCGTGCTAATGTTTGAGGCCACTGTTTGAAAGCTCTGTAAGGCCATAAGGCTAACTGTTTATGTGTGTTGTAAGACATTCCTATGATGTATAAAATGCGGATGTTTTATATGTTGGACATTCAGGTGTGGAGTTCAAGTGTAGTGTTATAGGCTTCCACTAGAATGCAATGTGTTAGGGTGCACTGCGCTACTCTGGTAGCATACTGTGACGTCACCGCCTGTTTTGTGGTATATGTTGTGGTGCCCCGGCCGGACCTTCTAGTATATACTATGTAAACGGATGATGTTGTTACAGTTGTACCAAAAGAGATCTACCAAAAATAATGATTCAGAAAAGGTAGATCTCTCCCAACAAAAGAAAACGAATGTTCGCCAAACCTTTTAGAAATTAAATCAATCAAGATAAACACAAACCAGTCGAAGGAAAAACCACGATTATTCAATGCTTCCAAATGCAACGCCAAGAATTTCCACCACAAGAATTAACTAGAGGGAAACACACATGGAGTAGAAATATTTCGTTACCCAACCGGAATGGATGATTCCGGTATTTTTTTCTCTACTTGGATCGCCCTTCAACGGCTCTGCCGGAGTCTCGCCGGATGGAGAGGAACTTGTCCGCCTTCGTCGCTTCACGCCTTGGCCAACATCTTTGGTTGGTAAGAGAAGAGGTCGGCTATTGGAGGTGATGAGGAGGGGTGCTCGGGTTTTTGGGAGGAGAGGAAAACAAGAATAGAGAGGGGGAGAAGGTTGGCCGACGGACAAAGAGAGGAGGAGGAAGTAGGAGGCCGAAATTTGTCTTAGAGGGAAAGAGGAAAGAGGGGGAAAATTCAAATATTGAATTCTTAGGATTTCTTTTTTTTCATTCTCAAATTATTTCTTCATAACATGGCTATATATAGCCTACACCACTCAATCTCGCTCCATTCAAAATTCAAAATTCAAAATTCAAAATGAAAGTTATGATGGTTATATGCACCCATCATAACATGAATTATTTAAATGCAATAAAAATAAAAATGCCTAAAATAAAATAAAACATGAAAATGACTTAATAATTAATAATAGTTATTAATAAATTATTATTAATTATTAATATATTGGTTTGCGTTCAGGACGGATATTATGGCGACGCTCCACATGGTCATCCGTAAGCATGTCGTCGCCGTCTTTAAAATGTTGTGGGTCGTCGTCTCCATCAAAATCATCCACAACAATAATAGGGACATCCTCACTCTCAGGCTTCCCAGATGACTCAGATACAATCTCAGCTGGTGCAATCGTAGGTTCCATCAGGAGAGGGATCGTAGCCTGGAGAGGGCACTCAATAATAGGGTGATCAGACACAATACTAGCAGAGCATGTAATAGGCAATGGGAATTCTCATATATCGGAATACCATCATCCCTTATATCATCTTACAAATCACTAGGTATCCCATCAACGTCAGAATCATCAGAATCGTCGGACACTATCGTATATGACGGAATACTCTCATCTAGCTGGTCATACTCAGAATCAAGAGATACCACATCTACATCAAAATCCTGAGAGGTATCATACACAATCTTAGGGGGCTCAGACGTCGAAGCTAAAGGAGCCAAAACCCTAATAGTAACATCTTTCGACTCCAGAATATTGGGCATAAACTGCTTATTTTCCCTAAAGTTGGAAAGAGGCACACTTTGGGTAGTCCTTCCTTTGTGGAGAAAGGATCTAGCCTGAGGCATATGATCACTCTAATAAGCAGATACGGGTATAGTACCATAACTATACTCGCTTACGGTTGTGGTGCTATTAGTACGGAGGTAGGCGAGGTCAAATTGAAATATGGCAAGGCTACGCATTTGTGGCCAAGCAGATTGATAACCACTCACACGGCGCTCTTCGTTTAGCCAAAACTCCTGGGCTTGACCAACTAATATTTCTCGGGCAACAAAAACCCTTTGGTGGTCGTCCCATTCGTGACAATCAAAATAAATTTCCATTCCCTTAAGCCAGTCCCTAAAAATTTGAGAATTCTCATTACCATCATAAGTGAGTGCCTCAATTTTAGTGTGAGGAAAAGCGTGGGGACGGTTGGGTTTCCTAAGGTAATGGGGAAATGTTGGGTTGTGGTTAGCCATATCCCTAGACCACAAATAATCGAATCGGGAATCATAAATGTCATGGGCCATTTTTAGTGGGGACGGGATAGAAAAACCTACTCAAATCCTGTGCGCATACAATGAATAATGATCCTTACCCTATAAAATTATAATAGATGGATTTGTTCCCCCTTAATAATTAGGGAAATAAATATATATTTCTTGACCGGTTTCTTCTTCTTCTTCTTCTTGACCAATTTCTTCTTCTTCTTCTTCTTCTTTTTCTTGACCGGTTTCTTCTTCTTCTTAAAATCAGTCCAGATTTCACTGAAATCTGGACTGATTTCAGTCCAGATTTCACTGTGCAATCTGGACTGATTTCATTCCAGATTTCACTGTGAAATTTGGAATGATTTCAGTCCAGATTTCTGTGAAATTTGGACTGATTTCAGTCCAGATTTCTGTTGCATTTGTCTTATGTTGCTGGACTGAATTCTTGCATACCAATTTGGTGCTACGTTTTCTTGGATCACTACTCTCTTTATTTCTAACTCAGGTATGCTGTGTAACATTTATTAGCCTTTGCTTGCTAACCTTATTACATCGATGATATTTTCTTATGCAAATAACTATTAATGCATCTTCTTTGGATTGTTTAACTGGTGGATCCTTTCTGGGTAATTTAATCTATATGATTCTCCTACTTCTTTCTTCTACTCTCGAGACTGTCAAGTATTTCAATAATGAATCATATGAAGTTGTAAAATATGACTCATATTTATAGAGTAAGTTCTAGTGTACATCTTCTTTTACCTAAACATTTAGGAAAGGAAATTATTATTTGTTGGTACATCTAGTGTACATCTAGTTACTTGTTGCTGCAATCATTTGTTTTCCTATGAAGGCACATTTGTCATTATTGACTATATAATGTCGAGCTTATCATAGCTAATGGTGCAAATGTGCACATGCACAAATATATGTTTGTTACATTTTTGCAAGTTGTTTAATTCACATCTATTCCCAGACATAGTTCCGCCCGTGACCGCATGTGCTTTGTTTTTGTTGAACTTTATATTTATGTCTGTGTTCACTTAGAGGCCAACATACTTAATAATAATTTCACTTCTTGGGCATCTCAAGATCTAGGGCTCCCTTGCTTTTCGCCCCCATTTCCCCAATTGAATGACAACCACCTCTCCTTAGGAAAGCACCTCTCCTTTTCCTCCATTCGCCGGACGAAGCAACCCAGGATGCTGAACCACAAAGCCAGTTGTGCGATCCGCCTTTCACGACACCGAATGACGGTACTTAGATTGTGTACAAAAACATCTTTGCAATAAAAAAAATTCGGCGGCGCTGCCCCAAAATCCCTGCTCAAGGTGCGCTGCCCCCCGAATTGACAGTATTTAGATTGTGCCCGTGCGACTTCAAAATCCTAGTTCCGCCACTGACTAGCATTCACGAAATCTACCTGATCCAAGTTATATGAAAATATCCAGACAAATAAATGCTTGCAATTCCGATTTAATTAACACACTAATTTCAGTATAAATCCGGACTAAACACTAGCCTTCTAATCCACCAAATCTCACAATAATACAGAAGAAACACACAAGAGGAGGTTTAGAATTCGTTTGTTAATCCCAAGAAATCTGTCCACAAAGATGAGTGGAGGAAGCACACAACGACGGTGGTTGGATCTATTTCCACTCAAATCCACATAACCAAACAAGACGATGAAGACGCAAGACGTTTTTCCTTTGCAAAACCCTAAGAGAGGGTGAAACTTGGTGGCCGAATTATTCAAGGAGGAGAGATAAAAGGTGGTGGGAATGGAGGTAATATTATCAAGGTGGAAGGAGGGGGGCTGGCAGAACTCTTCCAAGGTGGAAGAAAGATGGTGGCTGGCGACTTTTGGAGGAGAGGGCTGCTCGATTTTTTTGAAGGGGGAGAGGGAGGAGAGGGGGTGGTCGTCGTTTTGGAGAGATGGAAGAGAAGGGGGTTGCTCGTTTTGGAGGGAGAAAGGGTGGTCGGATCCTTTAGGGAAGAGAGAGGGCTAGTGGTGGAGATCTTGAGGAGGGAGGAGGAGGTGGAGAGGAGGCCGAAATTATTGAGAGGGAGAAGAGGGTGCTTGCCAACTAGGGGAGAGAGAGGGGGGAGAAATTCTCAAGAGGAGGAGGAGGAAAGTTCTCAAAGAGTTAGGGTTTTCAATTTTATCATCAACTTACTTAATTCTTCAATACAAAGCCATTATATAGGCTACAACACTCGATGTCCACCATTCATGAAATAGAAATACAATCGATGGTTATAAACACCCATCACAACATGAAATAGAAAATACAATAGTACAATGCATAAAAATAAAATGCATAAAAATGCTTAAAAATATATATTTATAAATATTTAATTTATAATCATATATTTTTATATGAGGGTAACGACGTCGGTGGATGTTGTGCATACCATGTAGCGAGGCGCGGCGTTGGCGATGAATGCCACAGTAGAACCTCTTCTTCAAGCTTGCGGTAACGATCGTCCCAATCAACAAACTCTCTATGTCGGGGATCAACGGCTGCATCAGTAACGTGATCATTAACCAATGGCGGGAAGACGTCGCCATCAAGCTGTCGGAGGCGTCCATGATCACGAACCGACAATTGCGGGACTGACCCCCAATGGTCACGTTAAGTCCTACTCCTCCTTCTACCTCATTCCTCTCCCCTGAGAATCCAAAGAGCAGTCCATCTGAGGCTAGTACCCTCTTGGCCTCCACCTTCATCCCGTCGAATGCCTTCTTGAAGATGACGTTGACCGAGCCTCAGATGGACCGCTAGTTAAAGTCACACGACCACTACATTTGTTTACCCACCCTACGGGATAAAAATTGGGAGTAATGGTTCTAGGTGAAACACACGTCATAATCCAAGAAAAATAAATTAGAAATTCAAAGATAAGATTCTAGGAAATTTAAACATGTCAAACCCACAAAATATAACAAAAATTTAGAGGAAAAGGAGCAAGAGGGATAGCAAAAACACCACTTGCCTCAGTTTCTACTGCAATCAGTCTTCCAATTTACTCCACGTCACGGATCTTGCCAAAGGAAGGTGCGGGGAAGCGGAATCTACAAGGATTTGGCCAAAAGAGAGGTTAGGGCCGAAAACCCTAACGAAAAACTTTGACGAAATGAGAAATACTTATCACAATCATGAAGATCTCGGCAAGAGCTTTCCGGATCTATGCTCGGTTTGCGATTCTAAGCACCGTAACTCCGACGGCAGCGATCTGAAGCTTCACGAACTTAGAACCCTCGCTGTCATACTCGCTCTCTGGTTCGGTCAAGAGAAGAAGATGAAGTAGTTCTATTTATCCTCAAATATATGAATATATATATATATATATATATATATATATATCTTTATTTTATAAAACAATATATCATTCTTGAAGCACACCACACTTTTAATATTAGACGCACGATCATTCATTAATCAAAGGCCACAAATCCTCCACCGAAGTAAAATCCAACGGATCGCCCTTCCACTTTGCTCTATGAAATAAATCCCACGACCTTATCGCTGAAGTCACTCCACCTAGATGACAACTCGTGAAAGATCCACAAATGGCGGAAGGGTTTGTGCGCGTACACCTTTCACTCTCGCAGAAGATCCACAAATGGCGGAAGAACGATCCGTAGGACTCCAGATCTCTCAGTTATTTCTTCCCTTACTACACCTTTCACTCTTACAGGTTTTCCTCTTCTTTGGCTTCTTTCTATAGATATTCACTCAACATCTCCTTGTAGCCCTCCTCCCACACGACTCCTCGCGGAAGTTCGACAAATCCTGGAAGCCACTACTCAAACAACATAATACAAAATCCCCTCCTCCCAGCACCGCATCCCTTACTCCCGCTCATGTCCTCAACTAGGGCAACGCCGTAAGTGATCAACATTGCGCTTCTCCCTCGCCATCCTGGAAAGACCCCCGACTATCTCTGTCGCTGGTGCTCGACACAATGATTTTTGCCCCACTGGCGTTTCTCTCACTCTCGCTCCTCTCCTAGCACGATTTCTCCCCACTAGCCGCACAATATCTCGCCCGCAACATCTTCCTGTAGAATGTCGACTACGCAATTGCAGGTTCTTCTCTCCGCTGCATTGCTCTTATTTTTTGAGCGGGGGTTATATTGGCTCTTATTTTTTGATTCATGGATTTCGTATACAAGAATACTTCATTGTTTTTCTTCGGCAAAATTCAACCTCCTCCATAGAACCTCTGGATTCAGGTATGCATTCGTCTACTACTCACTTTATACCTATTGTTCAAGCAGTTTTATTTGGGTTCTTTAACTCTGTTCAAGCAATTATTTTTTGCTTCATGCAACCTTCTTTCACTATAAAGGAAATGTACGATTCCTATTGTTTCTCTATGTTGTTCAACAACACACATTAAGCATGGATACAGTTGCGTAAACAGAAATCCTATTTACATCATATACTTTATTTGCATTCATTCATTCATTATTTTTCCAACAAGCAAATAACTTCACCCAAGCTATGTCATCTGAGTACTATTTTATAGCAACAATGTAAAGCTTCATTGGAGGTAAATGCACAATAATATCTATGATAAGTACATATGATCAACTTATGACTTTTTATAAATCCGTGCCTGATGTTTTCACAAATTCCATCCAAGGTCCTGTGAGATCGGAGCAAGTTCTTTTTATTTCCTTAGAGCATATCTGGGCATAGTTTTTAATGCAACTTAATCCAAATTACAACGCAATAAATTCTAAAGTGTAGCTTGATTTTCGAGAATGATGGTGATGAATGCATTCGACTTTAGATTTTCGTGTGCAGTTTCACATTGTTTAGCATTTTGAAGTTGTCTTCTTTTTGGTATTGCCATTACTGCCAACTGTTTCCATCTGTGCAAGCAAAACCGTCCTATCACTTTTTAGATGATGATGATGAGAATGATACTTGATGTTTTCTAAAATTTTATTTCTGGGGTGGCTTAATTAATTGAGGTGGTGAAGAAATTTTTTAGATATGAAGAAATTTTCCACATCTGGGTTTGCTTAATTCCTCTAAATTTTTGTTAGATCTGAAAAATTTCTTCACCGCAACAACTCCCATCTCTTTTTTTGATCTGAAAATGTTATTGCATTACCACTGATTTTGAGTAACTTCTCAAATGTTTCTTTCCACATCTCTATTCTTCCTCACTGATTTTCTTCGCCCATTAATAAAATTTGCAGTCTTCTTCTCAAGATCTCTCAGGCTCCCTGATTTCTAAAAGATTCCTCACCGCTTTTTCTGTACTGATATTCACAATAATAGATCACGGTCACTATGTTTCTATCTATACAATGTTGTTTTTCTGGACTGAGAGTACCTTTGCTTCATTTAATTGTGCTCTAAGGATACTCTATCGAGATTGAGAATTGAGAGTGTAGCAACTGCACTTGGACGCCAACCACACTACCAGTTTTTGAAAGTTGATGTCCAAGGCAGTTTTTTCTGACCTCACTGTTGGAAAACTATGACGTTTTAGGTGGTTTGTCAATTTATATGTTCATTGATTTTCATTTTCCTCAGTTGCTTTAGATTTGATGTTGAGGCTTTTTCCCAATCTTTCGAGCCTCTGATTTGGTATATTGCTTTGAGATTGATTTCTATTACTCTCTCAAAATCTTTTGTTCATTTACAAAGTCCTCATAGTACTTATTTTTTAAAGTCTATTGGTTGCTTTCATTTTGAGTTTTTGTGCAGGACTTACAAACTTCATCGCCTTGATGTTGCTGCCGCCCCCGAACAATGTTGCCGCCCCTGAACAATGTCATCTCCCACAAACAATGTCGACACTCATGAACAATTTTGCCGCCCACAAACAATAGAGCCGCCCACGACCAATGTCACCATCTACGACCAATGTCACCACCACGGCCAAGAACACCGCCCATGACACATGTTCCCGCTAACGACCATTAATGTCGTTGGTTTGCGAGCGAAGCCTGCTTGGTTGCGGGCGAAGCCTGCTTTGACAATATTCGAGAACGGGCACTCCCGACGAATATTGCCACCCCCGAACAATGTCGCCGCCCCTGCACAATGCCGCCATCCCAGAACATTGTCGTCATCCTCGAACATTATCTCCGCCCCCGAACATTGTCACCACCCCCCAAACAATGTCGCCGCCCCCGAATAATGTTGTCACCCCCAAACAATGTCGCCACCCACGAACAATATCGCCGCCCACGACCAATGTTGCCACCCCGACAAATGTCACACCTGCAACCAATATCGCCGTCCACGACACATGTTGCCGCCCACGACCAATGTCGTTGCCAAGCGGGCGAAGCACGCTTGGTTGCTGGTGAAACCCACAGCGATGCATCGAGAACGGGCGGAGCCCGTTCAAAGATGCTAGTGTGTGTGTGTGTGTGTGTGTGTGTGTGTGTGTGTGTGTGTGTGTGTGTGTGTGTGTGTGTGTGTGTGTGTGTGTGTGTGTGTGTGTGTGTGTGTGTGTGTGTGTGTGTGTGTGTGTGTGTGTGTGTGTGTGTGTGTGTGTGTGTGTGTGTGTGTGTGTGTGTGTGTGTGTGTGTGTATATAGTCTAAACAGGAAGGAGGCGGATATTTCAAGTGCGTGTGTGTGAAAAATGAAAATAGATACTAAAGATTGCTTCGAATCAAAACGTGATCAACACGGAAATTGTAGATCTCATCGAAACGAACAAAATCCATGTTAACCATTTTTCCATATGATTCTGTTTTGACCCTCAAAATGGCACCCGAAAGCATGCAGAAACGGATTTCTCGAGAAGGACCTACAGTACTCGAGAACAAGTTTAGAGTTCTCGAGAACTAACTTCGGGATTTGCCATGAAAGATCTACAGTACTCGAGAACAAGCTTAGAGTTCTCGAGAACAAACTTCAGGATTTCCGGGGAAAGACTTTAAGTGCTTGAGTACAGGTATCAGGATTATCGAGAAGGACTCGAGAAGAAAGAATAAGTACCGAGAAAAAATTGCATGAACAATGTTTTTTGTCCTCATGAATAGTGAATTTTGCAAATATACCCTTAATCAAACTTTAGGAATGAATAGTACTTTTCATTTTTGAATAATGCTTTAATATTATAATTATCATTTTTTATATTTTTGAACAAGGAAATACGAGTTCAAAATGGAGGCTCAAATGCGGGCTGAATTAAACGAAATTCGCACCGTAGGCGAATACTAACGCTACAAGTCCAACGACGAAGACAAAACCAAAATTTGACGTGTCGTTCTTGAGATATAAATTTTTAAAGTCTACGGCGAACATAAATTCTATAAAACTTTTGAAATTCGCCGACGCTCGAATATCGCTCGGATCGCGACGAAACTTGACGAGCATGTCAAAAATTAATTAATTTAATTTCCTAACGTGAAATTTTCCATTTTCGACAAGGATTCACGAATTTGGTCGACTCGACCGAACAGACGTGAAATGCACTAACAGCGACGCGTCGTCAACCCCACATTAATGTAACGCCCCTTACGTCATTATGACATCACCAAGAAGATTAAATAATTGTTGGAAAATAAGGGGCGTTACAGTCACCCCTCCAAAAAGAAAGTTTCGTCCGAAACTTGTAACACGAAATGAAACAAGTGGGCAGAGGGATATACATGATAAAAGAATTCATTGAACAATAATACTAACCAGGGAAGGCTAGGTGAACAGTTGAGGATGAGATTCGCTCATTACGTATTCCAATTCCCAAGTTGCACCTCTGGCATCCTGATTGCGCCAGAGAACCATGACCATCCGAATTTTATTCTTTCTTAGCACACGATCTTGCATCTCCAGAATACGGACAGGCTCTTTGACATACGTGAGATTAGTCTACAACTGAGGCACTGAGTCAAGGACATGCCGATCACTACGAACACACTTTCGCAACTGGCTCACGTGAAACATGTCGTGAACACCCGGGAAAGAATCAGGCAATTCCAGTTTATAGGAAGAAACTTTGATGCGCTCCAGAATCTGAAAAGGTCTCACATACTTGGGATCTAGCTTATGGTTCCTTCCAAATCTCTTAACACCTGGCATCAGAGAGACCTTTAGAAATACCATTTCCCCAACTACAAATTCCAGATCAACTTTGCGCTGATTTGCATACTTCTCGTATCGCTCCTGAGGCAACCTCAGCTTTTCATGAATATGCATCACTGAAATACTCATATCATCCAGCGCTTCTGGACCGAGTAAAGGCTTCTCACCAACTTCTACCCAAAATAGGGGGTTCAACAATGCCTTCCATATAAAGCTTAAAAGGCGCCATCTGCAAACTCTCCTGATAGCTGTTATTGTACGTGAACTCCATCAGTCCGAGGCATTTATCCCAAGCCCCACCATGGTTCAGAATATAGTATCTAATCATATCCTCCAAGATCTGATTCACTCTCTCCATCTGACCATTTGTTTGAGGATGATAGGCAGTAGAATACTTAAGGTCAGTACCTAGAGCTCCTTGAAAACTTTGCCAGAAATGAGACTTGAACCGGGAATCTCTATCTGACATGATACTCATAGGCACACCATGCAACCTGATGACTTTGTCCAGATAAAGCTCAGCAATCTTTTCCATAGAATAATCAATTTTGAAAGGCACAAAGTGGGCATACTTGGTTAGTCTGTCCATGATAACCCACACTGCATCATGCCCTCGAGGAGATCTCGGCAAACTGGTTATGAAATCCAAGGATAAACTCTCTCATTTCCAACTTGGTATATATAAAGGCGTTAACTTACAACCCGACCTTCTATGATCAGCTTTGACACACAGGCATGTATAACATTCAAATATAAATCTTGCAATGTAATTCTTCATACCCGACGACCAAACAATCTGCTTCAAATCTCTGTACATTTTTGTGGAACTAGGATGATAAGCAACACTTGAACCATGCTCTTCACTGCATATTCCTGCTCGGACGTCCCCCACAGCGGGAATAGAATATCTGTTGCGGTACTTTAGGGTACCAACGTCATCAATTGAAAAGTCAGGTAATTCCCCTTTCTCGGTCCTACTACGGAGGTGCTGTAAATCAGGATCGTCTTTCTGATGTGGCCTAGTGAGAGTAATCCACAAAGGCTCTTCCACCTCTAAGCTACTCGGCGAAGTGTTATTCCCTACGGTTATGTCCATGAGAAAAAACTCCTCTACAAGGGATTGTACCGAGATGCTAAAGATATGTGCGGGCTTCCAGCTCAAGGTATCTGCTACTGCATTTGCCTTTCCAGGATGATAAAGGATATCGACTTAGTAGTTTGCAACATATTCTAACCATCTATGTTGGCGTAAATTCAACTCCTTCTGAGTGAAGACATATTTCAAACTTTTGTGTTTCGTGTATATTTTGCATGACACTCCATACAGAAGATGTCTCCACAACTTCAAGGCATAAATGACCACAGCAAATTTCAAGTCGTGCGTAGGATAATTCCTTTCATGCACCTTCAGTTGTCTCGATCCATACGCAATCGGCAATATCAAAACTGGAGTAGAACACAGTCTTCTCTTTAGCTCTTGAAAAGCTTCCTCACAGGCATCACTCCAAACAAAAGCTACGCTCTTTTATGTAAGCCTAGTCAACGGCGCAGAAAGAACGGAGAATCCTTTCACAAATCTTCGGTAGTAACCAGCCAACCCTAAAAAGCTCCTTATCTCCTTAGGCGATGTAGGTCTCTTCCAATCCAACATTGCGACTATCTTTGTGGGATCCTCTGAGATACCGTCCCTACTTAAAATGTGTCCTAGTAATGACACCTAAGACAACCAGAAATCTCACTTGCTAAGCTTCGCATACAGCTTGTGCTCCCTAAGAGTAGCCAAGACCAAGCACAAGTGCAAGGCGTGCTCTTCTGCATTTCTGGAATATACAAGGAAATCGTCAATGAATACAACCATGAACTTATCTAAAAAGTCCTTGAACACCCTATTTATCATGTTCATAAAAGCTGATGACGCGTTCGTTAATCCAAACGAAATTACTAGAAATTCAAAGTGACCATATCGGGAACGAAAAGTAGTTCGCAGAACATCTAACTCATGGATTCTTAACTGATGGTAGCCCAAACAGAGGTCAATCTTCGAGAACACGGAACTACCTCGTAGCTGGTCAACCAAGTCATAGATCTTAGGCAACAGATATCTATTCTTGATTGTAACCTTATTTGGCTCTCTATAATCTATGCACAGCATGATCGTTCCATCCTTTTTCTTCACGAAGAGGACTAGTGCACCCCCAGGGTAAGATCTAGGTCTAATAAAACCACACTGCAATAACTCATCCAGTTGAATATGCAAATCCTCTAACTCACGCGGCGCCATGCGGCACGGTGCTTTTGCAATAGGGTGAGTGCCTTGCTTAAGGTCTATAACGAACTCCACCTCTCTCTCAGGAGGAAGTCCAGGAAGTCTAATAGGATAGAAATCCAGAAACTCATGCAGCACAGAAACGTCCTCAACCAGAGGCACAACAGGTATAGCTTCCAGAACAGAAACAGAAACAAGGAATGAATCGCATCCAGACTCTAGAAATTTATGAGCACGTGCCGCAGAAATGATTAGATATTCCTGATGCGACAAACCATACACACTCATGGGCTGGCCTTTGTCTCCTTTGAAATCCAAGTGCTTGTGCTTTCACTGAATGATAACATCATAGCTAGACATCCAGTACATGACCAAAATCATGTCAAAGGCTTCCAAGTCTAACACCTTCAGATCCGCAAAGGCTAGAAAACCACCTAGGAAGATAGGGCATTTTAGGATACCCTGACTTGACATCACCAACTACCTTGAAGGGAATTTAACGTTCAAGGAAGTGTCTAAGTAGTCGAGAACTCAATGATGTCGGTCTAAAAAACTCCTTGCCACAAAGGAGTGAGTTGCACCCAAATCGAACCAAACGCGTGCCCACTTATTCTTCACCTTAAATTCACCTAAACATATTGCACGTGCAACTAAAATGCGGAAACTATAAATCTACCATAAGAGATTACATGCTGAGTCAGAGGCTAACCTGAGATCACTTGAGCTGATGATTGGGCTTCCTCCTTGGTCAGCATATTCAACTTTCCTTTTCCCTTGTTTATGTGAGGCGGGGCGGTGGTAGTCTGCAACAAAACTGCATGTAGTGCAGGCTGGCTCTACGGGCAATTTGCCCTCATGTGTCCTTTCTGGACGCTGAGAAAGCAAGCTTCAGCCTTCTTGCGACAACGGTCTGCATCGTGCGCACTCTTCTGACAATAAGTATAGATAGGTCCTCTCTTTGGTGCATCCTGGATCGCATGTACCTGAGGCTGCTTCTGCACATCCAATCTATTAAAGCACTTCTCAAAATGGTGGACTGGCTTATCAGAGAAGCTACACGCTTCCCTTCGATCCTTCTACGCTTTAGGGCCAGATGCCCTTATACTTCTAACATCATCAGATTTCCTCGAGTCCTTCTTTGCATGCAATGTAACGCCCCGAAACTCAAAAGAGGGGCGGGTGGCATTTTGAGCCAAGTTTGAGACTTGGTAGGGGTCATACGGCCTGGGACACTGGCATGTCCCAGGGCCGTGTCGTGCTCGGGTTCGACGATGGCCGTGTGGTAGAGGAAATTGCAGTCGACGATAGTTGAGACAGCGAATACGGCCTGAGACATGGGTGTATCCCAGGTAATGACCTGCTCGGGCAGTAAGTTGTGCTGTGTCGCGGGTGGAACAGCCTGGAGCCCATGTATGTTCAGCCTGACACGGGCGTGTCAAATTCGACACGGGCATGTCGCGTACCCGTGTTCTCTTCGGGTTGGTTTTGGTCCTGTGTCGATGGAGGAACTCGCCCTGCTACACGGGGTTGTACTATATGACACGGGCGTGTCGAGAGCCCGTGTTCTTTTCAGGATGCGATGGTTTCGGCATCGATTGAGGCAAACAGCCTTGGACAAGGGCATGTCACAAGTGGTGTTCGGCCAAGGTTTTAGATTTTAAGTGCGAATCATGGCAGTCCATTTCCTTCTTCTGGGATCCAATGGCTCAGGGCTATTCTTGCTGGGATGTACCCGGGAATAGGGTTGGAAACCCTCATTCTTTTTGGGTTTTCTCTTTATAAGAGTTCTAGAGAGAGGGTAGAGCAAGGAAGAAGAAGGAGGAGAGATTTGGCCGGCGGTGGAGCTTCGGAGCCCCAAATCGCAAGCTGAGTTCGGATCTACGGAGTCGAAGATGTTGTGGTGCCTTTCACCAGCATAGATCTTCATGGCGCCAAAAAGAAATGCTAGTGTAACGATTCTCATGTTGGACATGTGAAGTCCTCATTCTTTCAGCACAGGAAACCCGCTCTTGCGAGTATGCGGTGAGTGTGAGGTGTTCCTTCGGGTGGATATGAATAGTCCCCCCTTGTTTTGCATGTAGAGTCCGGAATCGAAGTACGAACATAGGCATGGTGTATGAAGACTACCCGGACAAGTTGGTCAGGATCTGTGATGTTTCATTATGCATGGATAGCCGGAGAAGACTCCGTGTCAATGGTTGTTTTTGGGTTTTCTACGTGGTTGATTGCAACAGGGAACCTTGGGGACTAACTCCAATGTGCACCCGGAAATTTGGGCAGAAGCGGGATTCTAGGATCTTGGTGTCATGGGAGCCAACTTGAACATAACTGGGTTATGTAATATGTGTGATCGGTTTGGGACTCGGGAAAGCTTGACCCGCGCATATGGCTTAAATTGACGTTGCGGTGTGAGTAACGGGTCAGGCGGAACCGTACCCGCTCTATGTCAATCGGTTAGAGAGACCTAAGGTACGTGGTACTCGCCGTTGGCATAGATGGAGGGTGTTAGGCATAGGCCAGTAAGACTATAATGCTCACGAGATTTTCCATCCAAGGGGCGGTGGTTGGACCGCTAATTTTTGACCGGGTTCACTGAGAATATGCCCTGAGAGCACGGGGTGTGTGGCCATGCGAGCCTATGCCTGTGATGTTGTGTAATTTCACTACTGTTAAGCTATGTTAATAAAGTGCAAGGAAGGAGCATCGCCGCCCTAAGTTTAGGGGCGGGGTCATTATAATTTTGTCAGCTTTAGATGACTCTTGCTTTTGTTTGCCACCACTTCGGTGGATTGTTGCTTGCAGGTGCTGCAGAGCCTAGTGGCAAATATTGGGAAAAAGCCCTTGTTGCTGAGTCGGCCCTCGAAGGCCTAAATTTGAGTGTTTACTTTTATTCTCATGTGTGACTGGCCTGCGTGCCGAGGTTTGGAAGACACTTTTATTTGAGTAAACTCTTGTAGGGCCATAAGGCCAAGTACTTGTGTATTTGTACGTTCATTCCTGTTGGGTTTATGTAGTGGACATTCATACTGTGGTTGGGTTCTTTATTTGCAACTTTTAAATTGCTTCCGCTAGAATGTACTCTGTGTAGGATGTTGGTTTTTGGAAGGATGGTTCCATTGCGTAACCCTATGGTCTGTCTGTGGTATATGGCGTTGGGCCCCGGCTGGACCTACTGTTATATGCTATGCGACGGATAAGGGGTGTTACAATTTGGAATCAGACTACTGGTTTTGGTCAACTTAAATGAATTCGTGGGCGAATTCTTTTAAGGAGTGGTGAGCACATGTGTGTGTGTCATCGTTATAACATAAAAAAACCGTATGAATGTCCACTTAGGAATGAAAATACACCTGTGTTAGGAACCTGCGTGTTCCTATAATTGCTTTTTGTAATTTTGTTCGGTTACTTAATGATGTTTTGTACGACTATAGGTGAACAGAAGTGGTGTAAGGCCGTCAAAACGCTCGCTTTCAGAGGAATACAGTGCACCCAGTGGCATGCTCGATACCCCTCCTTCGTTTGAAACCATAAGAAGGGTCGTTGAAGCAGTGTTCACTGTGACTAATGCACAACTTGGAAGGACTGTGCAACCCTTTTCCCATGATGTGGCTTCAACGCCGGGTGGCGTGATGGAGCAAATGACATTTGGTAGACCATCGAGTCAGTAGTTGAACATGTGTTTAGTGTAGGGTGCACACTCAGTTGATGAATATTTGCAAGCATTTCTTATGATAAGCCGTTTCTCATGCTTTGAGTTGGAGAACGAGCAGTCTATAGTCAATAGATTTGATAATGGTTTGCGTGGCGAGCTGCGAATTCTACTGATATGACCAAAACTATTAGGATTCTGAGCCTTTGTGGATTCGGCTAGATCTTTAGAAGTAGATTTGAGGAAAACTCACCAGATGCCAGTGAGAAGGGTATCGAACTTTGCCACTCCTTTGAGAGTTGCATCCCGCAGAACGCTAAAAAAGGGGGCTAGAACATCGACTAGCAAAGCTACTTACACTTTTCATACTTGTGGCAAGAAAGGGCACTTTGCCCGAGATTGTCGGGATGGTGCTCAGAAGACAAAGAAAGCTATGTCAGGAGCAGTTGAGTACTCTAGTGCAAAGGAAACATTGTTCAAAATGCCGAGCTCCTCAAAATGCGTGTTTCGTAAGTGGTATAAGAAGGCTGGGACTTCGGGTCCAGCCCCTTCTTCCGCTGCGTCGGGGGCAACTACGGGCCGAACCTCGGGCGCATGCTATAACTGTAGAAAGCCGGGACACTTTGTTTGAGACTGTTGGAGTGGACGTCCAAAGTCTGATAGGAAGCCTGGGGCAATGTATGAGGAGATGGGCAAGGCGGTGGAGTCAATCGCATCCTTCTATGCTCCAGTCCATCCTAGGGTCTACAATTTTGGCCTGCAGGAGGCCATAAAGCAAGCAGACATGGTGACAGGTATGAGTTAAATTTATAGCACTTTAGCTTTAAATACTTGTTTACCTTGTGCGTGTTAGCTTAGGACTGTTTGTGCTACACTTTGTTTTGCTTTTAGATTATCTGGCGAGAGCACCATTCGATTCGGGAGCTTCGCACTCCTTTTTGTCCAAAGGATTTATATCGCGCATCAGAGTACCTCCTTTGATGACAAAGGACAAACTGGATGTGTTATTGCCAAATGGGTGCTCAATGCGCGCGGGTAGATTTTGTTGTGTTTAGTTATGGATTGGGAGTCAAGAATTTGACTTGCAGGCATTGCTACTGCCGATAGTAGAGTTCGATGTGATCTTTGGTATGGGTTGGCTCTCGGAGCGGCGAGCATTCATTGATTGCAAATGTAAGGAGGTCTATTGGGCTCTCGTGAGACGACTTTTGCGGGCTTGAAGGGATCGAGCAAGACTTTGATGTTGGCTCTTAGGTCTCGCCACCCAGGCTCCCATCAGCTGGCATGGCAGGTTGACCCCTCCGGGTGGTTAAGTGTTTTTTACCACGAAGGGGTCTCGCCACCCAAGCTCCCATCAGCTGGCGTGATAGGTTGACTCCCCGGAGAGGCTAAGTATCTTTTCGACAGCGCAAGAAAATTACACTCACCGAATACATTGGGTTGGATGTTTCTTCCTGAGCTTGTGCCAACCTCGAAAAGAGCGAGTATTGTGTACAATCCCGTATTCGTAGAGTGGGGGTCCTCCCGACAGGCGCAGGACCAGCTATGAGTTTTTAAGCTTTTGGAGAAGTTTTGCACTCTTGGTGGTCAATTTATGCCTAGCCCTTGTAATACACTAGTAGGGGTAGGAAAAATCTGCCTCCCCCTAATGGCCCCTTTTTGGGGGGCGGGTGCGATAAGTTAGTTGACACCCGCCTCGGCCTGATAGATGCAAGGTGGGAACAGCAGGACCGGCTGGAGGCCAGAACCCCACCCCCTGCACTCTCGCCCCGGGCGGTCAACTCGCGGGGGGGGGGGGGGGGGGGGGAGCGTCCTGCGGCCAGGCTCTCACCTTGGGCGTCTAGCTCGCGGGGGCGAGAGCGGCCTGTGGCCAGGCTCTCACCCCGGGCGGTCAGCTCGCGGGGGCGAGAGCGGCCTGCGGCCAGGCTCTCGCCCCGGGCGGCTAGCTCGCGGGGGCGAGAGCGATCTACGGCCAGGCTCTTGCCCCGGGCGGTCAGCTCGAGGGGGCGTGAACGGCCTGCGGCCAGGCTCTCTCCCCGGGCGGCTAGCTCGCGGGGGGGAGAGAGGCCTGCGGCCAGGCTCTCCCTCCGGGCGGCTAGCTCGTAGGGGCGAGAGCGGCCTGCGACCAGGCTCTCCCCCCGGGCGGCTAGCTCGCAGGGGCGAGAGCGGCCTGTGACCAGGCTCTCCCCCGGGCGGCTAGCTCGCAGGGGTGAGAGCGGCCTGCGGCCAGGCTGTCGCCCCGGGCGGCTAGCTCGCGGGGGCGAGAGCGGTCTGCGGTCAGGCTCCCGTCCCGGGCGAGTAGCTCTTTGACGGGGGTCACCTGCTCGTCTTGTGTGCCCTAGGAGATGGGGGTATGGCTCCTCCCGCCCCTGGACCTCTTTTGGCCATGCTTTTACCGTTATACCCTCGGGGTGGAATTACCTCTTTACCCCCCGGTATGGATGTTTTCTATTGGCCCAAGACCTTTTGTCCTAGGGTATTTGTGACATTTTGGTCCCTAGACTTGGAAAAACTATAAATAGACCCCCTTGGGTACCTTTAGAGGGAGAGTTTTTTGGGCTTCCTCCTCCTTAGGCTTCTGCTTGGTTGAGTGAGAGAGCTCTCCAAGGTACCCAGCTCAGCCATTGGTGAAGGAGGGGAAGCGCTCTTGTGACCTTCTGGGTGTATGGTGGGACCTCCACGCTAGAGCCGAGTATCTGTTCCTAGTTTCCCAAGTCTTTGGTCCGTGACGTTCCCCCGAGTGTAGTAGGTGTGAGGTCACCCCTCTTTTGGGACCCCAAACTCCACAAAGGTCAATTTTGGCTTCAACAGCTATCACCTGCTTTGGATTATGAGGTTGTGCCAGGTCCAGGGCATATACTTTCCCTCTCTCCTACCTGCGGTCTCTGTCCTAAAATCCACGTCCTCGGTCACGTCCTCGGCCACCAAACTGCTGAGGTGGTGGGGCATCATGAATTGCTGGTCGGGTGCTTCCCTCATGGGGCAGTTCCTCTTGAAGTGTCCCAGCTGGTTGCACCGAAAACATGTCAGTGCCTTCTCCGCTGTCCTTGGCATCTCCAACATCTGTAAAGGCTGGGGAGCCAGCACGGTCGTGTTCCTCTGCTCCTGTCTATCATCCCGGCGAGGTTGATCCCCATTCCTCCTTTCCCCAATAACCTGACCTCGAGGACAGTCTCTGCGGCCTCTAATCATTGCATCGTCAACTAATTTCTTCCGGCTCCTGACTGTGAGTTGATCTGCCTCTCTATTCTTGGCCATCTCCAAAATCCTGGTCAAGCTCCCCTCAGAGACGAAGAGGAGGGCCTATCTCATGTCGTCATGAAGACCCTTGTAGAATCTCTTTGCGTAGCCCGCGTCATCCAACTAATACGATTCTGCATATTGGGCTAGGTGAGTAAACTCCTAGTAGTACTCTAGCATGGTCTTGTTGCACTGCCTTAACTGCAGGAACCTATCCTCCAACTCGTCTCTCTCTGACTGAGGTACAAAATGTCCTAGTAAAGCTGCTCTGAACTCCTCCCAGGAGATGTCTGCGCAATCCACTCCAGCAAAGGTGGTGTCCAGCTGTGACTTCCACCACCGCTTCCCATGTGACTCTAGGCAGGAAACTGCCAAAGTAACCGCCTCCTCTATCGGGCATCGAATCCCCATAATCATCTTGTAGAAGATGTCCAACCACTCCTCCATGCGGACTGTCGACTCCATCCCTAGGTAGGATGGAGGAGAAAGCCACCAGAAGGCACTCATCCAGTTGGCCCCAGGATTTGGTTGTGGAGTCGGGGCCTGTTGAGCCCTGAAGGCCTCCAGAATTGTCGTCAATGTTTGTCCCATCTCCGTTTGCTGGAATGGAGCAGGAGCCTGCGAGGGTGGAAGCATATTCTGTGCCTGAGGTGTTCCCTGTTGTGGGGTAGGGTTCACCGCAGGATACAAGGAAGAATTCCAGTTGTTAGATAGTGTATAAATGGAATGAATGGGAGAGATAAAGTGGACTTTTACATGTGATTTCCCTTATGGGCCCACCACTACTTCCGCTGCTAGTTTGTCCGCAAACTAAGCTCGCGCGGGGTGGCCCAGGGTTTTTGTGGACTTTTTCTCTTGGATCGATGTTTCGCTTTGATACTGGTTTATAAGACCCCATTTTTTCCTTTTAAAACCCTGGGGTCTTATGCCCAGAACCGCCGTTTTGCGGTGACACCGACACTCGGGAAGGTCACCACTACAAAATGCCGATCCTGCCGGCCTTTACGATCACCAAAGAGAAAGAGAAGTATACACATAGTATGGATAAAACTAAGTCCACAATCACATGTAATATACGTAAAGGAAATCACATCAAATCCACATAAAATAAAAGTACTGAAATAAAACAGTACAAAGGAACATAAACGGGCTCAAGCCCGGTACATGAATCCTCACTACAAACTCTCGCGGAAGCTTGGTAAACTAATCACTCACAGAGCCAGTAGCTGGTGCTCCTGTGCTAGATTGGCCCACCTCCATGTGCATCGTACTCCGCTGGTGTAGTATCCCCTGCTGCAGCTCCTTGTCTCCCATCCGGAGTCCCTGTAATGTTGTGATCTGAAAACTGTTAGTCAAAAGACTAAGTCCTATCATCCCCTCCCCCTCCCCCATGGCTCTTAGGCACCGAACGGGGAGGAGGAAAGGGAAGCTATGAAGGTGGATAATAAACAAAGCAGGTGACGATGGAGCTATTCTAGAAGTTAATTATAATGTATATACAGCTAAGGGAGGAAGGTGCAAGTTAGCAATTCTATAATAGCAAGCAGTAAGGTAACATGTAGAATAAGCAGTATATGTAAGAAAGACAAAATAAAAAGTAAGTAACCTTAACTTATATGAATGCTCATACAAACTTATAAGTTAAGGGGTCTTTTGTAAGGCTCCCATCGTATAAAAAGTCTCATACCGATTTATACGATGGGGTGTCAGGTTTATATGCAAGTATGAGTGTAGTGCTATGTTATGTCATGATTCATGCAAGTGCAACTCACGCACACAACTTTATGCGCACAAACCTTTAGTTCCCCCCATTTGGGCAGCTAGCTTCACTCCCAGGAACATCCGTAGTGGCAAACGGAGACAGTGGTTAGGGCCCCCACTCCTAGGCAGGTATCCACATTACCAGGTCTAGCCCTTTCGTATGCCTCTAGAAGGAAACAACCTAGAGTCACCACGTACTAGTGCTGGCCATATCCACCAGACTTTCTTTGGCTAAGTGTCAACCACACCCGCCGAGTCAACGTATCGACGTCGGTATGAACGACCATCCAATATCAAAGACCCACCACCTTATTTATGTATCAAAATCCTTCCAAGCCACCAGCTCCCCGGACTATCCTGTCCGTTACAAAACCACCCGAGCCATCGGCTCGCCGGGCTAACCTGCCCATCACCAAAACCACCATCGAGCCTACTGGTCGTGAGACCTAACCTAACCTCCCGAGACACCAGGGTGTGTGGAAGTGGAACCCCGGTTATACTAGTTGCTCTTAAACATTGATTTTTCTTATGGTTTTTGTTAGCACAGGACTGCCAAAGGTATTCCCTGTGAAGGGCTCTCGAGGGCACTAGGAACTATGATGGGCTGAAGACCAAAGCTCCCTTTCGCAAGACACTTACTGTTATTGGTTAATACCCGATTCCCGATCCCTTTTTAATATTACTCTGTATCTAACTCTAGTGTGTTTTGACTCTTTTTCTTTCTCTCTCCACAGGAAAGACGATCTTTCGTCGATCCCAAACACCTTTTAACTCTCGCCAACCCAACACTCTCCTCCTCCTAGTTCCTAATAAAGCTCTCTTTCATCTCACCAAATCAGCATGCATTTCTCCCCACTACCTATGACCATATCTCATGTCATCACAATTTCCGCAGTTTTACTAATTGCAGACCAACCTAGACTATATGATGTACATGATAGGAGGTACTCTAAATTTTCATCCATATGCCTTAAGATATTTAATGGAGGTCTATCATGACATGATTAGCATATCTCCATAAACTCATAATTTTCCTAATTAATTTGGTATTTAATTAATGTTCCCCAAAGTTAGGCCATAGGTAATTTGAACAAGAAGTACAATATTTTCTCAAATAATGGCCTCCCAAATATTATGAACACTAGCTAATAGAGGAATAACAGTAAATACCAAGTTTCATAATTTTTCATAAATGTTTTGTTCTCTAATTAATTAATCCAAGAGTAAGCCATTAAGTATGGGTAAAGAAGAAAGTACCAAAGTTAGTCATCAGAAAATTATAGAAAGATTACTTATTCTCAAGGATGACCAGAAAGGGTCTCTCACCAAAAATCACATTTTATCAAGCTTATTAATTATCAAAATAAATTCAAATACTTTTACTTAGAAAACAGCACCTTGAGAACCAACCCCTATAGATAGACTTCCAAAAATTCCATAAAAATTCACAGAGGTTTAAAATGTCAGTAAATGTCTTCTTATCAAATTCCATAAGTTTCCATTGAATAGTTTGTTCATAAGAAATTCCTAAGTAGAAGACGCAACTTAATGGGTCATGAATGAAGTACCCCACATAATGATCTAAAATTCATGTTAAAAATTTCTAGGGCTTGCTATAATCCTAAAACATAGCTTGACTAAATATCATCCAAACCCAAGGTTAGGAAGTCACATAATAAAATTCTTTAAGACAACTCATGATAGTGCACTTCTCAAAGGAACGCACTAGTAAACTCATCCCAACAATATGTAGTATATTTCAGTGGTTAATATGATTAATAAAATGACCTCTACCAACATGTCATGCAATTCCAAAGTCATATAAGCCACTAGGCATTCCCTAAGGTGTATGGACCTCAAAAATTATCCAGTGATTTATGTGGTGCGCATGTGTCCAAATCCCACCATATCTCTCCCTAGGGCTTCTCACCACCGTAGGATCACATGGACTAAACACCAAGTCCGTACAAGGGCATTTTGCCCCATGCCCTTCACAATCCCCAAAGTTCAACCTTAGGGTTTGAACTTGGGTCCTAGGGCAAATCTACCCCAATCCACCCCAAATTTCATGTGAGGGTGTGTAGCATCATATCAAACTAGTGGCCCAAGTTTCAGCCTCTATTGAGGTGATTTGACCACTCAAACCCACAAGGAGCACTTTTGACCTAAATACCCATTTTAGGGCAAGGCTAGGATTTGCTTATTTCCAAACTAAATCATCACCAAATGGATGAAAATTTAAACATAGCCTTATGATGATCCCAATGACTGCTCACCAAAATTTGGGAGGGTTTGGAGGTCATTAGGACCCCCAATTAAATTACCCTAGGATTATTAAATAATTTCAAAAATAATACAAAAAGTATCTCCAAAAATTGCCATTTTTGGTCATGACCTAGGTATAGGTTAGAATGACTCCCTGTCCAAATTTCAGGTCATTTGGACTTGTGGTGAAGTGGGCGCACACATTTAAATCTCTAACTAGTCCTAGGGATAGACCTCACCAAAATGAGTGTTGTGGTCAAACCACTTACCCAAATTAGTTCAAATCAATTTTAAAATAAAGTTGACCCATAGAGCTACAATTTTGATGGTGATCATTTTCTCTGCAACAACACCTAGGTATTTTTAAAAAATAGAAACATTAAGTGTAAAATGTGTGACAGAAAATCACATAAATGAAATCATTATTTCCTAGGAATATAATCAGGGCACACGAATCTTAGCGCAAAATAAACGGCATCATGTCATCCTCAAGCTCCAGCCAACGGCCAGGATTCCCCCATCTTGGAGATTGTTCCATGCGCATTTTCCGGCCACCCGGCCACCTCCCTAGCTGGCCACCGCCACCACCACCTTCGTCGAGGTGGTGGCTATCGCCAGGCGGCGCCACAGCCGCCAGAGGGGTGGATTCCGGTGATCCCGACATGTTAAGTTTTTTTGGAAAATCAGAGAAATTGAAAGCTTGGATCGGTCTAATTTAGCCTGATTCTTTTCCCTATTGAATCCTATCTCCCATCTCCCCGGGCACTCGAGACGAGCAGGTGACCCAAAAGGAAATCTGTGTCGACATATAGTAGTTTGTGTCGACATATAAGGAAAGTTGTGTCGACACAACAAAATAGTGGTGAGATAGTGGTATCGACACTCAGAGTTTGGTATCAACACATAGAAGTTCAATCATTTAGATAGTAGTGTCGACACATACAGTCTTCTGTGTCGACACGTAGATATTAGAGTCGACTATTAAGAAGTCTGTGTCGACATATAGTGTTGTCTGACTCTGTCGAGACATTAGAAGTCTGTGTCAACACAATCTCTACAGTGTCGACACATTAAGTATCTATTACCCCGCCTTTTGACCTTCTGTGTTGACAAACATATAAATAGGTCACAGAACATCTTTGTCGACTACGCTCTCAACATTTTCGAGACCAAATCTTTGAGTCGACAGACCTTCATCTCTCTTCTCCTCAAATTTCTTGTCACCAATGACGCCAAAGTTGGAGAACAACATCAACGAAGGCTATGAATTAGTTCGCAATGCTTTTGAGAGTGCTGCGACTGAGATCAGAGATGTGATAACCCTAATCAAAGAAAGTGGTTTGGAATATCTAGTTTCAGAACCTACCAAGATTTGGAAGATGGAGGTTCTTGAATTCTATACAACAGCATCCCTGGATTTAACTAGATTGAAGATTAGGTCATCAATTCAAGGAAGCAAGGTGAAACTTACCCAGAAGCGTCTGAGGAAGACACTACAGTTGCCTAGGACTCAAGAAGATGATGAAGTCACATCTTCAATGGCAAAAGAAGCTCTTCAATGGTGTGGACTGGATCCCACCACTAAGATTGAATCATCAATGCAGAGGAAGGGGATAAACTCCCAAGGAAAGTTTCTTTCAGAGATTATGGGTAAAGTAATTCTCTGTAAACCAGGAGGACATGATAGGATCTCAGCCTATATGTTCAGCTTAATGACCAGAGTTATTTTCAGAATAAAAACTAACTGGTATGCTGTGATCTTTAACAAGATCAAGAAAAGTTTGAAGAAACCTAATCTAGGAAGAATACTGAGTATGTATCTGGCAATGTGAAAGATATGGTACCTAAACACCTAGAGGGGGGGTGAATAGGTGACCTAATCCTTTTTAAACTTAAATGGCAGCAATCAGTTATATCACAGAATACTAACTATTTTATCACAGCAAACACACAGCATGCACAGCAACAATCACAGCACAGCACAACATACATAGTGGTTTATAGTGGTTCCCCAAGATATGGGTACATTCACTTTCCCCCTTCGCCTATCTAGCAGTGTACTAGATTCGGCCAAACCCTTCCACTGTCTCAGAACCCAAATTGGTTCCTACACCTCAGGCCCAAAGCCTTACAACTCAGCTTTATCCCAAAGCCTACACTCAGCCAATCAAGGCCTACACTCAGCCAACCAAGGCCTACACTCAGCCAACCAAGGCCTACACTCAGCCAACAAGTCCTACACTCAGAGATCTCAATCTCCTACACTCAGGCTCTCAAGCCCTACCCTCAGCCTTTATAATTATAGGCTTACAATTCACTCAGATCCAAAGGATCCTACAAGATAAAAATGTATTACAAATATTAACTCAACAACTCAGAAATAAAAGAGGGGAGTTGAGAGTTTCTTGATGAGTTCTTGGAAGAACTCAGCTGGATTCAATCTGACTTAGCTTTCTTCAAAGCTTCTTGAGTAGAACTGAATAAGACTGAATCCTCCTGCAGTAGTTCCTTGACCTCTGCCACTTAAGATCCAGAATGAATCTGAATCCTTCTTCTCAGCCTAGTTCTAGAGGCTGATTTCTTGGATGGAGCCCTCTCTCTCCAACTTCTTAGATCTGCACTTGGACTGCAAGATCTCCTTGTGTTGATACTCTATGTACCACTTTAATAACTTGTTCTTCAACAATGTGATCAACCTCAACAACTCTGTTTTTGTAAACTGTATGAGCCTATTTATAGGCTTTCTTCATGGTAACCGGCTGGTCCGGTCCATAACTGACTTCTGATATCTCTGACAGGTGCTGTAGACCGGCTGGAACGGCAGCTGTCAAGTCATCCAGTCATTTCTTGAAAATCTCTAACTGTCTGAAAGTGTCGAGACTTTCTGTCTTTAAGTGTCGACACTTATAGTCTAAGTGTCGACACATGCTGTGTAAGTGTCGACACAAGTCTACAAGGTGTCGACACAACTCCTTGTATGTCTCGACACAAATTCTTCTTCAGGTGTCGACACTGAAATTGAGTGTCGACACAAGTACTTGATCTTCTATCTTTTAGCTGAATTCTTCTAAGTGTCGACACATCTCCTTTGTGTCGACACATCTTCTTGTGTTGAATCTGTTAAGTGTCGACACAGCTTCTTGGTGTCGACACATAGTCTTCTATATTGATACTTGCTAAGTGTCGACACAGCTCCTTGTGTCGACACTTGATTCTTCTGTCGAGACTTTAGCGGAGTGTCGATACATTCCCTCAGTGTCGACACTTGTACTTAGAATATTTTGTTGATAATTCTGTTCTTTACTAAGTGTCGACACAGCTCCTTGTGTCGACACTTTCTTCAAGTGTAGAGTCTTTAGCTGAGTGTCGACACATTGTGCTGGGTGTCGACACATACTTCATGTGTTGACTCTTCTGGTTGTGTGTCGACACATTGTGCTGGGTGTCGACACATACTTCAAGTGCTGACTCATCTGTTGAGTGTCGACACATTGTTCTGGGTGTCGACACATACTTCAAGTGCTGACTCATCTGTTGAGTGTCAACACATTGTGCTGAGTGTCGACACTTGTACTTAGTCTCTGCAGACTTTTGCTGAGTGTCGACACAGCTCCAAGTGTCGACACTTTCTGGTGTAAACACAGCTTCACTGGGTGTCGACACAGCTCCTTGTATCGACACTTTCTGTCTGCACTTTTCTTCACTGAGTGTCGACACAACTCCAAGTGTCGACACTTTCTGTCTGGTGTCGACTCTGCATCCCAGGTGTTGACATAATGACTCCAAGTGTCGACACTGCTTGTCTGGGTGTCGACACAAGTCTTCTTAAGTGTCGATACTTTCCCTCTGGGTGTCGACACATGGACTTAGAAACTTTTTGCTTCAGTCCAGTGATTACTTAACCTGCACAAGTAAACTCAACATTCATCAAATACATTATGATGTATATCATTGAGTTGGGTGAGGCTTCTTCAAATCAGGTACATTTGACCAATGTACCCAACACAATGAATATTCCTGAAGTAATGAACCACATAATAGGATCTAGAATAAATCACATGAGAAGGATGGATATGAAAATACTATCCAGGTGGGAAAGAGTTCTGACAAAGGATGGTTCTACACCACAGAAACAACAACAACTAAAAAAGAAAAAGACAACCCCCAGGAAACCTGAATCTTCTAGTGATTCAGAAGAACAAGTGATCTTCAGTTCAGATGAAGAACAACAAGAATCTGCAAGGAAATCATCTGCCCCTAAGAATGTAGATGATAGTCCGATGTAGGGGGAGCATATTCCAGAAAGCACCATCTAACTGGATCAAGTTCAGGATGTGCTTCATCTAGGGGGAGCCAATGAGCTTTCTCTAGCTCAACAAGAGGCCTTGCCTCCAGAAGTTGCTCATGAGAAAGTGCATGCTGCATTAGAGAGTGAAACAGCCACACAAACTATTCTTGAGGTAATAGATGATATTAATCAAACTACACTAGATACTGAGCCAGATACACTAACTATGCTTCTAACTGATGTTGAACAGACACACCATGACAACATCCCTGCACAGGATATATCAATGGATGATACATCTGCATTAGATGATGCTCCATTAACTGTATAAGATACAGATGTTCCTCCAGTTCAACTGCAACAAGAATTCACTCTTGAGGAATTTTTTCCTGACTTACAAGAAGTAAAGACTGAGGAAGTAGTGCCAAGGACTGAGGGGGAGGAGCCAGGGACTAAGGGGGAGTTGCCAAGGACTAAGAAGGAGCTGTCCTCTAGTCCAAAGGATACAGTGAACCTTGAAAGTTCTTCTGAATCTGATGATGGAGAAGCACTCAGAGAAAAGAAGAGAAAACTAATTGTTTACAGGAAGAAAATCTCAAGCTATAAGAAAGCTTTACAGGCTGCCTCACAACCCTCAGCTCCAACAGTTGACTTCAGTTCACTGTTGGTTGCTCTGCAAGTTAAAATGGATATGCAAAGACAAGCTCTTGAAAAATATGTGGATGAAAGCCATAAGGAACTCCAGTTCACCTTGGCTCAAGACATTAAATCCATAAGATTTGAAGTCAATCAGTATAAGAAGGAGATGACAGATTGCTTCCATAAAGGAGGTAATGTTGTAGTTTATCTGGCCAAGAAGCAACAAGAGGCCAGGCCTTAAATTGATGACATAGTAATTAAGCAAGGATATGTTCTGGAAAATCAGCTCAGGATGAATGATAATCTTACTGAATCACATAATGTGATTGTTACTGAGTTAAAGAACACTGCAACTGCATTAACTGAGGAAAAAGCTAAAGAGAAGTCTGAGTTTGATCAACAACTTCAAGAACAATTGGCTGTTGTTCAAACAGCTATACAAGCCTCACAGAAACTCCTCTCTGATCAGCTATAGAAATTCAAATCTTTTTATAAGGAAGGCACCAATTATCTGGCTGAACAAGTAAGATTTCAGAAAGATGACTTAAGAGATCATATTGAGATAGAAGTCATAAAGGGGGAGAGGTTGTTAGTCAATGCTAGCTCAGAGCATGCTAAATGGATAAAAAATGATGTTAGAGCAACTCTTGGATATCCTCCCTTGTGTGATGATGATAATATAGCTGAGTCAGGAATTCCAGCTGCAGGAATTGAAGGGGGTCAGCAGGAGGTAGCTCAAATCATATACCCCCCTTCTAACTTTGAGGGAATTCAACAACTGGTTCACCAGATGTATAACCCTCCAGAGGCTACTAAGAATATTATAATTGAGAAAGTGGAAATGTCATAGGTCGTATTGAATAAAGAGCAAGAAGCTCAACTCTCAAAGAAACGATTTAGAGAGCAGGCTGAATTGAAGCCTATTTTTGAAAGATGGAGTCTCACCTCCAAAAATATAATACTCACTGTCTAGCAAGCTGTCAAATACAAAATGCATGATAGAGGCAAGTGGTATTCTGAACTTGAGTGGAACAAATATCTATAGAGACAAGATGTTATACATCAATTCAGAAGGGATCACAAGGCTAGGAAAATACCTGCTACAGCTGTGGAGCCCAGTAAATACTTTCCCAAGCCTTATCACTATTTTGAAAGGCAAAACATTAAGGCTGAAGAACTTAAGAAGAAGGATCTCAAAAGCAAGAAGCCAGCTGAAGATACTGAAGCTCTAGTACAAGCAAGGATCTAGTCTAGCAAAGGCATAGTGATCAAGGAGCCTGATCAGCCCTAGGATAGATTGACTAGATTTTAGAACATTTTAATCTTCAGTTTTAAGATCTATGTAATCTGTTGTTAACAAATTTTTTTTGATGTTTAAACAAAACAATGATTCATGCTTATTATGTTTGTATCATATTCTGTGATGATATAATATACGTATATTGTTTATATGTTACCCTGTCATTGAATGCTTTTATACATCATATTGTTTATTTTATTATAAGTGATGTATATCATTGACTAAGGGTTATGACTTATCCAAATAGGGGGAGATTGTTGGGTACATTGGAAAATGTGTACCATATTTGGAGAAGCCTCACCTAACTCAATGATATGCATCAAGTTGTATTTGATGTTGTGTTGAGTTATCATGTGCGGGTTAAGTAAATGGAAGGAAAATTTTCTAAGTACAAGTGTCGGCACTTGGGAATGGCTGTGTCGACACCAAGGGCCAGATTGTGTCGATACCCAGAATTTGTGTCGACACACAGAAAATATATCGATAATGCTTTGTCGACACCAAGGGCCAGATTGTGTCGACATCATCAGGATTTGTGTCGACACACAGATAAGCTGTCGACACATTCCAGAATTCTGTCGACAACGACTGTGTCGACACACAGAACTTGTGTCGACACACACCAAAATTCTGTCGACACCAACTTTGTCAAGACAAGGAGTGTTTGTGTCGACACACAAGACTTGTGTCGACACATTCCACAGAAGCTGTGTCGAGAAGTAAAAATGAAGCTGTATCGACATCATCAAGACTTGTGTTGACACATAGACTATGTGTGTCGACATATGTGAAGTATTCACTCGATATTCTCTGCTGCCGAGTCAAAGTCCAATGAAGGTTGAAGTAATACAACTGGAGACTTGACAGCTGTCATTATTAACATTGTTGTCACATCTATCAGAGGTGTCAGAAGACCGTTTGGAACCGGAACAGTCGGTAACCATGGATCAAGCCTATATATATGCTCTCTCAACAATAGAAAATTAATCAATTATCGATTGTGAAGAAGTGATCGTGAACACGATCAATGAATAAAGAATAATCTCTGAAGGATTGAGGATCCAGAAGAAGAGAAAGAAGAAACAGTCAACAGATTATAGAGGGAGAAAAACAAGGAGTGAAGTCCTCATCCAGTGAAGGCAGATCCTGAACAGTCTACCAGAAGAATTCAGATCAATTCTGAAGAAGAATTCTGATTAATTTCTGAAGGAATCTGATTGAAGATCAACTCCAACACCAAGAAGATCAACCTTACTTTGTTCAGATTCAAGAAGCTTTGAAGAAGCTAAGACAGGTTGATCCTTAAGTAATCAGTTCTATCAAGAACTGATCAAGAAGCCTTCAACCAATTCTCTCTCCATCTGGTTGAAGATATTATTATCTTTTTCATCAATAACTTTTGTAGGATCTGTAATAGATCTGAGTGTAGGAGATTTACTTCTCTGAGTTATAAGCCTAAATTATAAATGCTGAGGTAAGGCTGAGTGCCTGAGGTAGGGGAATCTGTACCCTAAGTTGTAGGCCTGTGAAAGAGGCTGAGGTAGGGCTTTTGCCTGAGTTGTAGGAGTGAGGTGTCACTCTGAGTTGTAGGCCTGTGGAAGAGGCTGAGGTAGGACTTGTGCCTGAGTTGTAGGAGTGTGGATTCACTCTGAGTTGTAGGAACCAGTCTTGGTTCTGAGCTGTAAGATCTACGGATCTAAAAAAAGAAGGAAGTTAGGCCGAATCTAGTACACTGCTAGATAGGTGAAGGGGGAAAGTGGATGTACCCATCATTTGGGGAACCACTATAAATCTGGTGTGCAATCTGTGGAATGTTGTGTTGTGTTTTCTACTAAATAAATTGCTAAACTAGATAGATTTGTCTGCCTAAGTCAGAAAAAGAATTGAACCTATTCACCCCCCTCCCCTCTAGGTGTTTAGAACATCTTGAAACCAATTCTTTCACTACGAAATTGTGATAACATGTGGAATGGACATATGGAGATGAGCTTAATAGTTTACTGATCTTGGAAAAGTGAAAAAGAAAAATAGAGCTTCATTAGAAGTCATGATGAGGAGAGTGATGGGTTAACTAGTGTTAAGAGGTTCTCGGGATCGACAAAAGATCATCTTTTCTGTGGAGAGAGAGAGTCAAAATACATTAGGGCTAGATCCAGAAAAATGTTAAAAGGGATCGGGAATTGGGTAATAACCAATAATAATAAGTATCTTGCGAAATGGAACTTTGAGCTTCATCTCATCGTAGTTTTTAATGCCCTTGAGAGCCCTTCACGGGGAATGCCTTGGGCAGTCCAAGGTTAACGTAAGCGTAGGAATAAATGGAATGGAAGTGTAATTAGAAATACTCTAGGGTTACACTTTCCCTCACACTCCCCAGTGTTGTGGGAGTTAGGTTAGGTCTCTTGAGAGGTAAGCTTGGTGGTTTTGGTGGTGGGCAGGTTAGCCCGGTGAGCCGCGACTCGGTGGATATTTGTGTCGGACAGGTTAGTCTGGGGAGCTTTGGCTCGATAAATATTTGTGATGGATAGGATAGTCCGGGGAGCTTTGGCTCAGTGAGTAACTACATTAATGTTGCATGTGCATAAGATATAAGGTGGTGGGTCTTCGGTATTGGAGAGTCGTCGCACTGACACCAATACATTGACTCGGCAAGTGTGGTTTAGCACTTTGCCAAATAAAGTTCGGTGCGCCAACCGGTAAGAGTACGCAGGAGCTCCGCTTAGTGCACTTGCATTGAGGCGTACAATAGTTATGACTGGTAGTGCTGATACCAGTTTAGAGGTGGGCGAGACCCAACCCACCGCTTTCGTTTGCCACTACGAAGGTATCCTGGGAGGTTAGGATCCAGAAAGGGGGAACTAAAGGTCTGTATGCACAAAGTCTGGTGTGTGAGTTGCACTTGCATGTTCATAACATAGCATACTTGCATGACATAGCATAGTCATTTCATATAACCCTTGACACCTATTGTATAAATTGGTATGAGACTCTTTATATAATAGGCCTTGCAAAATGACCCCTCGGTCTATAGGTTTGTATGAGCATTCCTATAGGTCATGATTACTTAGTTTACCTTCTTGTACTTTTACTTGCTCACCTTGTTCATGTGTATATTCATACTGCTTACCTGATATTGCTTGCTTATACTTGTTGTGTTTATATACTCATGTTAGACTAGTTTCGCCGCCACCTACTTACTTTTGCTACTCTCCACCTTAAATACCTTCCCTTTCCTTCTCCCCACTCGGTTCCTAGGAGTCATGGGAAAGGGGTGGGGGATGATAGGACTTAGTATTTTAGACTAACGGTCGTCGTCCAAATCATTTTAGGGGATCATGGAACAGAACCAGGAGATGCAGCCCCAGAGGTCGGTGCGCTTGGAGACGGGACAGTCTAGCACGGGAGTTCAGGCAGCAGGGACAGTGAGTCCCGATCATTAGTACTTACTATAGATTTGCTTCTGCGTTGAGTGACTTGTAGTGAGGATTGTGATGTATCGGGCAGGCGCCCTTTTTATTAGTACTTAGATTTATCAATACAGTGGACTCTCCCTTCGTGGAGATTTATATTATATTCATGTGATTCTATGGACCAGCATTTGAGTTTCTTTTACGCTTACACTTACTCTTCTCTTCTGCGATCGGTAAGGCTGGCAGGATCGACGTTTTGTAGTGACGAACTTCCCCGGCATGTTGGTGTCACCGTAAAACGGCGGTTCTGGGCATAAGACCTCGGTGGTTTAAAAGAAAAAAAATGGCGTCTTACAGAAGTCTTCGTCACCATGACTATGTTAACAAGCCAAGTGGGGTATGTCGCTTTTCGAGTGAATTACGCAGCCAAAAGCTTATCTACTTCCTCCTCGATGGCGTGAAGCCTTTCAGGCGCGAAGTTACATTTTTTTTGGACGATCGGTCTACACGCCAGGTTGATGTTTAGCAAGTGGGTGATGACTTGCAAGTCTACCCATGACATGTCCTTAGGACTCCATGCGAATATATCCTGATTGGCATGTAAGAAGTTCATGTACTCCCCCTGCTCCTCTGGGATAAGAGTGACTTGATTAACACTGTGCATGTAAGGTCCCTTGCATGGAGTGGAACCTCAATTACGCCTCTTACTGATGTAGCCCTTTGAGTTATGGCTTTGTCCTGCAAATCGATGCTTTCAATGTGTTGGGCTGCCCCTCGCAGCGACTGAGCTTGGTTGAGGTAGTAGATCTGCGCCATTGCCTAATCCCCTTGAACAACGCCTATGTTTTCGTGGTCAAAAACTTCATTGTTAGATGTGATATAGAGGGAATCGCTCCGAACGCGGCTTGCAAAGGTCGGCCTAAGATGGAGATGTAGGCGAAATTGCTCTCCATGACCGGGAACTAGATGTTGTGAGTTGCTTTCCTTAGATATTCTCCCATGGTCACCTGGAGGAAAATCACCCCCATATAAGGACTAGTCGATTGTTGAATCTGTGGACGGGTCCGCTTGTTAAACAAATAGATTTTTAGTGGATCCCAATCCTCCGAAATGCGGCCATAAACAGGACGTCGACTGAGATTCCATTGTCGACGAGAATCCTCTTTAACTTTAGGAAGGGCTCTCCTATCCCTATGCTGATGACGAGGGGATCTCGATGCGGCCTGCGCACTCCCACCATATCTTTGTCCACAAAGAGAATGTTGTTATCCTTATGCGCCCTCTTGTCGGGTGCTCCCTTCTCTCTGCGTTATGACGACAATTTGCCTAGCTGAGGTGGGGGGTCCGACAATTGTCTTTACCTCCATTCCTAAGATTGTGCCCCTTGCCCTGTGGTGCTTTACGGGAACCAACACACAGGTCAAGTGATGGACTTTCTATTGCATGGTTGCTAGTTTGTGGTGCTTATACATGACAAACACTGTTTCAAAGAGTTACAAAGTTTGGGAACACCTTCTCACCGACAACACCGAACTATTATGGGTCGCCCGATTTTTCCCCAGTCCGCAAAAAACGGACCATCTTAGCTCAGAGTCGGATTGGGCGTGCAAACAGTCAAAATAAACTGCAACAAATGACATGGGACGTTTTTGACGTGGAAAACCTAGAAAGGGTGAAAAACCACGCGGTCGGATCTATGTCAGGCCAAAATTCACTAGCTTCTGGGTGTTTTACAAAGGTTGGTTTGATCTCGAAGGGAGACAAACTGCCACTATGTTACAGGGATGAAGTACAAGGAGTGTGAAAAAACAAACTAAGTCATTCGAGCCTCGATGGAAGCGCTCTGGCCTTGGAGTGTTACTGACTTCACGAAACCTTGGTTGGAGCGTCCCGGCTGGAAAATCCTCTAAGTCTTAGGAGATTCTGGAGGGAGCATTATTGTTGATGTAGAGCCTTGATGGGAGCGCTCTCGTGAAGGCGATTGACGTGACTTAGAGCTTGTTGAAAACTTTAGCGCAAGGAGAAGAGAGGAGAGAATTCCAGAGCGGAGAATCAGCCTAAGTCCATGATCTCGCCGGAAAACCTCATAGCATTGTCTTGCCTCTGGAGTTGCTTGACTTCAAATGAAGGCCTATGGGCTTATTTCTAGTTTTCTAGAGGGTCGTGGTGGTAATTGCACCGAGGAGTGATTTGTGCTAGCGAATGGCATCGCCCCGTTTCAATCACTTGGATTGCTAAATTTATCAAAATGACGGGCGTTCCCCTCGGGCGGTTCGGGCGGCCCGGGCAAGGTGCCCGGAGGCGGCGGCGGACGGTGGTAGCCGGGGGCGGTGGAGGGGACCAGAAAAGGTGGGGATTGCCGGCGGTAGTGGCCACAGGCGTGCGCGCAGGCGCTCAGCTTGCGGTCGTGCGGGGCGTGGCTGCGCCACTTCTGGGCAACATCTCTATCTCTTATAATTAGAGTAAGAAAAAGGAGAGGAGCTGATTACTATTGAACTAGAAATTAGAGTAAGAAATTGAAGTGATACGAGGCTGGCCACGGGCTCTCCGACCAGGAAGGCCAATCGCAACAATGGCCGCGCCTTGTGGCCACGGTCAGCCAGGGAGCCAGTCGTGGCACCGGTCTCACCTTGCAGTCGCGAGGTGCGTTTGCGGCCATGCGATCGCGAGGCGAGTTCACGACTGTGAGGCGAGACGAGGCCGCGATCATGCGCTGCAAAGCCACGACCATGCATTGTGAGGCGAGGCCGCGAGGCGAGACCTCGACCATGCACCACGAGGCGAAGCCGCGACCATGTGACGGTGAGTCGAGGTTGCAAACTCATGGTCGGGGATGGCGACGACGATGTCGGTTGTGCATTGTGGCCGCGACCTCGCAGCCTTGAGGCACGAAAATTGCTTTGTGTCCGCAGTCAGTCGAGGAGGTCAGCCGTGAGGCGCGGTCGCCTCATGCGGCCTTGGAGGGGCCTGCCGCCGGCAGCGGCGGCGACCGACCACTTGGCTAGCTACGGGTGATAGACGGTGTGTGCGATGATGACGAATCATGTGCATTGATCGCACACAGATCACGCACGTGGTGGTTACTTTCATAACTCCTCGCTTGATTAGTGAGGGTCATGGTGTTTTGGCTATTCATAGCTCGGTTTTTCCTATAAATTGTACAAGACCGTATCAGATATAAATAAAATTTGTGTGGCCAATGGTCATTGGTCATGACTGAAAGTCCACCTAGTGTCAACAAAGTTCACCTATGGGGGGAATAGGTGACGTGCAACGCTTTTGCAGAATTTACGAATGTACCTGCACAATAAAAATAAAAAGCAGAGCACACTGAATACACAGGCAATTTATAGTGGTTCCCCGACTTGGGTACATCCACTTTCCCCCTTCGACCTATCTCCCAACAAGGGACGACTCGGTCTCTTCTCCAACAGGATTGAAATCCAATCCCTGCACTAACGGAAGGAACCCTTCCACACGTAGGAGTCAACACTCCCACAAACCGGGTTGCACCCAACCCTTACAATACGGAACAAGCGTTCCTTTACAACAAAAGTAAAACTAGAATGTACACGAGATACAAACTTCGTTTGGAGACTAAGATGTCCCTCTTTGTTGACGACGTGTTCTTGACGTCCACAAGGAGTCCACAACCTTAGATCTCAATTGGAGAGGATCTCCCGGAACCGGCGGCGGCAAGATGAGCGGCGACTAGGTTCACGGGATCGGCGGCAACAACGATGTGAGGCTGCACTCCTTTGTTGATCCAAACTTCGTAGCGAAGCAAGCTAGGTCTACCAACGGTCGCACTAGGATCAATCGTCTCGATCGATTCGGATGGGGAAGATTTTCCCGATCTACAAATCGAGAGACAAGAGATCGCCGGATAGACACGTGAGACGCTAAGCTTAGCTAGGCTTCTATCGCCGGAGATCGGGAAGAAACACGATCAACAGCGGCGACCAACTTGTCGCGAGCGGCGGCGGCGGCGTCGGAGCGGAAGCGACGATTTAGGGTTTGTCCGTGCTCGCGTATTTCTTGTCTTCTTCGCTGCCTGTACTGTTCAAAAATACCCATGTATTTATACACTCTAGACCCATACAATATGACCGTTGTGGGTCCCACACGAATAACCCCGAATTCCGGTTCAAAATAGTCCAGCGGCAGAATCCGGTCCAGCAGCATCCAGAGAAAACGCCAAGTAAAATTCGTCGAGAATCATTGGTGATTCTCGACGAATCGGCGAGAATCTGTTAATGATTCTCGACGATTCGTCGAGAATCACTAGTGATTCTCGACGATTCACTTGTTGATTCTCAACGATCTTCACTTGGTATTCATGATCTGCTCAGCGACGGGTTCGGCGAGAATCATTAGTGATTCTCGCCGAATCTTACTTGGCACCGTTTTGAGGTAGCCGGAAAGAGTCGGCGAGAATCACTAATGATTCTCGACGATTCGGCGAGAATCACTAGTGATTCTCGTCGAATTATACTTAGACGAATTTTCGTCTTTCCACCCAAGAGCTGCTCCTTAACCCATCCTTGCTCCTTGTCTTCTCTTGCATATACACGGCCCTGTACTTTAAAGTAAGTGCACTCCAATAGAGAGAGTACACGTAGGCCAACACACTGATCTGCTCAACGAGGGATTACGTCGTGCAGACCCGTGTATATTGACCTACTGCACCCTGACATTGGTGTGCACTTAGCATGGAAGAACTGCAAGCACAACTTAAGAGGTTTCATCAAATACATTGTGAATTCATCTTAGCTTGACAGGTGGCTTCCTCAAATCCAGGTAATTGTGGATACAATACCCAACAATCTCCCTCTATATGACGAAGCCAAAACCCTACTAGCTAAGATGAATAACACCAATCAAATAATAAAAACAGCATTCAGAAGTTAAACATGTAGCACAAGAGAATATAAGTAACCAGATCAGGACTTGAGTCATTCACAAATTCAAATACACATGTATATATATATATATAATCTCAGAATTGTTCATATCATAACAATAAGCATTAAATGTTCTTAGGAGAGAATGACAAGCTACAAGTTATTGACTATCTTTCCTTAGCTAAGTCATCCTTGAGTTTTTGCGCCAAAAACTTCTTCCTTTGTCTCTCCATGTACTCTTTAGGCTTCGGATAGTATCTGGGAGGAGGAACTTTATCTGCATCCGTGTTGTTTCTGAAGAAGAGGTTTCGTTTTGCTTCATACGTCTTGTACCTTTCCCACTCATACTGGCTGTATACTTCGTTTCGATTGAGTTCTCCTTTTTCTTGTAGCCTAGAAGGTGTCCAAGATGATGTTCTTTGAAACTGGACTCCACTTTTCATTTCGTATGTCCTCCTCACTCATTCTGATTCTCTTTTCAGCTAGTGTCTCCTTGGAAGTCCCTTCCTGAGCTTTTCTCTTGCCCCTGGCTTTTGCTAGGGCCTCTTGGTCAAACATGCTCCTCAGTTTAGCTTTGGAGAGAGCCCTAGCATCAGCTTCACTTATGGGAACATCTGTAGCACTTGCACTTATTCCCTCAGCAGCACTTACTCTCTCAGCGGCCGTAGATGTCTCAGGAGCATGAGTACCCGCAGGATTTTCAGGCACGGCGACGCCTAACGCCTGGTGGAGCATCCACCAGCTGCTGTCATAGACGTACTTGTTTGACTGTTCAAAGTTATTGATCATGACTTCTCGGAGCTCCGCCATCTTAGCTATGTAGTCCTTCTCCCCCTTTTTGGCTTCGACAGCGATGTAGTTTGCATAAGGAGTGCAGGGAGTCATCAATATGCTTGGTGGTCCGGGAGAACTCAGTGACCAAGGCCTGCTGATTGGAGTTGAGAGTGACCATATTACCGTCAAACTTTTGAATGTTGTTGGCTACAACATGAGCGTTCTGATTTACTACAGCAAGAGTGTCGGTGTTCTTTTTCAATCCGGCCATAAGAAGTGTGACAGCTTCGCCGGCCGTAGTGTACTTTTCTTCAAATTTCTTCTCCATCTCGTCCAGTTTATGGTTGATCTCCACCATATTCTTGAGCATGAGATTTTCAGATGTCTTAATCCTTTTCAGCAGTTTATTCTGAGCTTCATCAAAGGAGGCTTTAAGTTCATTCACAATGCCCTAAATGGACATTTACAGTGTGAGTGGCTAGCTCATCTCGTAATGGAAGAGCAGGAGGCACTTGTGGGCCTTGCTCTTCAGCAGACGCATCTGTAGAGCTGGATACAAGCACAGTCTCTAATGGAGGAATGCTGGCGGCCTCTGTAGATTTGTCTGACTCCCCCTCCACTAGTGCATGCTTGTCGGATGGAGGTTCAAAAAGATCCGGAGCCTCCAATGCTTCATGTCCCTCATTCCCGTCTTCCTCTCCTGTCATCATCCATGAAATCATCTATATCAGCAGCATCTTCCAACTCGATGTCAGCAGTCTCCAGTCCAGTAGCTTCGGCTCCTTGCTCGTTTAGGTTCGGGGCCTCCCCATGCTCCAGCTCAGGTTCACTTTCTTCGTGTAGATCTGCCACAAGCATCTCTGGCCAGCTGGGAGATGTCAGATACTACATCAGTATGAGGGGGTAGAGGCTCCCCCTCGATTCCTGCAGTCAAGGTATCAGGATCTTCATTGGGGGTGACTGCTGGAGATACTCCCTGTTGTTCTTCCACGGTAGTCTGCCCAATACGCCTCTTCCATCGGTCAAACACACTTGAGTCCATCTTCTTCAAGTAGTGTAGAGGAACACCTTTGCTCATGTCAAACCTGTCTCCATTTAGCTGATTTAGATATAGACTTATGATACGGCCAAAACTCAGAGAGCCCAAGGTGTCCTTTATCTTCTCGAATAGCAACTCCCCCCAGTTGAACCTTTTACGGCAGACAACAGCTATCAGGATCTTGAACATATCCGCTGAGATATGGTCATGAGAGCCCGGCTTGCAGATGAGCACCTTTCCAATTATGTTAGACAGGAGCTTCCCTTCTTCATTCATATCCTTTCTCTTTATGGACCTAGTTCCTCGTGGGAGACCGCAGAATAAGAGAGTTCTGGCTTTGTCATCGTCCTCTAGATAGTCTTCATGCTCCGAGCTAGAAAGCTGCAGGAAGCGGGTCAGCTTGCTGGCAGACATCTTGACCTTTGCCCCAGCCACCTTGCTTTTGATTAGTGAGTCGCCATTTCGGAGTCTTGCGGTAGCGAAGAACTCCAGCACCTTTTGTCCAAGATTTTGCAAGGGTGCTCCAGGACGAATGTTAGCCCAGCCTCTTCCAACATCAGAATGATGTTGCGGAATTCGTCCGAGGCGTGAGAGAATCCAGTTCGAACAAGCTCGCAACCGGTGACCAACCCAGCAGTTGTCCTTGGAGCCATTGCAGATCTAGAGAGAGAAGCCCTACTCTAAGCTTTAATGAACCGTCAAAAGGAAAGCGTCACTAGAGATAACGTCCAAGTACGGGTGAGGAAGAGGTTACCTAAAGGTGTAGACGGAAGTGAGTTGGAGAGCTTCCTGCGAGAAATCTTCCTTGAGCGCCCTTTGGGAAGACCTTCGGTGGAGACCTAGCGGGAAACAAGCAATGGAGACCTTCAGTGAGTAGGAGAGTTTCCTGCGGGGTTCGGCGGGATTCGTCGGGAGCCTGTGCGATTTGACGAGAACCTTGCGAGAACCTTGCGGGAACTTACGGGAAGACGATGGAGAACCTTGCGGGATTTTGCGAAGGCGGTGCGGGATCCGACGAGAACCTTGCGGGAAGACGAATCGATGAGCTTCCTGCGGGTCGGCAGAAGAGACCTTGTGCGATTCCTAAGGAATGTGAAGAGTCGGCGGGAGAAACCTAGTGTCTCCTGCAAAGTTCGGCGGGATTCGTATAGTGTGCTCCTTCGGTGGGATTCTTATGGAAGGTGAAGGGTCGGCGGGAATTCTTCCTCAAATGTGATTCTTCTTGATCCTTCGGCGAGAATGGGATTCTCCTTAAATGCCAAGCTCGACGAGTTAAATGGGATTCTTATGGTTTTCGTTTGTCTAAGTTAATTGGAAAGTCTTCTAACTATATAGATACTCCTGAAAGTCAAGCTATTAGGGTTTGAGACGGCTTTTCCATACACACATTGAGCCAGTGGAATTAATTTAACGACGTAAGTTAATTTGAAAGTCTTCCAACGACGTATCTTTGTTAGTTTTCAGTGAATTAATTTACGCCTGCAGATGTTAGTTCTCGAATCTACCAGTGGAAGTTCCTGATAACTCTTTAATGATGTATCTAAGGTTTATATTCATCGTTTTACCCTATCCTTGGATGTGCATACATACACGTATATACAAAGATGTATCTGTATATAAAGATATATATATATGTAACTGTCAATGGAAAACGACTCAAGTCTTGGAACTGATCATGAGTACCTGGGATTTTGAGAGTCATCGTTTAATCCCACAGGTAGAACATATTAGGATCCCAATGTGAGTATGCTCAAGTCGATATCACATCTGTTATAGCAGACGCTTGTTCCAATTTAGTTTTGAGCCACCTACTGTCTGGTTCCCATCATATTCACGGGAACCTAGACTCCCCTGCAATGAAAGAATTACTTTACCTTAGGAACCCAAATCATATTGGGTCCTAGGTTCCTGTTAGCATAAGCCCTCGACTGCCTTCCTTCAGAGAACCTGCCAGGAAGACCACCTCTGTCCCGTGAATGTGGATAATCCCTTGCCTTTGGCACAGAGGGGTTGTGCCAACAGTCGATGGCAAAGTGTCCCACTTTGCCACAGCACCAACATGGGTGAATGTTGTATCGCCGTTTCTGACCTGATCTAATGACTGAGGTAGTCACGGTCCCAGGTCTAAACGGGATAGGGCATGATCTCCTCACAAAGTTTCCTCTTCCACCGTGACACGTGGAAGGGTGGAAGGAATGCACGTTGCAAGCGGCATGTGGCCGGGGAGGTGGTGCCTTCCTTTCAGGAAACCCCCTTCCTGAGGCCTCATGAAAACTTACACCATGACTTCTAACCTCCCTTATCCTGTGTCCTCAGGTGGTGAGAAGTCTTCTGTGAGCTGGGACATACAGATTCGCACCGAGTTGGGGCAGTGGCAGTGAATACAAAGGGCTCAGAATGAGCCTTAGGTATTCTCTCATGGGTGGCCACGACGGCCCTTGCACTACGGGTGTCTCCACATGGGGACAGATCACCCTTGCAGTGACCACGACTATTCCTGTGGTCATACCTGAAGGCATGATGAGTTGCCTTCCTGCTTGGAGTGGGGGGTCGGTAATACCGTTTCCCCATTTCTCCACGAATTGATAATCCGGGAGATCCACCCGTTTTCTTGCTTTCTCTTTATAGCATCAACCTTGGAAAAGTTTGATACTATTCTTTTCTCATTCTCTAGACTACTCTCTAGAGCTGAGATCTTAGAGTCCTTGACCTTGTTGGACGCCAGTTGGAGAACCAACAAGATCTTCAGTCGAGCAATCTCTTGAGCTTGCTCCTCAGCAAGTAGGTTGCTTTCCTGAAGGGCTCTCTTCAGGGAATCAGAATTTTCTGGAGGAGAGCAGTTCCTGTCTTCAGACAGTTCAAAAGATATGGAGTAGGATGAAGAAGTTACCTGCTCTTCTGTGTTATTGTCATTAGAGCCAGTGACCATTATTTCATCCTCATCAGAGCTGCTTTCCTCACTGCCCTCTTCAGTCTCTGACACGGACACTGGAGCTCTGATGTTGTTCGAGAGATCCATGTCTTCATCTTCAGAGGTGAGGACCCCCACATAGGCTTCATCCTCTGGTTGACTGCAGATTTCAGCTTTCTCTGACCCCCCCCCCCCCCCCATCAACTCTGAGATCATCACCCACATAGATTTAGCAGTCCTGCAATTTTCCAATCTAGAGCGAGAAGCTCCAGACCAGATGTCCAAGATAATTTGACGAATCCTCTCGTCCAAGTTAAATAGTGACAGTTCTGTCTCTGACATCTCTGCAATGCATTTGGGCACTTCGATATTCTTTCCAGAGCAGGAGGTCTTCATAGGAACAAAAGGACCCTCTTCTAGGTATGAGAGATGCTCGAGGATCGATGGCCTCCAAGTGACATGACACCCTCATCCTCCAGACGGGATAATACTCTTTTGTGCATACGGGAAGCCTTAGAGGCGATATCTCATAATCCAGCTCCATGCTTCTGACACCGGTGGCAGGATACTACTCAAGGTGTTAACCTTTTTGATGAGCAACCTCCCTCTGATACCACTTGAAAGTCCACCTAGTGTCAACAAAGTTCACCTATGGGGGGGAATAGGTGACGTGCAACGCTTTTGCGGAATTTACGAATGTACCTGCACAATAAAAATAAAAAGCACAGCACACAGAATACACAGGACAATTTATAGTGGTTCCCCGACTTGGGTACATCCACTTTCCCCCTTCGACCTATCTCCCAACAAGGGACGACTCGGTCTCTTCTCCAACAGGATTGAAATCCAATCCCTGCACTAACAGAAGGAACCCTTCCACACGTAGGAGTCAACACTCCCACAAACGGGGTTGCACCCAACCCTTACAATACGGAACAAGCGTTCCTTTACAACAAAAGTAAAACTAGAATGTACATGAGATACAAACTTCGTTTGGACTAAGATGTCCCTCTTTGTTAACGTGTTCTTGATCCACAAGGAGTCCACAACCTTAGATCTCTTTGGAGAGGTTCCCGGACGGCGGCGGCAAGATGAGCGGCGTGTCACGGGATCGGCGGCAACAACGATGTGAGGCTGACTCCTTTGTTGATCCAAACTTCCACAGCTAGGTCTACCAAGTCCACAACAATCTTAGATCGGATGGGGAAGATTTTCTCTACAAATGGAGACAAGGATCTCCATGAGACGCTAAGCTTAGCTAGGCTTCTGTCTCCGGCGGAAACGGCAAGCGGCGACCAACTTGTCGCGACGGCGGCGGCGGCGCGGCGGAAGGCGATTTAGGTTCATTTCTTGTCTTCTTCGCTGCCGTACTGTTCAAAAATACCCATGTATTTATACATCGACCCATACAATATGACCGTTGTGGGTCCCACACGAATAACAATTCCGTTCAAAATATCCAGCGGCAGTCCGGTCCAGGCTCCAGAGAAAACGCAAGTAAAACTCGAGAATCTTTGTTCGACGATCGGCCTGTTAATGATTCTCGAACTCGAGAATCGTATTCTCGCGATTCACTTGTTGATTCTCAAGCTACTTGGTATTCATGATCTCTACGAGAATCATTAGTGATTCTCGGTCACTTGGCACTAGCCGGAAAGAGTCGGCGGATCAATTCTCGACGTCGGCGAGAATCTAGTGATTCTCGTCGATTCTTAGGATTTTCGTCTTTGGGCTCCTTGACCCATCCTTGCTCCTTGTCTTCTATTTTACGGCCCTGTACTTGAAAGATGCACTACTAGAAATCGAGCCAACACAGATCTGCTCAAGAGATTATCTGCAGACCCGTGTATATGGATATTGGTGTGACACGTGGAAGAATGAGCACAACTTAAGAGGTTTCATCAAATACATTGTGAATTATCTTAGCTTGACAGGTGGCTTCCTCAAATCCAGGTATTGTGGATACAATACCCAACAATGACCATTATACTTCCTTCTTAAACAAGGGCGCTGATATTAACATCACACTTTTGACTCCGAAAATTTGAGTTTTTTTTTAATCCCGGGAACTGAAACGCACGATGTCACCACAGCGATGATGTAAGGCGACACCTACAAAATCTTCACTGTTGCCACGTCCACAAATTGTCTATGTTGTCCCATAAATGCAAGCTTTGAAGTATCGTTGCTGAGATAATTGGGCGTGGTGTTGGTTTGGGTGGTCGCGTTGGTTTGGGTGTCGGAGCGGAAGCAAACGTCATCAGTTAAAAATTATCATTCACCCCTGGAGGATTTCCCCGATTTTTATACCTCCCTTTGTGCCCGTGCACCCAATCTTCCTCTCGTTACCCCCTAATCCAAATCTGAGTCCACCTATTCAAAAAATATCTTTTGCCTTCCCCTACTTCTGGCTCGCTGGGCCTAACCCACAGGTACAGTTTGTGACCCCCTCCCCCTTACTCAAGGAACCCGATATGCCCATGTATTAGCACACACGGGCTAGTCGACACCGCAAGACGCTGATCCTCTACGATCGGCCAATACAATATAAGAACAAGTTGCATCATCATAATAAAATGAGAGGTCCACAATGAGTATAAAATGAAAGAGAAAAAGGTTTATGCCCTGTACATAGTAATCAATCTCTCTCACACAAAATTTAACTAAACAGAAGCTAATCTATCAATATGCACATCCCTGAAGTCCAGTAGTAGTAGGTGGTACCAACTCCTCATGTCCTGCCAACTCGTCCTGCTATCCAGCTCCTCGGGCTCCACGGTCACAACCAACCGTTAGTCAAAAAGAGTAAGCCATTTTGTCCTCGCCTCACCCCCATGACTCCTAGATAACGAGCAGGAGGACGAAGCGGAGAACAATAAGGGGTATAAATAGGAAAGTAGGAAACAGTGGAACTAATGTGTCAGGGTTATATATAGTAACAAGTAAATATCTACTCTAGCAGTTCTATATAGTACATATAAAGCAGGTAAGAACAGTACTGTAAGCCAGTAAGTAAGCTATAATACTACTAAGCTATCATCACGATGATGCCTATACAAACTTATAAGTTAAGGTTGATTTAACTTATCATATAAAAGAGACGAATCTATGGTGTGTATGCTAAGTATGTATGAGATGGTATCGGGTTATGATTCATACAAGTAATCACCCACACGACTCTATTGCACAGACTTTTAGTTCCCACTTTTTGGAGTTAGCTTAACTCTCGTTTGTAGTACGGCAGCAGTGGACGTGTGTCTCCACTACTAGGCGGGTATCACTAGTGATTCTCGACGCTAATCCACCAAACTTTTATTCACTTGTTGATTCTCAACGATCTTGGCACTGTATCGCATGGTATTCATGATCTGCACAAAATCCTCAGTATCCAAACATCGACGGGTTCTATATCCAAACATTCGGCGAGAATCATTATGTGGGATTCTCGCCGAATCTTACTTGGCACCTTATGGTTAGTTTTGGAGGTAGCACGGAAAGATCCCTTTCGCAAGGACACTTACTTTTATTAGTGTTTACCCATTATCAATACCCAACTCTCAATGTTGCTCTTGAGTGAACCTAATGGCTTAAGATATTGTTGGGAGAACGACCGTCTTCCGCCGGTCTCTGTTCTAATTACTTTCCTTGGGCTTTACACTCTGACACTCGTTACTATGTAGTGACCCGCTTGACAACAACCAGGGTTTCATCTTCCTGATATGCTTCTCAATCCAACCACTTATCATATCCCCTATGGGTCCTAATGTTATGTGTTACTTAGCTAAGCGCAACCCATGACCTAATGTTAACCTGTATGAGATGACTGTCAATTCCTTGTGTTAAATGCCCCTAACTATTTATCATGGGTTTTACATGTATGTAATATTGAACATTCAAAATTTCATCATTTTTCAAATTGTTTTGGACCATAATTTAATTTAATTAATTAAGTGACCTAGGTCACTTTAAACATAAATTACTCTAACTAGTGGTCTAGTGGTCCACCGTGTCTAAATAGATTATCTGAGATTCATCTAGGTTAAAAATGTCAGTTCATCAAAAATAATGATTTTCCAATTTGAATTACCATATATTTTTTATTTATGATTAAATCCATAAATAATCCATTTTCCAAATGAAGTACTTAAAATATACAACCAAAAATTCCTAAAAATTTACAGGTGGTCAAAATTGATATAATAATACTCAAGACAGAAATTCATGATCCTAGTCAGTGATTTGACCTAACATAATTTCATATGGACATTATTACCAAAATAACACTACTATGGTTTTCAGCATATATGGTCATCCAAAAATTCTCAAATAATTATATTGGGTTTTAATCACAGAATTAGGATGCTATAAAGTTTTCCATAACTTTTCAACGATATTGTCCCTTACTTTTAAATTAATTTCCAAAAAGGTTTAAAATGTAAATCAACAATATACACAAGATATATTCCTCAAATAGACTTTTACTTTTCCCAGAGATGAAAAATGTCCTATTAGAGCAAGTATCAAAATTTAAGAATTTTACAAGGTCGGTATACCTATATCTCATTTTTATTTCTAAAAGAACTTATTTTTCATTAAATCAAAATAATGGGATTTTTATTCCCAAAAATCTCACTCTTTCTTTGGGAGGTGTAACTCATCCCTATAAGACTCTGTCCAAAATCCCATGGACATTCATTAGGCCAAATGGGTAACTTCCCATTTTTACATTTGGCACCATATATTTACAAAGCTACCTCCACCATGCATGTGGGATTTCCCCAACATACAGAGGTCCAAATGGCTTGAAACTTTTACCATGGTCATATCATGACCCACTAGCCATGCCATCCAAATTTGGAAGCATTTGGAAGAGGGAATCTTTCTATTTTTTTTTTATTTAATAAATGATATTTTTATAAAACTATAGAAAAATACATCCCAAAAATTCTGATTTTTGGACTAGACCTAAGTTTAGCATAAACACATACATGTTCAAAATTTCATGACATGTGGACTTAGGGTTTGGCTTGGGCTCTCATTTAAAAATCTGCCCTAGCGTAGAACCAGTCTTAGTAGAATAACCCTATAGGGAGCTATATTGCTCCAAATTTCAAGTTTAGGTGTCAAATTAAAGGAAAGACCTATATCTACCTTTTTCATGTTGTGCATTGTTTCTGAAAATGCCTCTAAGTGGCCTAAATAATCTATACAAAGTTACTGTATAAACTGGGACAAAAAATAGACTTTTATTATTTCATAAAAATTCAAGGGCATCTGTACATCTTCTCCAATGAGCCTACAGTCCCGATTTCCCCAACCTGGACCAGCTAGATCTTGCATTTCCCAGCCTCCTGGACACCACCGTCGCCGGCGATTGTCAGCACCACCTCCATTGAGGTGGTGGCTTGCGTTTCCCGGCGGCATGGCCGCCGAAGGTGGCTCCTCCGGCGAACCCGAGCAATAAGAAATGCTCGGCATGCTCCCTCTCACATGGAATCAGGCTCATTTGAGCTTAACATCTCTCCTAATGGATCTAGAAGACTAGCACATAGGAAGGGGAGGAGAAACGGGACCTTAGACGAGCTTGATGGCGGGTTTGGTGGTGATGCGCCATGGCTGACCCTTGCTCCGACGAGCTAGCTCATTTGCTGATTCCTCCGGCTAATCCTCTTCTCCTTAGGGTTCACTGAAGGTGACGGTTGGGTGGAATGGAGGTGAGGCTGGCTAGTTTAAAGGCTTGACTTAAGAGGAGTGGCTGGGCATGGCGGGGCATGGCTGGCCATCATTGAGCATGACATTCCCATGTCGCCACGTGTCACCATTCTATTGGGCCATCAATTAATATTTAAATGTAAATCTTCTTGAGAAGATCAATCCATTAAATGGATTTTCTGTAGTGTCCCATCGCTATTCTATCCTGAACCCAGTTCAGCCGGTATAAAAGTGAACCGGCCAACACAGTTTCAGACTGAAAAATTCTCCAAGTCCAAAAGCATTGAGTGTGTTGACATCACTCAACACCGCGTTGAGTGGTGTCAATACCACTCAACGCCTTCAGCACTCCAGACAAAAGCTTAAGTCAAAAGCATTGAGTGGTGTAGACACCACTCAACACCGCGTTGACTGGTGTGGACACCACTCAACATCGTCAGCATTCCAGCAATCTTACATCAAGGCGTTGAGTGGTGTTGAGCCACTCAACGTTGCGTTGAGTAGCGTTGAGACCACTCAACGCCAACGTCATCCTGCAGCATCCAAGTAAAATGGGGTCGAGTGCGTTGAGACCACTCAACGCCGTGTTGAGACCACTCAAAGCCACGTTGAGTGGCATTGAGTTCACTCGACGCCTTTTCGAATGGCGTCGAGATCACCCGATGCCTAAAGTTTCCTGAGTATTTTCTAAGTTAAATTCGTCGAGTGGCGTCGTGTTTACTCGACTCACTCGACGTTTCCCAAGCCTGAGTCAATTCTCTTGACTCAAAACGCATGCGAGGGGTCTAGCACAAAATGGGATGTTATAAATCCCAATAAACAAAAAAACAATTTCGTCCCGAAATTTAAGTATGGGTCTACGGGGTTTCTATGCACAAGAATTTTAGGAACTTTAAGCATAATTAAAAGGTACTTGAGATGAAATACTTCGGGTACCGTTTACGCATCAAATCCATTAGCTCCCAGGTGTGCTCTTCCCGTCCGTGGTTTGACCACAACACCTTGACCAAGGGAACCTTCTTCTTCCGCAGTACTCGAGTCGATGTATCATCGATCCAAACTGGCTCTAAACGGATTAATCTATCAGGTGCTACTGGGCCTGCTGTAATTGTAATATGCTGCTCTAGCCGAAGGAGAACTCTCTGAAGTGAAGAGACATGGAAGACGTTGTGCAAATCCCCTAACTCTGGCATCAGCTCCAGCCTATAAGCCAAAGGACAGATCCGTTCCAGGATCAAGTATGGTCCCATAAATCGAGGGCAGAGCTTCTTGTACCTCCACAGCTATGAGACACCATACACCGGACGTATCTTCAAGAACACCATGTCCCCCACCTGGAACTCCACCTTCTGATGCCTTGCATCGTAGTACTTAGCTTTCCTACTTTGTGCCTCCAGCATTCGATCCCTAATCAGTCGTATCTAAGCATATGTATCCTTAATATAGTCTGACCTGAGTGCCTTGGGATCCTCATCCTGGACCCAAGACAGTGGCGTCCGCCACTTTCTGTCGTATAGAGCCTCATATGGTGTCATCCTAATACTCGCATAGTGACTATTATTGTAGGAGAATTCAATCATGGGCAACCGTCTCTCCCAGGGCTTCCTCGTGTCCAATATATATAGATGTAGCAGATCCTCCATAGTCTGGTTGGTCCGCTCAGTCTGGCCGTCAGTCTGCTGAAGTAAAGCGATGATAAAAGCAAGCTGAGAACCCAAGTATGCCTGCACCGTTCTCCACTCCCTAGAAGTGAACCGACCATCATGATCTGAGACAATCGTCCTGGGGAAGCTGTGGTACCTAACGAACTGCTCCACAAACAACATCACCAAAATAGCAACTGGGTTGTCCTTCCTGGTCGGTATAAACCGGGCTACCTTGGTCAGTTTGTCAACAATTACCCATATAGAATCATGCCCAGAGTGGGATCGAGGCAATCCGTGCACTAAATCCATAGCTATATCCTCAAACTTCCACTCTAGCACTGGTAATGACTGTAGTAACCCTCCTGGGCTCTTGCACACTGCTATTACCCGCTGGCAGGTCTCACAATGCATCATATAATATATGATTTCCCTCTTCATCCCCGGCCAGTACATGCTCCTCCGCAGATCCGCTGTCATCCTGGTGATACCGGGGTGCACTGAGTACTGAGAATAGTGTGCCTCCCTGAGTATATCCTCCCGGATATTGCCTCCTGCGGGTATATAGATACGTCCACGGAAATGAACATGGTCATCACGCAAAGAATAGTCCTCCGACTTGCCCCCTTCCAGGGGTATAAATACCGACTCCAAATCTGCATCCAACCTCTGCTATGTCCTGATGCGCTCTCGTATGTCACACTTGATGACTAAGGAGTTTCAAGTACTCTTAATAAACATACGGCTCTGCTCTAGAAACCATGGAAATGTGCATATCCTCCAACATCCGTACCAGCTCCATAGCCACCACCTGTGGCTCCAGTCCAGTAGTGTCGACTCTCCTGCTCAAGGCATCCGCCACAGTGTTCGCCTTCCCCGGGTGATAATGCATCTTGTAGTCATAGTCACATAGGAACTCAAGTCATCACCGCTTGCATAGATTTAGGTCCTTCTGCGTGTCAATATATTTGAGGTTCTTGTGATCCGAGAAGATATCACAATGAACTGCATACAAGTAATGTCTTCAAGTCTTTAACACGAATATTATAGCTCGAGCTCTAAATCATGTACGGGGTAGTTCTGCTCGTGTTTCTTCAGCTGTCTCGATGCATATGTGATGACATGTCCATGCTGCATCAAGACTGCACCCATCCCTTGATATGATGCGTTCGGTATATATGTGGAATCCTTCCTTCCCAGATGGAAGTGCAAGGATAGGGAAAGAGGTGAGCCTGTTTTTCAACTCCTGGAACGCTGTTTCGCACTTCTCGGTCCAAGTAAACGTCACACCCTTCTTCGTCAAGGACATGAGGGGGAGTGCTACCCTTGAGATCCCCTCCATGAACTTGCAATAATATCCCGCCAGTCCCAAGAAACTGTGTATATCTGAAGCTGACCTTGGCCGCGGCCAATCTCGAATTGTCTGTACCTTGGTCGGGTCCATAGCCAACCCATCTCCATTAATGGTATTCCCCAAGAATGCTACCTCCTGCAGCCAGAACTGGCACTTGGACAACTTTGTGTACATCTGATGCTCTATTAGCTTACCCAACACTGGTGCCAAATGATGGGTATGCTCCTCCTTTGTCCTAGAGTAAATCAGAATGTCGTCGATGAAGACTATAACAAATCTATCCAGGAAGGGCTCGAAGACACGGTTCATCAGACTCATGAATGCGGAAGGTGTATTCGTGCGTCCGAAGGGCATCACCAGGAACTCATATAGGACTTACCAAGAACTAAAGGCTGTCTTTGGGATATCCTCCTCATGAATGCACAGCTGATAATACCCGGACCTCAAATCCAGCTTGGAGAACCAAAAGGCTCCCTGTAGCTGATCAAAAAGCTCGTCGATCCGGGGCAACGGATATGTGTTCCGGACTGTCACCTGATTCAGCTCTCAGTAGTCGATATAGAGCTGCAACGACCCATCATTCTTCTTAACGAATAACACCGATGCTCCCCGCGGCGATGAGCTTGGTTTGACACCCCACCAGCTCTTGCAAATGGGTCCTGAACTCTGCTTGCTCCTTGGGGGCCATCCTATATGGTGTTTGAGATACGGGCTTCGCTCCCGGCGCCAACTGAACCCGGAAGTCCATATCCCTAGTCGGTGGCAATCCGGGAAATTTCTCTGGGATTACATTGGAGAAATCCCGAACCACCGGGATATCAATAATAGAAGCTTCTTCTCCCGCCATCTCGAAGTAGATAATGTATACCTCCTCCCCTTGCGCATAGGCCTTGACAGCCTGTACAGATGATAATAGAAGATGAGAGATAGGTCTGATACCTTCAATGACGATGTCGGTGTCCCCATGTCGTAAGGTGATCCTCCTTGATGGGCAATCGATCTAGGCGTAGTTCCAGTGTAACCAAGTCATGCCCAAGATCAGATCGAAGTCCGGCATTCTTAAAATCATCGCCGACACTTTGAAGGTCTTTCCTCCAATTTCTGCCTCCATGTTACAATTGGCAGATGATAATTATCTCTGATCCATCTGGCAAACGCACCCTCCTAATTACGCATGTGAATCGGTCTATGGCCGTTAGTCCTTCAAGGAAGGCTTCTGATACAAACGAGTGTGAATCACCCCCTATCGAACAATGTATGAGCGGGCTTGCCGCTGATAAAGACTATCCCTGGGGTTTTGGTTTGAATTATAACATATTTGTTGTTCTACTATGGCCTCCTCGGGGTTCCTAGGATCGGCGAGGTCCAAAGCGTACATCTTCTCCTATCCACGTCCTCTACCATAATGGCCTCGACCTTGGTCTCGACCTCGGACTCGGCCACGGCCCTGCTATGCTGAAGGGGCTACCAGAGGTGGAGGAGGAGGTGGTGGATGGAACTACTGAGGACAATTAGCTCTCATATGCCCCAGCTATTGACATCTAAAGCAAATCACTGGTCGGTGTCCATAGTCATTCCTGTCTCCTCGGGTCGTGTACATGTAGTAGCTGGGGAGCAAGTACTATAGGGGGCCACTGCTCCTGCCTGTAGTTAGGATGATAATGCCCCCGACCCTTCTTGTAGATCATCACTCTGCCACTATGGGAGCCCCTACTGCTCTCCTCATGGGATGACCCATCCAATGGTCTCTTTCCCTTGTTATGTACCATCAGCTGGTCTGCCTCCAGCTTCTTAGCCATCTCTATGATCTGCATCGAAGTGCCATGGGAAATAAATAATAGAGCCTGCCTGGTAGAGTCCTTAAGCCCCCGGTAGAACATCTTTGCATACCTCCTGTCATCCAGATCATGTATCCCCGAGAACCTGGCCAGATGGGAAAATTCCCTCTGGTAATATATCACTGATTTGGTCCCCTGCTTGAGGTTCAAAAACCTCTCCTCTAACTCATCTCTATTTGTAATAGACATGAAGTGATCCAAGAAGGCCTCGTTGAACTCATCCCAAGAAATATCTGACAGCTCCATATCTACATATGTGGAGTCCCGTATGGGCTTCCACCACCTCTTCGCGTGAGCATCCAATGCAGAAGTCGCCAAAGGAACTGCCTGCCTGATAGGGCAGCTGATGCCTGCAAGTATATCCTAAATGGCCTTGACCGACTCCTCAGTCTTTACCGCACTCTCTGTCCCGTGATACATTGGCGGGGACAGATTCTTGAAGGCACTCAGCCAATTCGATCCCTGGGTTTGGTTGCTGGGTCGGGGCCTGCTGATCCTTGAAGGCATCGAGGATGGCCATCAGAGTCTACCCCATCTCCGTCTGCTAGAAAGGTGTGGCAGCCGGAGGGGTAGGGATCACATCTTGCGGTACAATGACCTGTGGAGGCTGCATAAAATATAAGGTTTATATTAGGATTAGCCTAACTCGTTGCTTAAATGGACTAATTTCTGTGACTTTTACACATTGACACGTACATCACCGCTTCCCCTACATAGTTTGTCCGCAAACTATTGCCCGAGTGGTGTGGTCCAGGGTTGTGGGCTTTCTTTCTTAATGATCGTTTGATTAGTTGATACCAGTTTGTAAGACCCCCTCCCCCTTACACAAGAGGAACCCGGTCGTATGCCCAGAACCGCCGCCTTACGGTGACACTTAACACACACAGGCTAGTCGACACCGTAAGACTCCGATCCTGCTGGCTAGTACGATCATTCAACCTATCAGCCAATCGAGAAGAGAAGCAATATAAGTAATTATATATCAAGTTCACATCACATCATCATCATAATAAATTGAGAGATACAATAGTCCACAATGAGTACAAAATGAAAGAGAAAAGGATTTATGCCATGTACATAGTAATCAATCTCTCTCACACAAAATCTAACTAAGCGGAAGCTAATCTATCATCGGTACACGTGTCATCACCTAACGTCAGGCTGCAGTTGTAGTAGTGGGTGGTACCAGCTCCTCATGTCCTGCCACCTCGTCCTGCTGGTGCTCCAGCTCCTCGAGCTCCTAAAATGATACGGTCACAACCGAACGTTAGTTATAAAGACTAAACCATTTTGTCCTCGCCTCGCCCCTGCGACTCTTAGGTATTGAGTGAGAGGACGAAGCGGAGAACAACAAGGGGTATAAAAAGGAAAGTAGGTGATAGTGGAACTAATGTATCAGGGTTATATATAGTAACAAGTAAATCTCTACTCTGGCAGTTCTATATAGTACATGTTAAGCGGGTAAGAACAGTACTGTAAGTAAAGTAAAGAGTAGAGCAGTAAGTAAGTTATACTACTACTAAGCTATCATCACAGAAGTATTTTAACTTATATGAATGCCCATACAAACTTATAAGTTAAGGTTTCACAAATTTAACTTATCATATAAAAGAGCATATACTAATTTATATGATAAGGATCTATGGTGGGTATGTCCTAAGCATGTATGTATGATATGGTATGTGGATTATGATTCATACAAGTGCAACTCACCCACACGACTATATGCGCACAGACCTTTAGTTTCCACTTTTTGGAGTTAGCTTAACTCTCAGGTACTATCGTTGTGGCTACGGTAGTAGTGGAGCGGGCATTTTCACTCCTAGGCGGGAATACACACTACCAGTCCTAGACCTTTTGTATGCCTCTAAAGAACACACTATAGTCACCACGTACTAAACTGTTGGCTAATCCACCAGACTTTTAGGTCGGGTGTGCGTTTTCGGGGATTATCCTCCATACCGTAGTATAAACAACATACTGGCCCCTCAAACCCTCACACCTCACCTAAGTCACCGTACTGTCATCAGTGTGATGATTGGCTCTATACCGCATGACATGCCACTAATATGTTTAATGCACATGCAATTTATTTCCAACCCGAGCCTCCAACTCAGAGGACAAAACCCGTCCTGTATCCAAACATCCGAGCCTCCAGCTCGTAGGACAAAACCTATCATGTATCCTCCAACCCTATGCGGGTGAGATTGTCACATTATTCTCTTAACCTATTAGACTACTCTTGTCTAAGGTTTATTAGGCATACAACTTATGGTTAGTCCTTGGACTGCCCAGGGCACACCCGATGAAGGGCTCTCAGGGCAATAGGAACTATGATGGACTGAAGCTCAAAGCTCCCTTTTCATAAGGACACTTACTTTTATTAGTGTTTACCCATTATCAATACCCAGCTCTCAATGTTGTTCTTGAGTGAACCTAGTGACTTAAGGTATTGTTGGGAGAACGACGGTCTTCCGTCGGTCTCCATTCTAATTACTTTCCTTAGACTTTACAGTCTAACATTCGTTACTATGTAGTCACCCACTTGACAACAACTAGGGTTTCATCTTCCCGATACGCTTCTCAATCCAACCACTTATTATGTCCCCTATGGGTCCTAATGTTATGTGTTACTTAGCTAAGCGCAACTCATGACCTAATGTTAACCCGTATGAGATGAATGCCAATTCCTTAGGCTAAATGCCTCTAACTATTTAACATGGGTTTGACATGTATGTAATTTTGATCAATCAAAATTTCATCATTTTTCCAATTGTTTTGAACCATAATTTAGTTTAATTAATTAAGTGACCTAGGTCACTTTGAACATGAATTACTCTAACTAGTGGTCCATCATGTCTAAATAAATTATTTGAGGTTCATCTAAGTTAAAAATGTCTGTTCATCAAAAATCATGATTTTCCAATTTCAATTACCATATATTTTATATTTATTATTAAATTCATAAATAATCCATTTTTCAAATGAAGTACTTAAAATATAAAACCAAAAATTCCTAAAAAAATACTAGTAATCAAAATTGATATAATAATATTCAAGAAAGAAATTCATGATCCTAGTCAGTGATTTGACCTAACATAATTTCATATGGACATTATTACCAAAATGCCTCTACTAGGGTTTTCAGCATATATGATCATCCAATAATTCTTGAATAATTATACTTGGTTTTAATCACAGAATTAGGATGCTATAAATTTTTCCATAATTTTTCCACGGTATTTTCCCTTACTTTTAAATTAATTTTCAAAAAGGATAAAATTATAAATCAACTGTATACACAAGATATATTCCTCAAATAGACTTATAATTTTTCCCAGAGATGTCAAATGTCGTATTAGAGCATGTGTCAAAATTTTAGAATTTTACAAGGTCAGTAGACCTATATCTCATTTTTATTTCTAAAAGAACTAATTTTCCATTAAATCAAAATAATGGGATTTTTGTTCCCAAAAATCTCACTCTTTCTTTGGGAGGTGTAACTCATCCCTATAAGACTCTGTCAAAAATCTCATGGACATTCATTGAGCCAAATGGGTAACTTCCCATTTTTACATTTAACACCATATATTTACAAATCTACCTCCACCATGCATGTTGGATTTCCCCAACATACAGAGGTCCAAATTGCCTGAAACTTTTACCATGGTCATATCATGACCCAATGGCCATGCCACCCAAATTTGGAGGCATTTGGAAGAGGGAATCTTCCTATATTACATTTATTTAATAAATGATATTTCTATAAAAACTATAAAAAAATACATCTCAAAAATTCTGATTTTTGGACAAGACCTAAGTCTAACATAAACACATACATGCCCAAAATTTCGTGACATGTGGACTTAGGGTTTGTCTTGAGCTCTCATTTAAAAATCTATCCTAGTCTAAGACTAGTCTTAGTAGAATGACCCTACATGAAGCTATAGTGCTCTAAATTTCAAGTTTAAGGTATCAAATTAAAGGTAAGACCTAGATATACCTTTTTCATGTTGGGAATTATTTTTGAAAATGCCTCTAAGAGGCCTAAATAATATATACAAGGTGACTATATAAATTGGGACAGAAAATTGACTTTTTATTATTTCAAAAAAATTCAAGGGCATTGGTTCATCTTCTCCAATGAGCCTATGGTCCAGATTGCCCCAACCTGGACCAGCTAGATCTTGCATTTCTCGGCCTTCTGGCCACCACCACCGTCGGCGATTGTCACCACCACCTCCATTGAGGTGGTGGCTTGCGTTTCCTGATGACATGGCCGCCGGAGGTGGCTCCTCCGGCGAACCTGAGCAAGAAGAAATACTCTACATGCTCCCTCTCACATGGAATCAGGCTCATTTGAGCTTGACAACTCTCCTAATGGTTCTAGAAGACTAGCACAGAGGGAGGGGAGGAGAAACGGACCCTTAGACGAGCTTAGCGGCGGTTTGGTGGTGATGCGCCATGACCGACCCTTGCTCCGGCGAGCTAGCTCGTTTGCTAATTCCTCCGGCTAATCTTCTGCTCATTAGGGTTCACTGAAGGTGATGGTGGGGTGGAATGGAGGTGAGGCTGGCTGGTTTAAAGGTTTGACCTAAGAGGAGTGGCTGGGCATGGAGGGGCATGGCTGTCCGTCATTGAGCATGACTTTCCCAATGCCGCCACGTGTCACCATTCTATTGGATTGCCAATTATTATTTAAATGTAAATCTTCTTGAGAAGATCAATCCATTAAATGGATTTTCTGTAGTGTCCCATCGCTATTCTATCCTGAACCCGATTCAGCCAGTATAAAAGTGAACCGACCAACACAGCTTTCAGACTGAAAAATTTTCCAAGTCCAAAAGCATTGAGTGTGTTGACACCACTCAACGCCGCATTGAGTGGTGTCGACACCACTCAATGCCTTCAACACTCCAGATAAAAGATTAAGTCAAAAGCGTTGAGTGGTGCCGCCACCACTCAACGCCGCGTTGAGTGGTGTCGCCACCACTCAACGCCGCGTTGAGTGGTGCCGACACGACTCAACGCTTCAGCATTCCAGAACATCTCAAGTCAAAAGCATTGAGTGGTGTCGACATGACTCAACGCCGCGTTGAGTGGCGTTGAGACCACTCAACGCCAACGTCATCCCGCAACATCCAAGTAAAATGGCATCGAGTGCGTTGAGACCACTAAAGGCCGCGTTGAGGGGCATTGAGTTCACTTGACGCCTTTTCGAATGGCGTCGAGATAACTCAACGCCTAAAATTTCCTGAGTATTTTCTATGTTAAATTCGTCGAGTGACGTCGTGTTTACACGACTCACTCGACGCTTCCCGAGCCTGAGTCAATTCTCTTGACTCAAAACGTGTGCGAGCGGTCTAGCACGAAATGGGATGTTACAATTGTGTGAGACCGTATCTGATATAAATAAAATTTGTGTGGTCAATGGTCATTGATCATGACCATTATACTTCCTTCAATTAAACAAGGGCGATGATATTAACATCGCACCTTTGACTATTTGCAGTGAAAATTTGAATTTCTTAGTTTTTTTAAATCCCTAATATTACTATGCTCACTTAGTCACACTGCACTACTGAAACTTTCATCGCACGGATGTACTACCATCCCCTTGCTTCCATAGACGTTGATGATGTATGGCTCATCAGAGACACCTGCAAAATCTTCATTGTTGCCTACGTCCATGAATCGGTGCTATGCTGCCACATAAATGCAATGTCTTTGAAGTATCATTGACTGAGATAATTGTTTCATCAGTGTGGTGTTGGTTTGGGTGGTCATCATTGGTTTGGGTGTCCTCTATAGTGAGTAACATTGACATTGGCAAACATCTCAATATTCCATTTGCAACAACAAAAATAGCCATCACTTAAAAAATTATCAGTCTTGCTTGTCGACAACATCACCCCTGGAGGCCCTGGATTTCCCCGATTTTTATACCTCCCTTGTACATGTTATCTTCCCTACTGCCGTCGCACCCAATCTCCCTCTAAGCCAATGTTACCCCCCCCCCTAATTATAAATCTGAAGTCCACATGCTTCAGAAAATGATCTTTGTGGCCTTCCCATGCATTACACAAGTTTTTTTGTTATATTTTGTTAACACAAGCTCCTGAAAGTAAAGATGGTGGGATCAATCTTTCTGTTTCCCGAAGAAATGGAGAAAATAAGAGAAAGGGGGTTGGTTATCATTCAATATTTTAAGGCTCCGTTTGGGGGGACTTTGATGCAGCACACTCCTTTCAATGTACTCGTGGAGGTCAGGTTCCCAAGACGATGACCGTCACAATTAACTCTATGTGCACGCAAACGTAAACACAATGAAATGAACTGACAAGAGAGACACACTTGCGCAAATGACGGTTCGATAGGCCTCTTTAGATCTCTCAAGGGCCATAAATCCAATGTTCGATCAAGCGAAAAGGATCTACCCGTCCAGACGACCAAAGAAATGCTGCGAAAATAAATACGAGAATTGTGAAATTAAGCCAAACAACCCCTAGGGTCGCACATGATTCCAACGCACACACAAGAAAATTTGAAGGACAACACTTAACATGCACTCAATTGAACCGCCTACGAAAACTCGCCCTCATAAGCGAATACCAATGTTTTCGTGGCGAACTCGCGGGCACAACGTTTGAGCGAGGAGATTCTTCCGAGTGCGGAAAGTCCCAATGAAAGTTTCATCCGAGCGTGTTTCCTTTCCGATCAATTCAACGAGGACGCGACGTCGAGCGGGACTCACTCTGATTAGTCTTATGTTGTCCGACTACACACAATAACATTTACCACCACAAGAACAACACAAAAATAGATGAATCGCACAAGGGGAAAGTGGAGGAATGTCATTACCCAACCGAGAGGTTCTTGGCGTCGCCAGGCGAAACCATGGGCTGACCACTGGTTTGCTCAGGTGGAGAATCCGACCGTCGCCCGTGCCAAATGGAGGAAGGCCGGTATAGGTCGACGAGAGTCATTGGAGCTGGAGGTACGGGAGTGGTGGTGTCGCACCGGTATCTCGGCGGAGGTAGAGAAGTCGGGGTCGGTGTCGCGCTAGCGGAGGGGCGGTCGAACGGTGTCGCACCGAACGGGGTTCGCGAGGGAAGCTCGGCTTAGGGCCGACGTGTAACAACCTCATCCGTTCATATAGTATATACTTGAAGGTACGGCCGGGGCCCCACAACATATACCACAAAATAGGCGGTGACGTTACAGAGTGATACCAGAGAAGCGCAACGCACCCTAACACATTGCATTCTAGCGGAAGCCTATAACACTACACTTGAACTCCACACCTGAATGTCCAACATATACAATCTCCACATTTTATATATCATAGGCATGTTTGACAAATACAAATGGTTGGCCTTATGGCCTTATAGGGCTTTCACAATAGTGACCTCAACATTGGCGTGCAGGCCGGCCGCGTATAAAGAAAACACACATTTTCCATTTAGTTTAGCCTTTGAGGGCGAGCAGCAGCAGCAACAATAACAATAGGGACCTCAGCCTTTAAGCGTACCGCTTGGCTCTCCAGTACCTGTACAGTGGCAATCCACCCAATGGTGGCAAACAGAGGCAACGGTCAGCATTCAGCTGACCAAATTATAACGACCATACCCCTTTCTCGGGGCAGCGGTATTCTTCCCTGCAGACATAGCATTTCACAAGCATGTATATCTTTCATACAATGTGCTCTCACGCACATACATTCCATCACAACTATCAGCCACGCGACCCGACGATCGGTGCACTCAGGGCACATTCTTGGTGTATCGGCGAATCAGTTGCCCACCACCATATCAGGGTCGCAACCCAACGGCAAATCACTTGAGCATTTACTCCATGGTGTGCAGCTATAGTTTTATAGTCTTAGTGAACCGGAATTGGCCCGTAGCCCCCCATTGTATCACGGCGTGTAGGCCTAAGACTCTTGCTATGCGCTCCAACAGACCGCACTTTCACGTCTCAAGTCGGACAGACATAGCGCAGGTCAGATCATCCACCCCCCCCTGCTCAAATCGCTCTGCCATTACCGAGCACAGCGTACTCACGGTTATACCAAAGGCGCGGGTCGGTTTCACCGATCCTGTTCTGGCATTCAAGCATGGGTGCTTTCCTAGGCGCACCAGTACTTACTCTTACACCCATTTCATATCACACATCAGCGGGTCTTTCCTGGGCACACCAGTACTTTCTGCAACTCTCTTCACAGGTATGACACCGCAAATATCACAAATGTCAGGGGTCTTTCCTAGCTACCACGCCAGTACTTCATGCTACTCCATTTCACAGGTACCACCTATGAACATTAAGCATCACAAAGGGTATTTCCTGGAATTCCAATCCAGTACTTTCTGCTACTTCCTTCACAGGTAGAACCCAACAACACAAGCAACACAAGCATTATACAGGTATTTTCCTGGACTACCACTCCAGTACTTCCTGCTACTCCATTTCACAGGTCCAAGCCGTCGACTCCTAAACTACACGTTGATCACCGAGTCTTCTCTGGTTCGTATATGCAACATCACCAATCTATACCAACCTGTCCAGATGGGCTTCACACAGCATGCCTATTCCGTACTCCATTTCCGAATCTATATGCCAACCAACTAGGGATTCCATGAATCAACCCAAAGACTCCCATAACAAGCCACCCTCTGATGGGAGAATCATATGCATATGCCAAAAAGGAAGCCTTCACATGACTAGGAAGAAAGGTCGTTACCCTTGAAGACCGCTTCGGTGCCATGAACTCCTAGCTGGCTAGAAAGAACCGCAACAGCTTTTCCTTCGAAACGTTGGCCTCGGATCTCTCATCGGAATCTCGCAGCACCACCGGTGACCAGCTCCTCTTCTTCCTCCTCCCTCTTCCTCTCCCTTTCTCTCTCTAGAAGTGTAGAAAGAGGAAAGCCACTTATAAATGAGTTCTTTCAACCCATTCCCTGCCTTAAGGACACAGGGAGGCAGCTCAGCCGTTGGATCTCAGCTGAAGGAACGGACGGCCATGATTTTACCTCAAAATTATATTTTTTGCCTGACACGGCCTGTGACATACGGGCGTGTCATGGGCCGTATTCCCTAAGCGGTGCTCAACCGACTTATCCAATCCACTAACACGCCCATGTGACACGCCCATGTCACGGGCTGCACAACATCAAAATCAACCCGAGAGTCACACGGCCTGTGACACACCCGTGTCCCAGGCCGTGTGCCCATACACGGTACTAGACACGCCCCAGCTCAACTTTGTCGAGTTGAGTTCGTCGACCACGATGACACGCCCTGTGGCACGCCCGTGTCATAGGCCGTGTCTATGCACTCGACAATCGTCGACCAAATTTTGTCGACCACTCGTCGACTGCTCACCCAAGAAGGACACGCCCGTGTCCCAGGCCGTGTCACCCAATTTTTCCAAACTCTGGATTTTGCAGTGTTACACGACGGCTCCTATTCACGGGAGAAAAAAGGAGAAATCCTTTTTTATCAAATATCTCATTAGGCTTAAAGCCACAAAATGAGAGCATATATACTCCTCACGAGGAGCACTCCCAACCACACATTGTCGTGAGTTCATCCAAGCCATCCAAAGTTTTAGCCTAAAATAAAATGCTGAAAATAAAAGACAAACAGTGACCGCCTAACAATTTGGTCGATCGGGCGCGAACGGGTAATGTAAAATACGCATAAAATATTCGAACAAATTAACATGCAAACTAAGTAATTTTTTCGCGGCTCAAGTCGCAGTAAGATTTCCTCGTGTTGGGGCGAAGGTCTTAGCCGCGTGGCGTGTCGTCAAGTGGAACCGGGTCGGCGACATTAGACTTATTTTCACTGGTCAAGTAGTTACGAGCGCATGAACCGGACCTTAATGCGCTCGAAACCGCTTTATCAGTGAAAATAAGTGTAACACCTCCATCCGTTACATGACATATAATAGAAGGTTCGGCCAGGGCCCCACACCATATGCCACAAACAGACGGCGAGGTTACAGGTTAATATCAAAGACAAAACCATGTATTCTAACTCAGAGCATTCTAGCGGAAGCATTAGTGGTTAAGTTTGAACTCAGCTATCATGAATGCCCACTATATATAAATAACCACATTTATATATCTATAAGGAATGTTTATAAAATATACACAATGTTTGGTCTTAATGCCTTACAAGTTTTTTTCATATGTGTGGATTACATACATCGGCACACAGACCGACCACACATGAAAATTACAAAACATTTCATTCTTTGGCATTCGAGGGCCAGCATAAAAGCAGCAGCAACAATAACAACAACACGCGCTTCAGCCCCCTATTTTCTGCTCGGCTCTCCAGCACCTGCATGGGGACAATCCACCGCAACTGTGACAAACAAAGCAACGATCAACATTCAGCTGACCAATTTATAACGACCTCACCCCTTACCCGGGGCAGCGATATTTCTTCCCTGCAGGCATAGCATTTCACAAGCGGATATATCACACGATGTGCACTCACTCACCACCAATATATCACAAACGTCGCCGACACGGCCCGACGCTCCGTGCACTCAGGGCACATTCTCGGTGTACCGGAAAACCAGGGTCCCATCACTGTTCCCAACGGCAAACTTGAGCATTGCACTCCACGGCCTACAACCAGAGACTTTAGTCTTAATGGCGCGCATGCCTAAGACTCTCATTATGTGTTACAACGAATGCCCAATAACCCGGGCAACTCAAGTTGACAACCATAATGCAGAGATAGGTCAGCCCTACCCGTTGCTTAAATCGCCACAAGTGACGCGGGTCGGCTTCTCCCTTATCCGTTCGGCATGAAGCTTTTTTAAGAGCTCATAGCTCACAATAACCACATTATACACCAAGTACTGGCTTCACAATCAAACAGGTTAGCTAGGAGCTATCTCCAGCGACAATCACTATCACCCAGCATTAGCGACAAAAGTCTCTTTCTGTCCCCAACCCTAACCATAACTGGACCAACCATCCAAAAATCCTCGCAGCCACCTGCAGTGCCAAAAACACTGGACTTTCATAGCATACATCATATGCACTTTGCGGGTATTTTTCGGGAATTTCACTCCAGTACTTCCTGTTACTATAGTTCACAGGCACAACCCACCGACTCCACAAAATACTCGTTTATATGCGGAGTCTTCTCCAGTGCGCAAAATAAAACATCATCAATATAGACCAACCTATCCAGATGGGATCCACACAGTATGTCTATTCCGTACTACACATTTCCGGATCTATATGCAAGACCTCTTGGGGATCTCAAGAATCAACCAAACGGAAATCCCTCAGTATTCCACCTTTTGGTGGGGGAAATCCATGCACATGCCACATAAGGACTTCACATGTCCAAGGAAGAAAGATCGTTGCCCTTGAAGATCTCTTCAGAGCCATGACCGTGATCTATGATCCGGATGGAATTGATTGCCACAACTTCCTCTCCGCGGATCTAGTGTCGACTCGCGATTCCAATCACAAGCAAACCTTGGATCAATCTTCACAGAGCTCCTGGACGTTCCACCTCTTCCCTCCCAACAAAGAAAGGCTATGAGAAGATGAGAATAAAATTTCAAGTCCATCCTTATCCAAAAGCTACCGTCATACGGTAACTACTACCACTGCTCGGTAACTAAGGCGGTAACCGCTTTGACCTATCGGCACCGCTATCATAGCTCGCTTCTCGTGATAACCTTTTAACGCTTTGCGGTAACCCGTTCGACTTTCGTCTAACTGTTAGCGCTGCGCGATAACTCCTACTGTCTGGCATTAGCGCTTGGGGGTAACCCGTTCGACTTTTGTCGATCGGTTAGCGCGACGCGGTAACTCCTACCGCCTGGCATTAGTGCTCTCGACGATTTTTCGAGAGCGTTGAGTGCTCGAAAGCGTTGAGTGGTCAAAAGCGTTGAGTGGCTACCGCGGCGCGCTAGCTTTGCGGTACCTAATTTCAGCGTTGAGCGCTCGAAAGCATGGAGTGCTCGAAGCGTTGAGTGGCTACCGCAGTGCGCTAGCATCGCGGTACCCGACCCGAATGCTAGGTCTTTTAAATTACTGAGCTACCGCCTACGATAAGACTATTGCTGTGCGGTAGCCCCCAATGGCCACAACTCCTTTTGGGGTGTTACAATCCTCTCCACCTTACAAAAATTTCATCTCAAAATTTGCATACAACACCAAGCAGCAACCAGTAACAATTCTGTTACAACAAATAGTTTCTACTCAACAAAAATACACAATATTTTAGGTAAACAACTCGGGATATTCAGCCCGTATGGTCTGCTCTTGCTCTCATGTTAGCTCTTCACGAGCACAGTTGTCCCACCGGACCTTGACCATCCTGATTGTCTTGTTCTGTAGCTGCTTAACCACTTTATCCTCGATCCAAATGATCCTAACCTTTATCATTAGCCCGGATTCGATCGACATGTGATCATTCGCAATCACTTGAGCTGGATCCTTCATGGCTTTCCGAAGCACTGATATGTGGAACACATCATGCAATCCACTCAATTTCTCTGAAAGATCTAGCCGATAGACAGCTTCTCCAACTCATTTCACTACTTCAAATGGGTCAAGATACCTTGGACTCAGCTTTTTCAAACGCTGAATCCTGGATACGCCTTCCAACGACTTAATTTTCAGATATACTCATGCACCAACCGCAAACTCTACGTTTCAGTGCTTGGCGTTATAATACTTTGCCTGCCAGTCTTGGGATATTAATAGCCTCTCACAAATAGAGCGTATTGTCGAATTAGCTTCTTTGACTTTTTTATGCTTGTACAACCTAGATTCACCTGTTTCCGCCCAGGCTAACAGTGTACGACACTTCCTACCATACAAAGCTTCAAAAGGCGTCATATTTAAACTCGCTTGATAGCTATTATTATAAGCAAACTCCACCATATAGAGATGATATTTCCATCTCTTCCTGAAATCCAAGGTGCACATTTGGAGCATGTCCTCCATCGTTCTATTGGTCCTCTCAGTTTGGCCATCCGTTTGTGGATGAAAGGTCGTACTGAATTGTAATTTTGTTCCCAACAACTGATGAATTAGCCTCCAATCAGTCGAAGTGAAGCGCATGTCTCGATCACTTACGATGCTATGGGAACACCGTGTAATCATACTATTTGCTTAATATAAAGCTTTGTCAAGACTTCCACTAAATCGTCCCTCTTATTTGGTATGAAGTGAGCCCATAACCCACAGGTCCCAAGATCAAAACCTGGCTCTGATACCAAATTGTAACACCTCCATCTGTTACATGACATATAATAGAGGGTCCGGCCGGGGCCCCACACCATATGGCATAAACAGACGACGAGGTTACAGGTTAGTATCAAAGACCAAACCACGCATCCTAACTCAGAGCATTCTAGCAGAAGCATTAGAGGTTAAGTTTTAACTCAGTTATCATGAATGTCCACTATATATAAATAATCACATTTATATATCTAGAAGGAATGTTTACAAAATACACAATGTTTGACCATAAGGCCTTACAAGTTTTCTTCATACGTGTGTATTACATACATCTGCACGCAGGCCGGCTACACATGAAAATTACAAAACATTTCATTCTTTGGCCTTCGAGGGCCAGCATAGCAGCAACAGCAGCAAGGGCTTCAGCCTCCTATTTTTCGCTCGGCTCTCCAGCACCTGCATGAGGACAATCCACCGCAACGGTGGCAAACAAAGCAATGGTGGCAAACAAAGCAACGGTCAACATTCAGCTGACCAATTTATAATGACCCACCCCTTACCCGGGGCAGTGTTATTCCTTCCCTGCAGGCATAACATTTCACAAGCAAATATATCACAAGATGTGCATTCACGCCCACCAATATATCACAAACATCGCCCACACGGCCCGACGCTCCGTGCGCTCAGGGCACATTCTCGGTGTACCGACAAACCAGGGTCCCACCACCGTTCCCAACGGCAAACTTGAGCATTGCGCTCCACGGCCTACAGCCGGAGACTTTAGTATTAATAAGCATGCATGCCTAAGACTCTCATTATGTGTTACAATGAATGCCCAATAACCAGGGCAACTCAAGTTGACAACCATAACGTGGAGACAGGTCAGCCCTACCCGCTGCTCAAATCGCCACAAGTGACGTGGGTCGGCTTCTCCCTTATCCGTTCGACACGAAGCCTTTTTAAGAGCTCATAGCTCACAATAGCCACAATGTCCACCAAGGACTAGCTTCACAATCAAATAGGTTAGCTAGGAGCTATCGCCTGCGACAATCACTATCGCCCGGCATTAGCGACAGAACTCTCCTTCCGTCCCCAGCCCTAACCATAACTAGACCAACCATCCAGAAATCCATGCAGCCACCTGCAGTGCCAGAAACACTGTACTTTCATAGCATACATCACATGTACTTTGTGGGTATTTTCCTGGAATTCCACTCCAGTACTTCCTGGAATTCCACTCCAGTACTTCCAGCTACACCATTTCACAGGCACAACCCACCGACTCCACAAAATACTCGTTTATACGCTGAGTCTTCTCCGGTGTGCAAAATAAAATATCACCAATCCATACCAACCTGTCCATATGAGCTTCACACATTATGCTTATTCCATACTACACATTTCCGGATCTATATGCAAGACCTCTTGGGGATCTCAAGAATCAAACCAACGGAAATCCCTTAGTATTTCACCTTTTGGTGGGGGGAAATCCATGCATGTGCCACATAAGGACTTCACATATCCAAGAAAGAAAAATTGTTACCCTTGAAGATCTCTTCATAGCCATGACCATGATCTATGATCCAGATGGAATTGATTGCGACAACTTCCTCTCTGCGGATCTAGCGTCGACACTCGATTCCAATCACAAGCAAACCTTGGATCAATCTTCACAGAGCTCCTAAACGTTCCTCCTCTTCCCTCCCAGCAAAGAAAGGCCATGAGAAGATGAGAATAAAATCTCAAGTCCATCCTTATACAAAAGTTACCGCCGCACGGTAAGTACTACTGCCGCGCGGTAACTAAGGCGATAACTGCTTTGCCGTGTCGGTGCCGCTATCAGAGCTCGCATCCCGCGATAACCTTTTAACGCTTGGTGGTAACCCGTTCGACTTTCGTTAAACTGTTAGCGCGACGCGATAACTCCTACCGCCTGGCGTTAGCGCTTGGCTGTAAACCGTTCGACTTTCGTCGATTGGTTAGCGCGGCGCAGTAACTCCTACCGCCTGACGTTAGCGCTCTCGACGATTTCTCGGGAGCGTTGAGTGCTCGAAAGCGTTGAGTGGTCAAAAACATGGAGTGGCTACTGCAACGCACTAGTTTCGCGGTACCCAATTTCAGCGTTGAGTGCTCGAAATGTTGAGTGACTACCGTGGCGCGCTAGCTTCACGGTACCCGACCCGAGCACTAGGTCTTTTAAATCACTGAGGTACCACCTGTGATAAGACTATCGCTGCGCGGTAGCCCCCAATGGCCACTACTCTTTTTTGGGTGTTACAATAAGTCCCCCCCAAATAGAGCCTAAATCTTGTGAAGAATGACAAAATGCTTGTGGATAACGAACTTTTTTAAAGAACACTTGCTATAGCAAACTGCTTGTGTTAGCCATCTTTTTAAAACTATGCTTGCCATTAGGCAACCTTTTGAAAACCGGACCGGACGGGCCAGTCCGACCGATTGGACCGCCAACCGGACCCGAAACCGGTCCGATTTGGATATGAAAACCGCTTTCGCCTAGGACTGCCCGAAAACCGGGAAACCGGGAGGGTTGACCAGCAAACCGGGAACCGTACCCGGTTTCCCATAACCGGGCGGGTAAAATAATTCCCGACGGGCTTCAAAAATTTTATAAAATCAAAGGTGATCTTGAGATTCGAACCCTAAACCTTCAATATTGACTGTATAGAACCAACCAATTTGGCGAGCTTGCTTTGTTGAATACATACAAAATATTATTTATATATAGTATTAATATTCATATTAAATATTAATTAATATAATACCCATATTTAATTGGGCATTGTTATATATAAAACATGTTTGGCTATATACAAACCCACAACTTGATTTTTTTTCATTTCTTTTTTCTACTATATACAAACCAATATTTAACTTCCCCTCACTCAAAAAAATCATTTCTGATTTCAGCCCTAGCCGTTCCCGTTCGTTGTTCTCACAGAAACCCTCCTGATCTGTCTCCCGTGGTCACACTCCCCGTCGCCGACGACCAAATGTTGCCTGGAAAGTCTCCGATGGCCACTCCAGGCACCTTATTCAAGGCCAGCGACCTTGGCTACAAATAGGACTTGGTCGACATATTCTGGGTAGGGACCATGCAGCAGGAGTTTGAGGTCTCCTCCTCCTCCTCCTCAAAACTCTTTTCTGACGGACAGAGCTTTAGCTCGACGACAAGGCCCTCCTCCTTCATGAATATTGCAAATTCCTTCCATGCTGAAATCTACAACCCAAAGTTCTGACACCAAGTGCTTGTGGAAATGCCAAGCTGAATTTTTGCAATGAAGAAATCCTCTCCACCTCCTGGACATTTCGAGGCTCTTTCTCTACCTTCAATCCCTTCATCTTTCACACCACAAGGCCTGGCTTCATCTCTTCCTAAGGGTTCACGACAAGGAGCTTTCTCTTCCATTTCCTCCATCATCCAAGCTCCTTTTTCCTTCCTCTCCGTGAACTATGGTGGGTGCTAACGTTCTCAGGGCTTTTTTGCTCTTTGAAGTTTAAAATTGTACGTAATAAAAGTTCAATTCAATCCGATATCTAAATTTTATTTATTGATTGTCGGCTCTCTTCACTTGGTGAAGATGTCGAGATTTTTTGGAGAAATTAGAACTTTTATGTCTTGAATTATCTTTTTTTTATAATGTTTGCTAATATAATATGTTATACATATTCTCCTAATATGACAGTAGTTGTATGTTTATAAAATTGTTTTGATTTTTTTTAATTTTTATATTGGTCTGCATATAATAATTTGATTTACATATAGCCGATTTTGAATTAATATGATTTGTATATAACAATAGATTTGTATATAGCCAAACATGATCTATATATAACAATGTCCTATTTAATTTTATTAACTTTTATAAATATAGGGTTATATATTATAATTATTTGTAAAAAAAATATTATGATGTATTATATTATTTAATTATACTAATTTATCTTAATAAAATTATATTTTAAGCATGAGTTGAGAGTGAATATATTATTTTTATTTATATCAAAATATAATGATAATAAATAATAAATATATATGCAAATAAATTTTATAATGTTAATTATTTTTTTCTAATATTGTCTATATATATATATATATATATATATATATATATATATATATATATATATATATATATATATATATATATATAACGTTACATTCGACTTCGGTTAAACTGGTTGGACCAGATCAATCTTAAATCTTTCTCTCTGATGGTTCGATCTCCTGGACATTTCGAGGCTCTTTCTCTACCTTCAATCCCTTCATCTTTCACACCACAAGGCCTGGCTTCATCTCTTCCTAAGGGTTCACGACAAGGAGCTTTCTATTCCATTTCCTCCATCATCCAAGCTCCTTTTTCCTTCCTCTCTGTGAACTATGGTGGGTGCTAACGTTCTCGGGGCTTTTTTGCTCTTTGAAGTTTAAAATTGTACGTAATAAAAGTTCAATTCAATCCGATATTTAAATTTTATTTATTGATTGTCGGCTCTCTTCACTTGGCGAAGATGTCGAGATTTTTTGGAGAAATTAGAACTTTTATGTCTTGAATTATCTTTTTTTTATAATGTTTGCTAATATAATATGTTATACATATTCTCCTAATATGACAGTAGTTGATTGTTTATAAAATTATTTTGATTTTTTTTTAATTTTTATATTGGTCTGCATATAATAATTTGATTTACATATAACCGATTTTGAATTAATATGATTTGTATATAACAATGGTTTGTATATAGCCAAACATGATATATATATAACAATGCCCTATTTAATTTTATTAACTTTTATAAATATAGGGTTATATATTATAATTATTTGTAAAAAATATTATGATGTATTATATTATTTAATTATACTAATTTATCTTAATAAAATTATATTTTAAGCATGAGTTGAGAGTGAATATATTATTTTTATTTATATCAAAATATAATGATAATAAATAATAAATATATATGCAAATAAATTTTATAATGTTAATTATTTTTTTTTCTAATATTGTCTTATACATATATATATATGTAACGTTACATTCGACTTCGGTTAAACTGGTTCGACCAGATCAATCTTAAATCTTTCTCTCTGATGGTTCGATCTCTGATTCGATTTTCAAAACGTTGTCATTAGATGTCAAAACCTATCTGGTCCGGTCCATGTTCAAGAACCGGATTACACATGAACTGCCCGAAAACCGGGGAACCGGGCGGGTCGACCGGAAACCCGGGAACCGTGGCCGGTTCCCCGAAACCGGGCGGGTAAAAATCCGAACTTAAGCCCGGTAAAAATCCTAATTTAAATGCAAGGTACTGTGATTTGAACCCACAACCTATTAATATATTCTAAATGCCTCATCCACTAGGTCAAATCGACTTTGTTGAAAACACAAGAACTATATTATATATATAATATATCTATTCATATTTATTAGTAAAATACATCTAACATTTTAATTAAAAAACTATTATTCATTTTTATTAATATAATATTCTTAATTATTTTTATTAACTTATATAAGTGTTAACTATATATATTATATTTAATTTTGATTTCAATTATTTTTTAATATTTATATTTATAAAACAACAACAACACTCATGCCTTTATTCCATTATAATGTGATCGGTTATATGGTGCTAATGAATATATTTAACGGAGAAACGATTTGACCCCGGTCCGACCGGTCGAACCGGTCGGATCTTGAACCTTTGAACTCACCAGTTCGATCTCCGGTCCGGTTCTTAAAACCTTGGTGCTAATAATTAATACTAAAATGGCAGGCCCTTAGATAATTAATAATCGTAGTCCTGGTAAAATCCTCACAACGTCCTTCGTGTTCACCGATCCGAAAAAGGGCTGGGTAAGAGTATCCATTTTACGCGCACTAGGGCATCGCATTACTCCCCCCGCTTCCTTCTCCGCGCCGCGGAAACATCTTCAGGCACGATCCCTTCTCCGGCTCCTACAACCGAAGCAATTCTCTAGCTACTCCTGCCGCCGAAGCCCGCTTGGTCCTGCAGCTGAAGCCCGCCTGGTCCTGCCGCCGAAGCCCGCCTGGTCCTGCCGCCGAAGCCGTCCGACTCCTAACAGCGAGACCCACTGATTCCGGCCGCCAAAGCCCGCTGATTCCGGCCGCCAAAGCCCGGCGATTCCTCACGCTGATTCCTGCAGCGATTCCTTCCACCGATTCCTGAAGCAATCTACTTCCAGGTATCGACCCTCCTTTCCAATGTCAAGTGGCATTGAAACAAACCTACAGTGTTCTTCCAGTGGAAAGACATCTATGAGCCTCATGGAGCTCTCTTTGCCCATATATGAAAAAAAGATTTTTGGCACTCTGCAATATTTGTGTATGAGTACTGTTCAATCACGGAAATATTTTTTTGCGTCCACCCATTAAACCCCCCTTTTCTTACTCTAATTTCTTTCTACATACAGATCACTTCAATTCAATTTTTTTTGTTTATATCTAATCTTTAATTGATGCCGCTAATGCAGAACTATATACATTTAGGTTTCTCATCTCTCTGGTTTTACAAACATTTATAATGCATTTCTTTTAATCTTCTCCTTCAACCGGTTTGTATACTTGTCATCAGGACACCAACACACACACGAGTGACAGTGCACGACAGCCCCCTATGCCCCACGCGACAGTACACGACTCGTGGCTGCGGGCAGTGGCGGAACTAGGAATTTCCCTCAGCCCGGACACAATAATTTAAAACATAAAATTCATTATGTGTTTCTATTTCTAGTTCAATAGTTTTTATATATACAACAAGTAGGTTTTGCATATAAAATTTAGACAGAATGTCACCCATAATTTCTCATTTGCTTAATAATAATGCTGACCATATAAATGCATTTAGATTGCATACATTTAAGTTGTTATGAAACTCACATGTTACTCAGAAGTCAGAGCGGAGAATCCATGCTTTAGCTGAGGCAATGTTGGCGATGTCTGCCTCATCCTTACCACAGGAAATTATGAGGTTACCTGTCAATGGCGCAAGCATAGCCCCTTCATTCATCTCTGTATCAGTCGAATCCAAAGCAAGATGTCAAGGAGAAGCAGTCGCTCAACACCTCTACTTGCCCTCGTCAAATCATCTCTCACTCACAGTCTGCAGAAAACAGGGGGGGGGACCGGAAAAGACCCATCGGGAAAGCACCCGACAAAATTTCCGCGAAAACACACCCGGGCACGTGCCCGAGTGTGTATGGGTGTGGGTCTGTCCCTGGCGGCGGGCTTCGCGGAAGCCCGCTCCCGACCTGCGTGTGGCAAAATTCAGCGTGGGCAAGGACATTTGGTGGAGGCGGCAACATTCAGCGAGAGCAACGACATTCGGCGGGGACGACGTCATTCAACAGGGTTAGCGTCATTTAGCGGGGACAATGATATTCAGCGGGTGCGGCGACATTTGATGGGGGCTTATGACATTTGGCAAGGTTTCACAAAGTATTTGACAGCCTCAGTGAGATTCGGCGGGGGCGGCCACTACTTGACTACTATATTTACTTATACAAAATACATAAATGTAAAGAAGTACCTGTAAAGTAGAGCAATATCATAAAGACAGAAATTTCATTGTATTAGTTATCTGTTTTTCTTGGCACATTACGTTTAACAAGTAGATTATTCCTAGCATATACATTTGGCGAATATTGCGAGAATAACATTCCATTGCTTTATGAGAAGGTAGTGTTTAGAGAGCTTCGGGTAAGTTGGCCCGTTGAACTTGTCGATCTTAGGCCGCCTGTGCCAGGAAATTGTGTTGTTATCACCATCCTGATCTGTATATGATCTAATCTGTAATGATTAATTTTCTCCTTTTTGTAGACACGATTGTTGTCAGTTTTTTTTATGTGAACCTGAAGAAGATGAAGAATCTACATTTTATAACGAAGCCGTAAGAAATATTTAAAAGCGATTGTAAATTTTCTTGTAGTACCCTAATGAGTGCAAACATTATCAATTTTTGTTGTATTTATATTTGTACCTGTTAGATTTCCTTGAACACGACATTCCTCGTGTGTACACCTTTATGCCCATTCAATAATCCATGTTTTTCCAGTACTGTCGTGTTTTGCTCTGAAACACCTCTTGATAGTGCTATTGCCCGTGAAAGAAGACATGGTTTGGAAGGTAGATGCCCATATTTCCTGTTGTCTGTCCCTGAGCTTTGTACACCTTCATGCCCATTCAACAATACATTATTACATCCAATATCACGAAGAATTTGTGATTATTTTTTAGAAATCCTTTGCGAAGACCTCTTTGAACACGACATTTTTGGTGTATACACCTTATTAAGCCTTGTTTGACTAGTACTGTCGTGTTTTTTTTCCTGAAACACCTCTTGATAGTGCTACACATAGTTGATCGTGTCCGAACTCCAAAGACAGTGTTTGGAAGGTAGATTCCGACATTGCTAATTGTTTTACCCCGAGCCTTGTTAATAGTTAATGCGAAACATAAATGAACTGAAAATTATTTTCGTATAAGTTCAAATCACATCTTTGTGTCTTCAGCCGTCTTTAATGGTATACGTGGTAGAAATACTCGAAGCCCCTTGAATTGACCTCCTAATATATCAACTTCAATTAGATTTCTTCCAATTCTACGACATATTTGTCTTGTCCCGTTGCATAATCCAATGTTCGGGTCGATGTTACGTAAGAGCATTTTCGGGGCGCCCTCTTTTAATTCGAGCTCGTGTGGTGGTAAATTGTCGGGATTAATCGAGTTTAAAAACTCAGGTTGATATAAATTACGTGCATCTTCTGCCATTGAATCGAATGAGTAGTAAGTTATTATTTCTCTAGGGAAAACACTAAGACACTTTATGTTTAATGTGTTTACATCGTCATTCAATGGAGTTAATAACGCCCTTGTCTCCATGTATTGATCTTCATGTGCGCATGAATGTAGATTCGGGAAGACTCGTTCAATAAGTAGTTGAATTGATCTTTCACCATCCATGCCATAGCTTTTGATGGTGGAATACGAACCATGTCATTGTCGATCGTTGGTTCTTCTCCATCGCCAACACAAAAAAAAAATTTTGAGGTGGGGTCGTGGTGAGCTCTCATATTTTCGGTTAGTTGTAGCAATTTAATTTTGGGCCATAGGTTGGTATGATTCGACGATGCTAGTGGAAATAGTATTCGATTTTGTGCCGTTTACAACAATCAGCATTTCTTGGCAGAAATCTCCTCCCAGGATGATGACCTTGCCACCAAATGGCCTGTCAATGTCTGTAATATCTCTGAATGTATGGTCAACCATTTTGAATGCTTTTATTTGGTCATTGGTGGCTCATCCCAAATGATTGTAGACGTTTATTTGATTAATTTGGACAGATCAGATTGCTTCCTAATATTACACATGCACATTAGTGTAAACTGTATCGAAATTTTGAGCTTAGAATGTGTCGTGCTTCCTCCTGGAAGTAAGTTTGCCGCAATATCGGTAGAAGCGGTGGATTTATTTTGCCTTTTGTTCGAAAAGCTGCAAGCAACGCTCGGTACACAAAAGTTTTCCCAGTACCTCCTGGACCGCCGAGGGAAAAAAAATATTTCCATCTTGTTGTCTTATCGATGTAGCAATCTTCGTGAAAGCGAGCAATTGTCTGGAGTTTAAACGCTCAATACTATTCAGATCGGCTTGTGAAACGACAATTGTCAGTTCATGTTCGAGAAGACTTGAGAAGTTGTCTAAATCTTCGAATGTTTCACTGATTCTGGGTAGATCAAAGTCAGATATACTGCGTTTGTGCTGATGAAAATTTATATTCAAATCATGAAGAAATTTGTTGACTAAGCATGCATTATTTGCAGTACTTGTAGATGCGTAATCTTCTGTCTTGCTCATGTAGTTTTTGTCCCATAGATCTCTTACTGTAGTAGGTTCGCAATATAATTCAGATTCAATCAAATTATTTCGGAGTCAAACGGGCCTGAACATAATCTGGACCAGCTTTTGGATATCAGAAATCTCCAAATCAATTAATTTTTAACACATCCATCATGATCCAAACCTGAAATTTGTTATCGTCATAAAATTTGTAAATTTATGCAGGTGTTTAGCTAGATTTGAGGCATAGGTGTAAATGAAATATCATTCATTATCGTCAAAAATCAATAAAGTACTTTATGTTACAGTATTGAGCTTCAAACTACCCCTCCCTATCTCATTGAGGTAACCAAAAGCAGAGTATAATTTAAACCAAATATAATGTGAATTCATTAAAAAGTAGGCTAGCGGAGATCACGGTTGTCAGGATCGAGATCCTAGGTCAGATCTTTTCGAGGTTGGATCGAATCAGATCATAGGATTGGATCGAGGATCGCAAGATCGTACGACATTCATAAGCTAAGACAATATAAAATTTAATTTTGTATCATCCAATTATATGGGCAATTAACAAAAATTCTATAAATTGAACAGTATGTGAATAATTATATTAATTTTTTTGAATAATAAAATAAAAAAGATAATATCTTACTAAGTTCACACTGAGTTTTAGATAGGACACCCAATGTCTACTAACAATAACAATAAATTTAGACTGGTGGATTGGTGAAAGTCTAGAAGCAGAAAGACAAACAAAACCTGATGGATTACTCTTATGCGGGAAGCAGGAAGCTTGAATTGCTCGTATACTTGATTTCTAACTGCTAGATTGCTCGTACGCTAGAAAGGAAGATAAGACGCCGACCTGAAAATAGGAAGCAGGAAGCCACTGGATTGCTCATATGCAAAAATATAAAATAAGACACTGACACCACTTGAAATGAAACCTAGTAAGGAAGGAAAAGGAAGATATTGTCTGTACTAAAAGAGATCAAAGACGTCGCTCTTGGCCTTCGTTTGCAGTCAGCAATCGACATTTGGGATACAGTAAAGTAGCATGATATGATTCTGTGATGGGGTATGAGGGCATGATTAAGATAAGGTTAAGCAATGAGTTATGTGCGTTGGACAGTTGAATGAGGTCGGCATAGGGTTGGACATGTTTCTAGTTACATTTTGCCAGACCGATAGGATCAGATCCTAATCGCGATCCTAAATATCCCAAGATCCGGATCGTGATCCTAAAGATCCTAAGATTCGTATCGCGATCCTTGCCGTAGATGTGCCGATTTAGATCTTAGGTAAGATTTAGATCGATTTACAAAATCTGGATCGTAAGATTCTACGACCCGGATCGCGATCCTGATAACCATGACGGAGTTGCATAAAAATTCTGATGCCGTCCCTATCTCATTTAGGTAACCAAAAGCAGAATATAATTTAAATCAAATATAATGTGAGTTAAGTAGAAAGTAGGTTAGCGGAAATGCATTCAAATTCTGATTATCTCTCTGAAATCAGAACAGGGGAGTTTAGGAACAGTATGAATCAGAGAAACTGATTTCTGGATTGTTGATGATCTATGGTACTCCAACTCAACAGAAAAGATGCCGAAGATAGATATGGAGCCAAGGAAGCAGAAGCGTTGTAGCACTATGGATGCAAAGGAAAAAAATAAAGAAGTAGATCTTGCGAAAAGAAACGTACCTTGCGAAGGAGGAGGCTGATCCACACCAGATTTGGAGCCGGAAACCCTAAGGGTTCGTTCGTTTCAACGACATTGATATTGAAGTATTGATTTTCAATCCAATATCAATACACATGACAAGTGACATTGAGTTTACATCCAATTCTTTTGTTCAACGACATGATGAATTTTTGTCATAGAAATTGACATTGATCACGTTTTACTGCTTGTTTGCAGAAAGATTTTGTCATAGAAATTGACATTGATCAATGCTCTTAATGCCCACAATTAAAAATCACAAACGTCAATTTTTGCCTGCCGCGATTTTTCCCACGCACGTGATTTTTTCGGCCGAACGCGATTTTTTGGTCTGGGCACAATTTTTTCGCCCGACCTCGATTTTTCTTCCTGAACGCAACATTTTTGCCCGGACGTGAAATTTTCACTCGTAAGTGATTTTTTCTCCCGAAAGCGATTTTTCGTCGGGGTCGCCCGAACTCGATTTTTTCGGTCTAAACGTAAAATTTTCTTGTAGACACAAATTTTTCGCCTGAACGCTATTTTTTCGCTCTGACATGATTTTTTCGGCCGGTCACAATTTTTTCATCCGGATGCATTTTTTTTGCTCGAATGCGATTTTTTCGCTCGGAAGCAAAATTTTTGCCCGGACGAGATTATTTCTCCTGAACGCAACCTTTTTTGCTCAGGTGCAATGTTTTTGCACGGGCACAATTTTGACCGAACGTGATTTTTTTCGCAATGATGCCATTTTTTGCCCGAACGCGTCTTTTTTGCCCGGATGTGATTTTTTCGTCTGACGAAATATTTTCGCCAGAATCTTTCCCGAACGCGAAATATTCACTCGGATTTGATATTTTCGCCCGAACGCGATTTTTCGTCTGGACTCGATTTTTTCGTCCCGAACGTGAAATTTTCGGCCGTAAAATTTTTGTCTGGACGTGATTTTTTCGTCCGGTCGTGATTTTTTCGCTCGGACGCGTTTTTATTGCTCGGACGCTTTTTTTCGTCCGGGCGTGTTTTTTTTTGCCCTGACGCAATTTTTTTCCTGGGCGTGATTTTTTCGCCTGAACACGCTTTTTCACCCAGACACAACTTTTTTGCCCGGATGTGATTTTTTTCGCCCTGACACAAATTTTTCGTCCAGATGCGATTTTTTCGCCCGAAAGTGAATCTTTCACCTGGACGAGAATTTTTCGACCGGATGAAAATTTTTCGCCCGGTCGCGATATTTTCAACCGGATGCAATTTATTTTTGCCCGGACAGGAAAAAATCGCTTTTGGGCGAAAAAACGTCTGGTCGTAAAAATCGCGTCCGGGTGGAAAAATACTGTCCTGGTGGAAAATTCATGTCCGGGCAGAAAAATCGCGTCCGGGTGAAAAAAGCGCGTCCGGGTGGAAAAACCGCATTCGTGCCTGATGAAGCAACTCCACATGGAGGTAGACAGCCTATGGGTCGTTCTTCTCTCAAATGTACCAATCATCTAACTTATTTTGAATCCAAAAGCTTAAGAGGACCAACAAACTCATTTTTCTACAACATATAATGCATTATTCAATGTAATACTAAACTCAAATATTAGCAAATTAATAGTTGGTTTGGTGGTTGCACAAAAAAAGAGGGAAAGGGTTGAGCGGTGGAAATTGTTGTAAATCAAATAACATCAGTGCAATATGAGAACGATAAAAAAATGGTCCAATGACTCAACTCACTTGTTCTGCAAGCGAATTACTCCATTAGTTCTTCATTTACGATTTTCTTTTATTTCTTGCAATTACAACAAATGTTCAAAATGCCTACCTCCTCGCTAATAATTGTTGTATTATCCGTTGGATGAATGTGCTTGACATTAAATGGACAAAGAGCAGAACGTTTTGTGGTTTGTGGAGGAGCGGGTCCATAGACCCGCACATTTGGAACAAAAGTTATGCTGTAGTATAGATAGTGCGCCAGCTCTTTATGGAAACAAGAGCACTCCAGATCAAGAAAATATGGTTTCAACATGTAAACAAGAGCAATCCAGATCCCAATTTTCTAGTCCTTGTGACCTTGCCCTCACCTTCACACTGAAGTCATCGCTGATAATTCAGAATGTCCTAAAATGACAACAGGGGACAGAGAATGAGTGAAATAGGAACAAACATTGGGGCTTTGTTTGAAGCTCGTCTTGTTATTGTGGATTTCTGTAAAGATGTATATGGAGATTTAGCTGAGAGCGGGGAAGGAAAAAAATCAAGGAAGAAGGCAACTTGCCTTCCCCGGAATACCATTCGAATGCTAACGATAGGGATCCAGGCCTGGGAAAGGTATTATAGTTTCACCAGGAAGTAGCAATCGGAAAAATGGCTTCTGGTCTATGCTTGAATCAGGCTTGCGAAGCCCTGAAGTACCTGAAATGTTGTAGTGGGAGAGAGGGGGAAATGCAATTTAGAGAGGAGAGGAAGTATGCCGCGAAATTTGTTATCGTGGAGGTAGAGTCATGGCGTCTAGAGGGGAAGTAGAGCTTGAAGTCGCCGGTGATGGAGGAAGCTATGGTAGGAGGCCTTATCTTGGGGTCTTGCGGGGGAAGAGCAGGAAGACACAGGAAATCGTTGGACAATGAAGTGTGAGGGAGAGGAGATCGATGGATGCTGTAGGTGAGACCGTTGAAATGGCATAGCTGGAGAATACACGCCAGGAGGGGGATTATTGATTGAGATAGGCTGAATGAGTTGGGGGGATTTAAATTAAAGTTTTTTTAACGACCCAGATTAAATGAGTGATCTTTATTGGATGGCTAAGATTCAAAGAAGTGGCTCTTAGGAAGCCCAAAATTCCCACAAAGCACTTTTTTTAATTAGATAAAAGATATATATATATATATAACTATTATATATGTTTATATATATTTGGGCGCTCTTACCATGGTTTTAATTTACACCGTCCGATCATCCAATTAAATTAAGGCCACGATTTATCCTCCCACGGATCGTCCAATTAAATTAACGCTCGATTACTCCTCCCCGCTTTATCCTCCCGCGGATCGTCCATTTAGGCCTACGATTCCCCATCCCCGCTGTATCCTCCCACTAAACGACGACTTCGACGGCTCTTAAACCACCCCAAATAACCTCTTGATCCCCCCTCATTCTCGTGACTCCACCTCCCAAAAATTTCACGGACAACCCTACTACATCGCTTGATTCAGATCCACCGCTCCTCACTTCTGTTATCCCCTCCGCCTCCCCTGCATCTGACGAACAACCATTTACAGTCGCTTTTACTCACCACTTCATTTGGTTTTATTGCCGCCCCCTTCCCTCTTCTAATAAAAACGATCCCAGGTATGTTCCCTCTTTGATGGAACACATGCTCTCTTCATCTTCAACGTACCCACCCTGCAACATCAATTCCAGGTTTCTTTCAATCCTCCTCCAGCCCCTTGCATCTGCCCCGTGAAGCTTATGCCAAAGCCAACAAGCCCCTACTTCCTCCAGCGCCCATCGATTCAGACCTTCAAGCACACTTCAGGTACATTCTCAAATTTAATGTCTTCTGGTAATCCCTACCTGCTTCTTCTTTGGCTATGTAAATGAATGAAATTTAGGCTTCATTTGGTTTAGCGGTGGCGGTTGTAAAAGGAGCTGTTGTAAAGGCATGTTTGTAAAGGGAGCTATTGGAAACTGACTGTTGGAAATGGAGATCTGTTTGGATAGTCTGTGTTTGCAGAGCTGTTCCAAACATAGAATCGTTTGGCATAACCACAGTGGCGTTTTGGATTTTTTTTAAAAAAATTGGTTTAAATTTTTTAAAATATGTTTGTAATATACTCTAATAGGCTGCCCAGTTGAAACATATAAAAGTACTTCAAATACTCCAATATACTGCTAAACATTAAAATTTCGAAAACCCGAAATACAACAGCTTTCTGTGCGGATACAACAAACACGTTCAAGCTCTGAGCAGTTGATCGGCAATGGAGTCACGCAACGCCACCATCTCATTCATCCCTACTCGAATGCCTCTAACATGGTCTCCACTTGAGGTTTCTTTTATCTATCCTGTTCTTCTTTGAAGGCCCGCCGGGTAAATAAATTGCTCGTCTTCATCGCAAGCACGAAAATGAGTGTCTGAGCGGGATGGATGCATGCGAATGTAGTTATGCAATGTCATTGTTGCAATCACAATGTCTCTTTGCTTTGACAAACTGTATAGTGACATATCTCTGAGAATCTTCCACTTCTTTTTCCAAACTCCGAATGAACGTTCAATGACACTCCGTAAAGACGAGTTAGCCTGGTTGAATATTTCTCGGCGCCCTTGTATATGTCGACTACCCCTTCTAAAATCAGGTAAATGATACCGTGTACCTGAATATGGTTTTAAAAAATCACATTGAAGTGGATATCCGACATCTACCAGAAAATATTTGCCTGCAACATTTTTGACCGTTTATTGATGTGAACAATAGTGAATCTTACGAATTCGTAATAAGAAATGTTCTGAAGATATAAAAGGCTCACCTGACGGTGGATACAGAAAATTATAACTCGTGTCCGTAAGAGCACTCTGGAAAATACGGCTATCAGGGGTAGAACCCTCCCAACCTGCTAATGCGAAAGTGAAACACATGTTGAAATCACAAACCGCCATCACATTTTGCGTTGTTGTGCCATGCCGACCAATGTAGAAAACCTGTAGATCAGTTGGAACTCGAGCATCCACATGTGTTCCATCAATAGCTTCAATGCAGTCTTTAAAGAAAGGCATGTATCGAGGATCATTTACAATTTGTGGTGGAATAGTAGTGAAAAAATGATCTACAGGCCTGATGACATCAGAAGAGAGTCTCTTAATTGCAGTGATACCCTTTGAGAAGAATCTACTTATCGTTTCTATAGAATGTTGAAAGCGTTCACTTGCAAGTTGCATGAATAGATTGTGTCCCAAAATATACATTGTAACTGCAAGTACCTCACATGGTAGAGTTCTCCTGGAATCTTGAAATCCATAATGAAGTGTGAGTAGTGAAAGCAAATCACCAAAAACCACCTTCGACATTCTGAAGGCACAAAAAAACCTCGTCGGGTGGCCATCTAGAAGTTCAGCTACCGATCTAGCCCCTGTCTGCCCAGATGTCATGCATGCTCTACTATTTGATATAGCAGTCCTATTTATTTGAAAAGTTGAAGTTGTTACAAATTGATTCCCATCGACTCCGCTATCATGATACCTCAAATCAACTACTTGTTGTTGAATTTTCTCATTAGAACTGTCTGAGGCTGACATTGTATATCTGCGACAAATATATAAGAATTCAACATTACATCATTTGATTTGAAATAAACATAAGTCCGAAATAATTAAAGTAGCATTGCAGCAAATTAGCAAATAGACATCATGCTCCAAAGTAACCAAAGTAGCAAATGAACAAATAAACATAAGTCCCAAACTTGAAAAACAAAACACACAACACAAACATAATAATATTCAGTCCGAGTAGAGAGTCAAAACACAAACTAATATGCTCGTTTTTCGTAACGAGCCTGCAGCCACCTAAGACGCCTGTCCTTGCGTATGCTCATAAAAGTTTCTCGATTTTGCTTATCCTTCAGAAGCAGGGTGGAATAGTCATAGAAATCAAACTGGGACTCATCCATAACCTCTGACATACTCTCTAGCTCTGAAATGGCCTCATGAATGGTGAATAACACTGAAGATATCTGGATGCAAGGCGGCTCTTGCATGCATTTCCCAATAATGCGTGATGTTTCAACCAACTCATCTAATGCCGAATTTTTTGCGTTCTTCGCAGTAATCTTTCTTTTGCCCTTACCTGTCTGTTTTTCCTTAGCTGCGGTGGAATGTGGAGACTCGTTGATGTTTTGTGTACCATCTTCAGCAGAAACATCCTGTTCATCGACCGACTCAGCTTCAAAGTTTCTGGAATTTGGGGCCCATTCTAGATTTCCGGTTGCAACGACTTGGCTAAACATCATATGAAGTTTCTTCTCTAATTCAGGAGATATACTAGAAAACTGAAACTTCCTTGCAGTAGGAATAACCTATTATAAGAAGAAAAGAAAGGATTAGACAAATCATTCAGCAAAGAATTGAAAAAGTGTTGTTTCAACTCTGACTAATTTACTTACTTTCAAACGTTCATTCTACCAGTCTTCCGAAGCAGCTATAGTTTTGCGGACTGAATCCCAGCCAAGACCCGTCTCACGCCCCTTTAGCTCTCTTCATAATTTCCAATCTTTCTTTAGCTGATGCCACTTATTCTTCATTTGATTTCTCGATCATTCGACTTTCCCGTACGTGCCAAAAAACCTGTTGTTAGATTTGTCCACCCATCCCTGCTAAAATGCGTGGTTGGGCGATTACCCAACTCAATCTCTTTGAGACACATGTCATAAAAAATCATAACATCATTAGCCTCCCAATTTGCACTAACACCACCTTCTTTATGTTTACGCATAACACGAACTGAATAAAAGAAAAATAAAACTAAACATAAATAATCAGCACACATGTACACATAATAAGCACACACATACAAAATTCACACACACACAGCACATACAGACAAACTCACACAACACAAACACATAGCACCATGCATACAACACACACACCCAAAAGACACACACCATTCACACAACACAGCACAAACAAACACACACACAACACAAACACACAACACAAACACACAACACCATGCATACACCACATACACACACACACCCAAAAGACACACCATTCACACAACACATAGCACAAACAAACACACACACAACACAAACAAACACACACACAACACAAACACACACACACACACAACAAACACAACGCAAACACACAACATAACACAAAATTCACACACACGCACAGGCACAACACATACAGACAAACTCACACAACACACACACAACACAAACACACAACACAGTGCGTACAATAGACACACACCCAAAACACACACCACACACACAACACATAGCAAAAACACACACACACACAGCACAAACACACACCACACCCCACACCCCACAAACACACAACACAACACAAAATTCACAAACACACGCACACACACATACAAACACACACTAGACACACCACACCACACAACACACACCACACACACAACACACACACACCACGCACACCACACACACAACATAAACACACACCACACACACATACACTATACACAGCCGAAGCACATTTACAACACACAACACAAACACACAGCACACACAACAAGCCAACCTTCACCAAAAAAAATTGGAAGGGGAAGGAAAGGTATACTTGCTGAAATCGCCGAGCCGTCTGAGAGGAAGGGGCACACAGTCGGAGAAGAAGCTGTGGATTCGATCGGGAACTTTGTCGTCGCCGTCGCTGGAACGTTGCCGTCGGAGAGGAAGCAGGCGCCGCCGGAAATCTGGCACGGGAAGCGACTGTGCGGCGAAGAAGAAGAGGAGGCGTGATCGGCTCCAATCGGCGACGAGAGATGAAGGAGGCGGGATCTAGCACACAGCCGGAGGAGAAGAGGAGGTCGGAGAAGGAGGCGGGATCGACTCCAATCGATGACGGGAGAAGGAGGCGGGATCTACTATGCCGCCGGAGGAGAAGGAGGCGATGTTGACGGGAGATGTCGGAGAAGAAGACGGGATCGACTGTGCCGCCGGAGGAGGAGAGGTCGGAGAAGGAGGCGAGATCGACTCCTATCGGCGACGGGAGAAGAGAAGCGAGATGGATCCGACGGGAGAAAGCGCTGCCCTTTCCGCCCTAAACGCGATAAAACGAAGCAGTTTGGTGGGGTTTCCTCACGCGATGTTTTGAGCCGGGAGAAACGGAGCGGGGATCGAATTAGAGGCGGAAAACCAAATGAATTTCGAATGCTGCGGTTTCGTTTTGTCCAAACGCCCTGGCCAAAACGCTTAACCAAATGGGACCTTAAACTTCATTTTGGTCCAATTGTTACATTCATTAGATAGTGATGAAGAAATCCTAGACCTTTGAGTTATGTGAGTGGTTTAGAATGTTAAGGAGGATCAATTTCTTATAAAACACCTCAATTATGTTTGAGGCAAAAGCTGATTGATTGCATTACGCCATTACCTAAATTTTTTGAACACCTCTGTTTCTTGGATTTCTTCTCTCTTTGAGCCAAAAGATGATGGATAGCATTTCATATATGCATTAACTAAATGAAAAATATCCTCGCAAAAGTTTCCGTTTGCACTGCCATCTACCCTTTCCCATACTTCAGTACTATTTTATCCTGGTATTTCTAATTTTGAGGTTATAGCAATCACGAGTGTTCCCTTGGTTATTTATGTTATAATCTTGGTATTAATGTTTTGATAAATTTTTAAAATGTTATTCTTTGGTTGAATAGATAATTTGCATTGATTGATTATTAATACCAGTGTTATAATGCCAGTGAGAGCAAGAAATTAATACAAGTGTTATAGTGCACAAGTTATAATACAGTCACATGTAAATGTAGAATTTGTTATGTTTTAAATTTAGGATGGTTCTTGCTTACGATGAGCAGTTTCCATCGTGGAGTTGGATCTTCAGGTTACTGTTGTAGTATTAATGCCAGTGCGAGTAGAAATATTTGGAATTGGATCTTTAGTGTTATAGTGCACATCTTATTATATATAAGACAATATACATATTTGGGCGCTCTCCCATGGTTTTAATTTACACCGTCTGATCGTCCAATTAAATTATGGCCACAATTTATCCTCCAATGGATCGTCCAATTAAATTAACGCCCGATTACTCCTCCCCGCTTTATACTCCCACGGATCGTCCAATTAGGCCTACAATTTCCCCTCCCCGCTGTATCCTCTCACTAAACGATGTCTTCGGCGATGACTTCGGCGGTTCCTAAACCGCCCCAAATAGCCTCTCGATCCCACCTCATTTCATTCCCGTGACTCCGCCTCCCAAAAATCCCATGAGAACCCTACTACATTGCTCGATTCAGATCCGTTGTTCCTTGCTTCGGTTCTCCCCTTCATCTCCCATGCATCCGACGGCCAACCATTTACAGTCGCCTATACACACCACTCCATTCGGTTTTACTGCCGTCCCTTTTACTCTTTTGATAAAAACGATCCCAGGTATGTTCCCTCTCTGATGGAACACATTCTCTTCATCTTTCTTCAATGTACCCACCCCGCATCATCAACTTCAAGTTTCCTTCATTCCTCCTCCAGCCCCTTGCATCTTCCCCGGGAAGCTTACGCCAAAGCCAACAAGCCCCTACTTCCCCCGACTCTCATCGATTCAGACCTTCAAACACACTTCAGGTACGCTCTCAAATTTTACGTCTTCCGGTAATCCCTACACGCTTCTTCTTTGGTTGTGTAAATGAATGAAATGTAAACTTCATTTTGGTCCAATTGTTACATTCATTGGAAACTTGGAAAGTGTTGAAGAAATCCTAGACCTTCGAGTTATGTGAGTGGTTTAGAATGTTGAGGATCAATTTCTTATAAAACACCTCAATTCTGTTTCAATTTCTCTTTGTTTGAGGCAAAAGCTTCTGGATTGTATTACCCAAAATTTTTTGAACACCTTCGTTTCTTGGATTTTTTCTCTCTCTGAGCCAAACGCTGATGGATAGCATTTCATATATGCGTTAACTAAATGAAAAATATCCTCGCACTTTTTTTCATTTGCACTCTGCCATGTACGCCCTTTCGCATACTTCAACACTATTTTATCCTGGTATTCCTAACCATGTTGTTAAAGGCTCGCCTCAGGTGCGCCTTAGTCTCAAGGCTCAGCAGGCTCAGAGGTTTGCGCTTTCATACGCCTTATTTGCGCCTTTAGAACATAAATGGCTCGCTTGAGTGAGTTTTTTGTTGTAATTTTTTTTTTCAAAAATATTGAAAAAATGTATAACTTAAAATTATTGATTTATTTGTTATTCGTGAAAGATAATTATGCTTTGGGACTTAGATATGATGCAAGTGACTGCATTGATTCTATTTTTTAAGAAATATAAATGATAGTAATGAATGATTAATTAATAGACTAGATGAATAATTTGATCGAGAAGTTGAAATGACGTTCGATACTGATTATTTAAAATGTATGTGGTTGCGCCTTGTCTTCGTCATACACGCGCTTGCACCTTGAGCCTTGCGCCTATGCTTCAAGACC